>JAWWTY010000106.1:34577567-34615643 GCA_035222235.1 Margarornis squamiger | reverse complement strand
GCACTGTCACAGTTTCCTACACATGAAACACTAAAGACATCACTGTTTTCAAAAACTCTTAAAACATATGTGTGTGTTTGTGTGTGTGTGTGTGTATACACACATAATATATATAGAGAGAGAGATTAACGAAATCTTAAATGAAATCCTCAGTTAGAGGAAGCTCTTGATCCCTCACTTTCTGAACACTATTTGTTATATCATCATTTGCATGATCCACTTCTGTAGAAAAGCAGATGTGATGATGGAAAAACTGGTGTGCGGTTGTCTTTCAAAGCCAATCTAGCTGTTGTCTTAAATTTCTTGAATCCTTAGGGGGCGCCATTCTGAATTTATGCTTCTAGCTCTCTGGCCTTAAGAAAGTCCAGCCTTGGAAATGTGAAACAAAGTAGTGAAACGGGTCGTTTACTCAGAATTCCCCATAGCTAGGCAGAGTTGTTTGGCAAACTGAACGCCTCCCAGTAACACTAATTCCTTTCCCTGCATTCATGTGAAAAGAAACAAAAGGAGCAACAGACTAAAGGCAAACAATTATTTACCACAGATTAACTCAATTTATTACACACAAACCAGGACTTGTTTCAATTTTCTTACTCATTCTTGTAAATTGACTTTTTATTTGATGATGAAATGTATTCACTTGTTGAAAGAGAAGAAAAATTCAAGCTGTAAAGCATTAATTTTTATGAAGATCAAAGAAAATCCCTTTAGAGCAGCAGAATCTTTAAAATGTAATTTCCCCAAAAATCATTGTCTGCTTAGCTGGACAAGAACAGCTGGATGGAACTAATGATAGCTAGTACTTGCAGGTTTCTTTACAGGCTTTCTCATGCATTGCCACAAAGGAGACACAGCGAGCTTCTGCTGGTCTCCTGTCAGGTATCTCAGCTCCTTTAATTAGTGATGCAGAGTATATATACAAGCTATCCCAATCCAGAGCAATGACAGCTCGATGGCAGAAAGCCCACGAGAAGGATATGGTGAAGGGGGAGCTCACCAAACACAGCAGGGGCTGAGTGCAGAACCACTGCAGGATGCACCAGGGGCCTCAAGAGCCACTATTTACAACTTGACTGGGCTGTCAGCAGCAGCTCCGCCACCCCACCACGCTGGAGCAAACAGCCAAGGCAATCAGTGAGTTGTAACACAGGGTAGCATGTAATATTTCACACTGCAGCTGGCACAGCTGGATTACCTACTCTACTGGCTCTCTCAGAAGGAGAACACACGGTTTTAGGCATCTCTGCAGGCCTAACGCCTTCTTCTCTTATACTGGCACGGATCAGAATTGTCTCCTCTGTTCTCCCTGCAAGTACATTACAGAAACACAACATGCCAGATACGTTTCCCACTGATCATACATGTCTTTCACTTTATGGTAAGGGACTCATAGAAACCACTGCTAGCACTGAACAGCCTCAGATAAACTCACCATGGGGAGTTTAAAGCAGCTTCGGGCTGCTCTCCCTTGGTGAGCTGTCACTGGAGACACAGAAGCCAAACCAGGATCTGGAAACAACAGATTATGTTATGGCTGTAACATACAGGTACCTCATGCAGCCTTCCTCTAACCTTAGTTGTTCCCTGGCTTTCTGCCTGGGGCTCCCAACCCTTCCCATGGTGCTAAAAAACCATTAGATTTTGCAAACCAAAGCACAAGCACTGATCCCAGCACATGGCATGGTGTTACAGGGCTGTGCATGAAGCAGCAGGAAACATTTTCCTTTTGCCTGGTCCTGAGCTGCTCCTTCCCCCAGCAGAAGCATTTTCACAGCACATGAATGTCTACAGGATCACGGGCATCCCTCACAGGGCTGGGAAACTCAGAACCTGTCTGCAACATGTTTTTCTTTTTGTTGCTGGATTAAAAAAAGACAATTATCATAGAATCACAGAATAGTTTGGGTTGGAAGGGACCTTTAAGGGTCGTCTAATCTAACCCCCCTACAACGAACAGGGAAATCTTCAGCTGGATCAGGTTTTTCACAGAACCATCAAGCATGACCTTAAATGTTTCCAGGGACAGAGATGTACCATCTCTCTGGGCAAATTGTTCCTGTGTTTTACCACCTTCATTGTAGAAAACTTCTTTGTACCTGATCCAAATCAGTCTACCTTCAATTTAAAACTATTACCCCTTGTTCTATCATAACAAGCCCTGCCAAAAATTCTGTCCCCATCTTTCTTGTCCCCTTTAAGTACTGAAAGGCCACAATAAGATCTCCCTGGAGCCTTCTCTTCTCCAGGCTGAACAACTCCCACTGTCTCAGCCTTTCCTCATAGGAGAGGTGCTTCAGCCCTCTGATCATGTTTGTGGTCCTCCTGTGGACTCTGTCCAACAGGTTGGTGTCTTTCCTGTACTGGAGATCCCAGAGTGGAATGCAGTGCTCAAGGTGAGGTCTCATGGGAATGGAGTAGAGGGGCAGAATCACCTCCTTGATTGGCCATGCTGGTTTTGGTGTAACCCAGCTGCTCTCAATCCCTTTCATCTCCCAGCTCATACAGACCCCAACTGGCTCATGCATCCCTACCTCACCTGACAGAAGCCACCAGTTTTCAAAGCTACTTGTGGAGCTATTTGCAGAAGAGCCCCTACTACCATCAATCCAAACAAAGCAGGCCTAATTCAAGTACAGGGCTCTCCTTTAGCAACTTGGCTTGAGTTCAGGAAGGTGAGGGCGGCACAGGCCAACTGCAGGTGGCCACTGGCAGGCAGAGAGGGGCACAAGCAGCTGTGGGGAGATCACCTCTTAGATGCTTTTTGTGGAGCAAGCCCTGGGAGAGAGGGTCCTGGTCTTTCTACAGATGAATATCGTTCTCTGTACCTTCAGTAACCGAAACACCTTCTTAAAATTGGTTCTGTAAGCTCTGTACTTCTCAGCTTTCTCTTCTGCAAAATCTGCCTGCCTTTCTTTTCTTCGGATACTTTTTAAAAACATGCATGGAGTTTAATTTTCTCTCTCCCTATTTTTCACTTCCTTTCATTGTTTGCCCTTCTTTGAAAAGAGCTTTGAAAACCCAAGGTGGAAACTGTCAATTACTGAGATAGTTTGAAAGCATTTATCATATTTTCCATAGTACAAAACATTCAGAGGAGTTAGCAAGTGGAAAGTGTAAAGGCTTTCCTCTTACAATTCTTATGGAGATTTAATGCTGGAAGTTATAAGAATGAAAATGGTATTTTCAGCAAAACTGTGCTTGTGACTAAGCAATTTATTAGAAGTAATTTACTTAACTTGGAGATCAAAATACAGAGATCACCTTATAATATATGGTTGTGGCACTGGAGGCAAGGAATGGAGGATAGAGTTTATTCAGAGAGATTTATTTTTCTAATAAGATTTAAAGAGTTCTTTCTTTTACATGTAACAAAAGATTTACATTTCTTCTCAAGACTTTATCCCAGACAAGGATTTAAAATTGCATTAGACCTTTGTGTGGCCCTAAAAGGAATCACAGAGAAAAGATCACTCTCTTTGCTACTCCACTTCTGCATTACTGAGTTAATAGTTAATTGAACTGCTACAGTGTTGAGTGATGTTTATGCAGACTGCCTGTTTTCTGCTTTTTTTAAGTGGAAATGGATCACAAGAAATTATTGCCTTATAAAAAGCATAAATATAGGCTACTGCACTGCAGAAACACAGCAAGGCCAGATGTAGGTCTTTCATCCCTTAGGGTACCCCCCATACCTCTGTATGGTTGGAAATGTATTGCTCTGTATGGCTGGAAACTTGCTGCCTGGGTAAAATGGTAGAAATGGACAGCAAAAAAGGGTCACAGCAGTTCTTCACAGCCTGCACTTCCCAACCCTGTCCCCTTTGCAATAAAACCTTAGTCACAAATACCCTGAGTGGAAGGAAGGGAGGTGAGTTTGCTCCTTGCAGCCCTGCCTGCTCAGCTGCCCTGGAGCAGACAACAGCCAGTGTTGGGCTGACTCACACCCAGCAGGGTAAATTTTGAATGTGTTTTAGTGCCTTACAGTAGTCTGGAGCTTCAATAGCCTCACAGGTCAATGAACTCTTTGGTGGTGACCAGATGAAGTAACAGCAGAAACACTTTCTCTCCCATCTCTCTGGAAGTGAGAGAAGCACTGGGAAAGGACAGGGATGGTGAGAAGGGCAAGTCCAGTGGTCTGTGTGCCCAGGGCGGCCTTTGCATCACTCTCTACCTTCCTTGCACCCACATCACAGGGCCTCCAGGTACACTCCCAGCACCTTCCTCCTGCCCCATCCTGCCGGCATGACCCCAGTTTTCTCCTATTTCCCTCACTCTGCCATCTCCTAGCAGCAGGACCCTACAGTCTCTCTCTTTTCCTCCCCAATTAAACTCAGCCTTGCTGAAACACGGGATCGTCTGCCTCTGCAATGTGCACCATTTTCCAAGGAAGGTGTTGCCAGGACCTGGATCCACACAAAAAGAGGTTTACATGGGTTCAACATCACCCAGGAGTTACAGGAACCTATGTATTCCCACCCCATACTGAGATCCCCCATTACCACACAGGCACAACGCCATGCAACCCTGTTCTCCCCTCCACTAGCTGGACCGCTCTTAGAAATTTTGCCTCCCTAGAGGGAAATGAGTCTCTATAAGAACAGTGGAGACCCTAGAGGGGGGCCAAGATGCCACCATCATCTGGGAGAGAACAGTGTAAGCCCTTACATGGTGAGCCTGTGCACAGGGGCACATGCAGAGGGGTCTTTTCATGAACTCTGGCAAATACCGGTAAAGAAAATATATTAATCCACCTACTAAACACTCTGGCAGTTCTGGCCCTGCTGTGTATTTAGACACTTCTGCTTGCCAGAGCAGCACTCTAATTTCTGCATGTTGCCTCCAGAAACAACCTGCATTTTGAACAGTCTCCAGTGCCAAGAGCCAAAGCTGGAGGAGACAAGGATAAGGGCACCACAGAGGGGACGCATTCAGTTGCTGGGAGGCAGCCATGAACTCTCTACTGTGAAGTGGCTTTTACTGGCATCACCTACTTGCTCTGACACCTGATGCCCTGTAGAGCATAAACAGAAAACACATCAGGAAAACAGTCAGGAAGAACAGACAGAAGACTGTTACTAAGTTTACATTTCCCAGGCCTGATTTGCAGTGAATAGTTGAGCTTTACTGCCAGGGTAAGGGGCACTGGGATCCAGAGTGAGACCTGGTATTCTTGGCAAACTAAATTAACAGTGGCAATGATAGCACATGGCTCACACTGGAAGCGGGCAGACAGGGAAAGCATGCTGAAAAAGCCATTTGTATTTTCTGAGGGCCATGGTCCTCAACTGCATATTTCAGCACTGAATCCAGCACTGCTGAAACTTTTGATTAACAGAGAGCACTCTCCTAAACAGATGATTTTACTTCTCATACAAGGATCTTTATGCTGCTAAATCAGATTTTATACGAGGTAGTAGAGCAATGAAATACATCCCACTTACCCTATGAGGACTCAATCCCCACCTACACTGAATTCTAGATGAACAACGTCCATATGCTGCTGTTCCTACAGACCCAGTTCTGTTCAGTCACCATACACTTCTGCAATAACTGCAAGTTCTGCCAAAAAATGGTACCTAAAATTGATTTCCATTGTGGCAACATCTTGGATTCTGAAAGCAGACTGGTGAGATACAAACATCACAGTCCACCTCTATAACATCACAGCTTTTAAAGCTGTTTACACATCTTCAGATTCGAAGGTCTGCAGATGCATTCAGGGCAAACTTCTCCTCAGTAGCCACCCTTGGCATTTCCTGATACCAAGTAGGATGAAGGCTTTTCCAGCTTCTGCATTTGCTGTTCACTATATTTATGTTTCAACACAGCATTTGTGACAACTTCTGTTCTAAATCTGGTATTGGGAATATGGGGCATAGGAGGTATGGGTAGATTCAGCTACATGGCAAAAATAATGAAGATTTCTTGATGCCTGTGAGAGCTCCCTGTTGTATTTCCAGTGCAAGTACATCCTCCATCTGTTTTCTTTTTTCCTATAGAGATACATCTTGAAATAATTAAAGGAAAGCACTATCTGAGCACTGCTTCTTTCTGCTACAGTCCAAGACCTGTCTGACTTGTTGCTCCCAACTAGTATTGTCTACATGCCCACAGCTAATGCACTACACATTAAATTGCTCTCAGACTTTATAAGTACTCTTTACCTATAGTAGTAACTTCTGAATTTGCTCAAATGTCTTATTAGATTCTCCTTCCAAGCTGAAGTTCACTTTTCTTTGTGTCTTTTGAATATTATAGAGGAAGGCAAGGTCAAAAGTTTCCAAAAGTGACTGCCTAGAACTTTAAAATAAAACCCCAACAATTAAAATCCGTGACAGTTACAATGGTCACTGTTCATTTGGAAAGACTCAAGCTCTTTATGTATCTATCAGTCACAGAAAAGGGTGCCCTTCCCATTCCCCACTATGAACCCTCATTCTCTGAGCTTCCCCAATTGGGATGGCAGGCTCCCAGCCTCCCATTCGCCCGCTGTACTCTGCAGGAAATCCAGGGGAAGGAGTTTATCAACTATTGTTTGAACACTACATCCTGTCAAACCTAAAAAGATTTTGTCATCTTTTGTCACTGTTTGCCCTGTGGGGTAAACAAATGAACTGGAGACTTAAGACTTACTGACAAAGCCCTGCTTCTTTACATTCTCAAGAAAAATTATCACAGCCATCTTCGCTGAGAAACACCCAGTGGTTCAAATTTACAGAGTGCACGTTTGGTATCCATCCATTTAAGCCAAGCTTGCCAACATTATGCATTCATTTGGCCCATGAGGTCTCCTCATTCATAGAAATGAAAAAACAGAGGTCTGGCTACCCAATTGCTCTAATTATTTAAAGAAGTTTCTGATGCTGGCAAGGGCTACAGCATGCATAATTCAGCCTCCCAATCTTTCTCAAACCCTAGACAAACACAGTGTATTTTATATAAGCCTTACAGGACATTGGTTATTTTATTTACCTGAGGTTAATTTCGATATAAGTGCTTTAAGCAGCTAAAGCCAAACAATGTTAACCCCCTAGTTGCCTTGCCATCCCAGTAATACTTTTAACTTCCTACTGAGTTCTCCTCGTGGCTTGTTTTCTTCAGTAATAGATGGTTTTCAAGCACAATTCACCTTAAGTGTAATGATGCACAAGTCAGGATTTTATTTCACAGAGTTTGAGAAATGTAGGAAAACTGCAGAATTTGAACTCTTCTGCCACTTGTTAGAAGTTAACACTAGCATGTGTGTCCATGCTGTCTTTGAACAAAGCCAGCACTGCCAGGCCGTGTGTGACACCTTGGGGTGCTGGAAGATTCTGCTCTCTGATTCTTGGGGTAGTACTTGGCTGAAAAGGCTTAAGGGTAATTGTTTGAGAGCAGAAAACTTGTTCCTTTCTCTTTAAGCACCTGGATGGGATTAGATATGACATAGCTATGTGTCACCTTGCAGAATTTATTTTTCTCTGATTTCTGTCCTTGTATGCAGAGTCAGGACTGACTTACTAAGCCCACAGTGGTTACCTGAGAAGATACATTCAACAGTTTCTGTGTAATCACCACAGGCCAGTTAGCTCAGCCCCTGGTCACTTTGACTCCTTCTCATAACCTGGAGAGCAAATGATTTCATGGTTTTAAAAGTGTGGCCACAGACCCACGCCAGAAGAGCAGTGTGCACCTTGAGTCTCACAGGCGGGACAAAGGTCTGGTGTGTGAGAGAATCTGTACTTTCCCTCTAAAAACTTCCCAGACAAAGTCTAGATTCCTCTAAAAATTTTGCAGGAATATCTTGTTATATAAAAGAGATTATTTTCTTTGCCTATGCCTACACCAGCAGAGTAAGAAATTCCTCCTGAGTGTTGGGAAGATGAGCAAGATGGGTTGGACTACAGGATCTACACACCTGTCATCCCTTTGCACAAACCTCTTGGGAACAATTTATGGCCTTTGATGTCACCATCCTCTGCTCTCACTTAGATTTTGACCTAGTATGTGATCCTACTACATGGTAACACCTTTCTCTCTTCTCCTTTCTACAAAAGTTCGACCTTTTCACTTCAGAAAGATCAGCTATGATCAAAAGATCGTGGACCAAGTCAGTAGTGAACGTGGATTGAATTTGGACATGGAAGTGCAAAACTACAGCTGACTTTGATGTTGCTCCCACAGCTGCTTTGCCTCAGCTCCACGGTCATACCAGTTCATGTGCATCAAACCCAGAACATGGAGTTTATTTGCATTTCTAAATAGATGAGGTTTCCCCTATTTCATTTACCTATGCACCTCTGCATGCAGAAGGGGAGAAACATGGGGGATCTTATATTTTTGTGTTGGCTGAGGCATGTAAGCCCATTAGTTTTATTATAAACAAAAGCTTGGTTAAAAACTGTTGAAGTCAGATTTGTAATGAGGATTAGGTTAAGTGCAGTCAGCTTCCCTTCAGTGAAGTCAGATTTTCAGTTGTTACCCACCATGGCCTTTACCCAGCTTTTACCCAAAACAATGTTTTTTTAAAACAAAAACTGTGTGCCTTGAAAATTCTGCATGACAGATTATCTCAAAATGAGGATTTATTTAAGAGTCTGTGACTAAGCTCCATCAATAAGTGTCTGGTCTTTCAGGTCTGCTGTTACCTTGGAAAACACCAAACTTCCTTACTGGGTCTTGGGTAGATTATCTCCTCTGTCAATGCTAACATTGTTTACACACATCATATCTCTCTTTCTGCTGTCTTATATTCCAGAGTGAACGTAATATCTGAGTAGATCATAATTCAATGCAGTCACTAAATTTTCCTCAAAAATCAAGAACCTTCTCAAACTCTCTTGGAAATCAAAGTATTTCTTTTCTCTGGTCATTCATTGGCTGCTTCATTACAACTTTCAGGGAATAGGTTAGAGGTCCTCATTCCATTACTTTCAGGATTCCGTTCAATGGATCATGCTAAATCCTACTTTAATTTACAAGCAAATGAAAATACAGTATAGTAAAACTTAAAAACTATTACCACAAGCAGTAAAACTCAGATGGATGTCTCAGACAATGGTGGGAAACATATAAATACAGAGCACTTGTCCCTCCCCTGGAAAACTGTGTTTAATATCTATTGTCTTCAAATTAGTGGCTTCCTGACTGCATGGTCACTTCTTTTGCAAGCAAATCTTTCTTTGTGGCAAATCCCAGCACCAAAATGGAGCCATTCACCTCTTGCTCCTGCACTTTGTGTTGCCAGCTCTTGGGTGGTTGGAAATTGCTTCTGTCAGGAAAGAGCATGGCAAAACACTCAGAAATGTTGTGATAAGAAGAGACAGCCAGTGCCCTCCTCAGTGTTTTGTTTTGATACTCGTCAGCTCTCCATTACAAACCACAATGAGAGGCTGAATACACTGAATAATAACAAACCAGATAGCTTTTCTTATTCTGCCCACTCAGTGTTTCTGCTCCACAGTTCCCTGGATGTTCATTTCCAGGATGCCAGGTTAGCTTGCAGGCAGCAATGCAGAAATGTGTCAGCCCACTGGCAGCATCCTTGACCCCAAGCCATGAGCAGAGCCAGCCAAACTGGGAGAGGGCAAGTGGGTGCAGTGTGGACCATTGGTGTGTTTCTGGAAGCAACAGAGCTGTGTTCTCACACCACTGCATTTGAGCGAAGTCCTGCCAGGTCCATGCTGGCTCTTTGCCCTCAGTACAATTTACTCACAGATTACATAATTCATCCAGGGAAAATGAGAAGTGGATCTATTAGCTGTTTCTTTTGTAAAACTGCCACCCTGCAGCAACAACAATGAAATGTGACTTCAGTGATGGTGCTGTTGCTTTGACACCTTGTCTACAACGTTCTGCACGCCAACAGCTACAACCGTCAGTGAGCTGATGGTGGTACAAGAAGCGGAACCTCAGAAGGACTTCTTGCCAGTTATCCCAATCATCTGCTTTTTCTGAACATCTCATTTCCGTCACTCAACACTAGTCCAGCTAGTTCGATGCAGTCCTGTTGTGTGCTCTGTGGGTGCAGCCTGAGCCTTTGCATCCAACTGTGCCTTCATTTTCCAGCTCAGTCTTCAGTACTCCCACGTACAATAGTTTGAGATCAAGACACGGGTAAACCACTGACCTGAGACTTCAAAGCAATACAGGCAACTCAACATGTACATAGATGAATGTAGATTTCTGAAAATAATCTGCTTGGGTGGAAAAAAAGTGGGTAAATACCAGTGAAGGTGTGTGCCCAAAGATTTTTAAATATTTCCAATCACCATCTGCAGGTAAGGAGTTGTCATGGGAACTTCAGCCTTCCCATCAGCACTGGGAAATGACACACGGACACCCAGCCACAAAACCCCAGTATTTAAATGTTTGCCCCCCAGTACCTCTGTACCTCTAAACTTCCACTCCTAAGGTCTCAGTCCTTTTGCCCATGACTATCTGAATAATTAAACCTCACAAAGCCTTACGCAAAGGGTAATGATATTCTGAAAGTGTTAACTTGAATTAATAAGTCTTTTGGGTTGGAATTTTGGGGGTTTTTTAGTAGAGCTTCTAGGTAGATCTGCTAAAAGATTTGCTATCTGAAGAGGCATTCTGCGAGTCCACTGCATTCTGCCTCACAAAGAATTGTCATGGCAAGCCTGGACTTCTGTATTAAGAGAATCAAATGAATTATGGATCATTATATCTCAGTAACACAGTTGAAACTTCCGATAAACTTTTGATACTGTACTGTTTATTAATATGCTGAGCTGCTATACAGTTTTCATAAGTACTGGAGTTGAGATTTACAAATAACAGGTAATCACTTTCACTTAAAACCAGCTAATCACTTTCCCTTAAACTAAACACATTTAGGGGATTATTAGATCAGGAGTCTTTCTAACGTGTATTTTGAACTCCACCTCCTATATTTATACTAGATTTTGTTTGTCACCAATAATGATCTTAAATAAAACAGTGTATGTTCTCTCATATATGTTATCTCTGCACTTCTGAACACCTAGATGGAATTCAAAATTATAGTTTGCATTCCAGCATCCTGGAATATGATAGCAGAATCTTCTGTGATAATCTTGTAAATGTTGTGGTCTTGATTCTCTCAACAAATTTTTCTTCTTAAAGTTACCCAATAATTTTAGGAGATCTGTGTACAGCTACTTAAAGAAATCAGTAATTTTGTATATCTCATTTGGGCAGGTCACACTTAACGGGTGCAAGTTTAGCAGCCTTTGAGAGCATTTTACTAAATTTTCATATCCACCTTCATCAGAAGGAACCCTCATGCCATGCTTCTACTACTCTGTGCCCAGACTCACAGACTTGTGCTGTCACTAATCCTCTGACTTCAGGAAAACTGTTGAGGGAATACAATGCTATTCACATAAGTAAAGGCATCACAGTCTCTTCTCTTCAAAAGACATTTTTCCCCCTTAAACCTGATCTGCACCTAAATAATCTGGTAGTTAGAAGCTTTAGAGCTGTGTGCTTTACTCTCACCTACTAGTTCTTGTCCTTTCACTACAATGCTGAACAGAATAGGAAGACTGAAAAAAAAATCAGCCAAAACATCAGTCGAGTAAAGCCTCACTTCCCAAAAGAGAAAAACTTGACAAATCTGACAGGGTAGTGCAAAAGGAGCACAGAAATCCCTACCAAAAATATGTGGGAGGGAACATACATTTAAAATAGGACCGCCTAATTCAGCTGCTAAATCAGTGTAAGGAG
Source organism: Margarornis squamiger (assembly GCA_035222235.1). NCBI lineage: Eukaryota > Metazoa > Chordata > Aves > Passeriformes > Furnariidae > Margarornis > Margarornis squamiger. The sequence goes on along the minus strand of JAWWTY010000106.1, from coordinate 34,603,934 downwards.
CTCTGTACTTCTGTGTGTGCAGGAGGCAGAGGGAAAGACAGAGGGAGGGAGAGACAGGGAGAGAGGAGCAGAGAGAGGGAGGGGAAGAGAGAGAAAGCAATGTGCCTTTCACAGAGCTTGGAGCTTGATGGGAATGTTTGATTAGCTTCTCTCTGAAAGAAAAAAGGTGTCCAGGCCTCCCTCTGCTGCCTGCCTCTCCTTCTGTAGAATAATGTTGGCTGGAGTTTGGGGTACAGAAAAGCTTGGAAAAAATAGCACTTTCATACTGTGTGGAGAAAAGGAATAAAAAGTTGCACACCTCAAGCAAGGTAATTCTGATGTAATTTCTCTGCTATATTTATTTAGGGGGGAGAGGGGGAAGTTGGGGTATTTTTCCTGTTGATAATAGTTAAATATTTTCACTGCTGAGAAACTGTAGGGACATAATGTTTTATTTAGCATTCCAGCTGTGTGCTTAGGACCAAAGACCTAAGAAGATGAAGACACAAATGTAGAATGAAACTGTACTTTACATTATATATACTTCATAAAGTATTTGTAAAAGCATTAAGCCCCTACTGTTACTGTGGACACATGTACTCACTGCCTGAACAGCAAGGGCTTAACTATATGGGAAGGAATGGTGTATATAAGCCACACACCAACAGACATTTATATGCCTTCTGTTCAAATAGTGTGTCATAGGCAATGCAACTTGTTCCTAAGTTTAAAACGGTTTTGCTTTCGAGACTTTGTCTCTTTGATAAATAAGAAAGTGTGTTTTGTATCATTAATTAACACCACCTGACACTGAGGAACAATAATCTCCAAGGTAAAGGATGGAAAATGGTATTATTCCCGTGATGTGTATTTCTGTGGTGTGAACTCCCTTGCTAGATGGATTGATACAGATGTATGAACAGTACAGTAACCTAGACACTATACATCCTTTTGTGCTGGGTGCTTGTTTTGCTGGTGAGGCTCCAAAAATGAATAGCATTGTCAAGCCTGCCACAGCCGTTCAGCTCTCTGTGGAGAGATTAGTGTCTTGATAAGTCTCTTCAAAATGTGATTTCTCTCAGACTAGTACAAACATGAACCAAGTGCCCCAAGCAAACTTTCAACTCTAGTTAATATTTTGTTCCTAGAGTTTATGGGAAGTACACCACATTCAGGGCATAAAGCAGAATTGCAGATTACAGAGGCAGGTCCTCCTTGGAGCACACGCCTTTTTCCCTAACCTCTCCAAAATTTAAACAAAACACCATAACGAGAAACACACCCAGAGAAAAAGTGGTTTGGATGGCTTTTAAAGTACATTTTACTGAGGTTATCCATCAAGTCATATATGTTTATAGCTTGTATTTTACTATACATCCTAAAGTTAAAAACCTCTTGCATTTAACTACACTCAAAAAAAATATGTGTGTATCTGTAGTATCATGTTCTTCTGACTGTACTCAGTTCATCACTTGAATGATAGTCGTGGCTGTAAGACTGATCTCTTTCAGAGATGCAAAGAGAGCTCAAGCAAAAATAATTGCATTACACACACATTAATTTTCAAGTATTAAATTAGTATCTTATTTTAAACAGACTTATTTTGCTTTCAGGCTTTACCTAATCCGTTGAGTTGCTGGAGTTGTTCTCACTGGGATGACAGAAAAGTCTTGCCATCTTTCAGCTATTCAAGGCATAAAATTATATTTTAAAAAAGAAACCTTGATTGTCCTGCCAATATAATAGAATATTTCTTTGTGTCTTCACTTGTGGCAGTAATGTTGTGTTCTTCATTTACTCTTAACTTGTTCTTATCTTTACTTTATGTAAGACCTTTCTTTTCCTACTGGTATTATTATATATTACTTACCACTGGCTGGTAGAAACAAGTAGCTTTACTAGCTACACCAGGTTTCCTCACAATTGGAATGCATGAAAGATACCCTGTGTGAACTCTCGTGTCTAACAAGAATGAGATTCTACCAATGCCTTAAGAGGAGACATTAACAAGGTGTTCCTCCTTCACCCAGCTACTTATTTTCACAGAAGCAGAAGGAAATTAATTTTAACACTCTGTTTTCTTGAAATTAATTGGAATATTTTTAAAAGGAACTGCCTGAGCCACACTGTGAACAGAGAAGCTGGGAAAACAGGCTAATTGCTTCATGTGAAACATCAGAATTATTTATTAGTTCTGGCCATTGCTTTTTAAAAACATTGCTAAAAATAAACCTGAAGTTTATGTAACAATGGCAGCAAAAACTTGACTGCATCTGGTCTGCCTGAAGAATTTGAAGTTCTCCCTTTTCATCTCTGAACCACAAATAAAGCTCTAGACAGAAAATACTGTCCAGTAGCTTTACATGTTAACCTAAGGCTCCGAACATGCATGTTCAAGTCTCATGTTTTACCAAAAGTCTCCTAAATCACAGAATCATAGAACGGTTTGGGTTGGAAGGAACCTCAAAGAACATCCAGTTCCAACCCCCCTGCCATACGCAGGGACAACTTCCTCTAGACCAGGTTGCTCAAAGCCCCATCCAACGTAGCCTTGAACACCTTCAGGGATGTGGCATCTACAACTTCTCTGGGCAACCTTTTCCAGTGCCTCACCACCCTCACTGTGGAGAATTTCTTCCTAATAGCTCATCAAAACCTGGTAAACTCTCAGGCATGATGATAGGTCAGTCATTTAAAGCACCTGGATGAAACGAGCAAGAACAAGTGATAGCTCAGTTTTCTGTCTGCAGCTATGACTGTATTCCTGAAAAAAAATGCTGTGGCACTCACAGACATGAACTCCCCGTACAGCGGAATGGCAAGGGCAGGTGCCACAGCCATGAGCTGTGTGTTGGCCCGTTGCAGCTGAGCGGGGTGTCAGCGCCTTTTCTGGATGGGTGGTGGTGAAAAGAAACAGTCTGGGATTTCCTGACAGTCCTGGGTGATGTGCTGGCCCCCTGAATCTTTGGGTACACCAGGACTCCTCCGGCATGCTGCAGTCTGAGCTAAGGTTTAGACCTCCTGTTCAGGGCTCAGGAAGCGGACACTGAACATAAAATATGCCCTTCCTTCTGAAAGCCTGTCATCATACAGGACACCCTGATCTGTGTTGGAAAACAGAAACACAGAGCAAAACAGAAATAAACGCAAAACTGAAGCTTTAGGGCTTTTTTTTTAAATTAAAAACAATAGCCCTAGCGTGTATTCTACAAAAAGCCAGTGAGGATGCAACTACAGCAGCCACAGGTTTGCCCTCTGCACCTTTCTCCTGTGGAGTAGTTTTTAAGTCCAGAGTCGCAGAGAGAAATAGGTGCTTAACACCTACTTAGAGCACTTCAATTCGTCTTTTGAACTTGCCGGGGCACAAGGAGCCCTCTTGTCCCAGCGCTGCCTGGGGAGCCTGTGCTGGAGCTCAGCTGGGACCTGGGACAATGCAGCCCCTGTTCTGGGCCCGGCTGTCGCACAGAGACTATAATTATCTCTCTTCTAATGACCAGCCAGGCAAGATAACAGTTTTTACGCTGTGTTTAGAAAACAATGTCTTAGTACAAATTGACGGTTCATTCGCCTGTAAAAGAGGCTCTATAACAGTCCTAGAGCAGCTGCCACTCTTTTGCATCCCAGTTCCTTTATTTGCTGCACATTTCTCACTTGGAAAACCTGAGCGAATGCTGCACAGGCAGCACAGCTTCCCGCTGCTACACAAGGGGCTCAGAGAGGTGCAGAAATGCCCAGAAAATCCGGTTTAGATTAGCTGTTTAGATTGTATCTCTGTTAGTAAATTAAACGCTGACTGTCTGCCTTGTAGCAGCCTGCGTCGCTGTGAACTCTTTAAGCCCCCAACCCGAAGGGGATGCAGGCACCTCTGTGAGTGCGATAGAAGGCAGCAGCAAGAGAGCCTTGTACTGACTCCTGATAATGCCCTGCGGAAAGCAGGATGATGCAAAAAGTGGGATGTGAAGGGACTTGTTGCAGATAAAACAGGAGCGTGTGTTACTGATAAGCTTTCACTTCCAGCGGCCCCACAGCAGCATGGATGATCTACTGCAATGATGTAGGCTCCAAAGGCATCTCTGGGGTTGCTGTACTGGCCAGCTGAGATTGCAGAGTGCATGGGTATAGCTGCCCCTTGCAAACACTGGGAGGTAACAGAATTGGGTGGTCCTGACAGCGTGGCACTCATGGGCTAGCAACCCAAGTGTTTGCTCTGGGCTCTGCAAACATTTTGCACCAAACTCTGTGCTGGGGCAGTTGTACATTTAGTGGTGTCTGAGGGCTGCTCCCACATCCTCTGCCAGTGCCCTGCCAGCAGAGAGCAGAGCCCCTTCCCTCTTTCTGCAGCCAGCTCATCCTCACCTCTCTAGCCATCTTTTCTGCTCTCCTCTGCAGCAGGATGTGGCTGGGTTGCCTTGGGCTGCCTTTCCTCTTCAGGTTCAGTTTTCAGTGACTGAGGTCTGGAAAAAAAACCCAGAAAATGTTGATTAGAAAGAAAATTTCCCAATGGCTTGGAAGCATCAATATTTCTCATGAAAATGCATTTTATTTTTTTTTTAAAAATAACATCATCTGCAGTTTTTTGTTGCCCTTTAGAAGCAGAACACCCAAATTTATAGCTCATATCCCAGACTGGACACACATTTGTGTTCAGAAGAATATTTATAACCACCTTTGGTTCATTCAAATCATCTAAGTATAAGCAGTTCTTAGCCTGACAAGTATTACTGTCATGGCTGAACCGACTTTCTAGCACCCATTAAGTTCATCCCACCTTTGCTTTATCTCCAGAACTTCAGAGCGCATTAAAAGGTCAGTGACACATTAAGAACACGATCTGTGTCAGTTATCCTTAATGTGTCTCATTCTACAGGACATCCCATAAATACAGATATAAAAAAAACTTTCAAGATGAACTTGCATTTGCAAACTGTTTTTCAGCCTGTCACCTTATAAAATAGCTTTGTAAATGTAACACATGTAACATAACAGCCAACAGTCTTTCAGATGGCAGCTTGTTTCATATGAAAAAAAAAGCACATAATTGCCAAGTGACAGTTATACATGCTCCAAAATTTGGGGAAACATTCTGAATGTTCTTGTGTAGCTTCATACAGTCCTTTAATGTCCCCACCAGGATGTGATGGGGATTTCCAGCACCTCCAGGCTTGTACATAAAACTGTGGAAATTTTTACCTCTCAAAAATCACTTGTTTACCGGGAAGTTTGGACATGGCCACCTCTGTGCCTCTCGATCTTCCTGCCAGGTTGGTTTAGGGAGTCAGAAGGCTCCATTCTTTTTTATTTCCCCCAAATACATCATTTACCCTTCAGTCCGTAGAAAAAGGGTGAGACATAGAGGAAAGCTGGCAGCAGTGCTGTGTATCCTGGCCCAGGTCAACTCCAGTGAGTCAGAGTTACAGCACGGTAATGGCTTCATGACTACAGGGACTATTTTCACAGCTGCCAGCCAGCTGAGGATGGTAGCAATCCTTCCTGCTCACCTTGGTGGGAACTCATCTTTTGTGCCTCTCTTGCAATGCTTCTGCAGCGCTTGAGAATTTTGTTCTCCTGGGCTTGGTTGAAGAAGTTTTTGGACATGGAGCATATGAAGAGAGAGGCTGTTTGAAGATAAGGCTACATGGAAGGGGAGGAGTGTCCAGATGAGGGAGGCAAGGGATTAGAGAATTTTAGAGTAGTTCCAATCGAACAACTTGGTACAAATGTTACAAGGTCAAATGTTGGGATCAGGGATCATGCAAGTCAGACGTGGGAAGAGCCTTTCCATGAAACTGCATCTCAAAGTATGTGATAATTTTGGATGTAAAGTCTCAGTCTTCCATGGTCTACATCTTCTATTCTCATTGATGAAATCTGTGGGTAGAAAGAAATACATAGGTTAAGCAATGACTAGATTTGAAGTAGAAGCTCATCGTTCTAAATGTTCTGAAGCCAAAGTTCAGAACAAAATTTCTGAGCTTGGAAGTGGATTATACAATACTGAGGTCTGCAGGCTTAGTTTGTTTTAAAAGCAAAAGACTATGAATTACAAGTTTCTGCTCCCAGTCCATGTGGTTTTCATTTTTGATCTTGAGTTCTCAGAAAAGAATCCTGTGATTCCTCTCTATGCAAACCCAGAAGGTTTTAGAAGATTCTAATATGCAAAATTAGTAAATCTGTGTCAGGCTGGTCCTGAGACACATTTCTCAGCAAATTCTGGCTGTAACTATACTGTCACTGTATTCAGGATTGGGCTCTGGAGGCCACTTTCTTTGCCATCATCTTTTCTAGCTCTTCATTTCCCCGCCAGGGTACTCAGATACTGATAGATGTAATTCTGGAAGCATAGCAATCCATCATGTTGTCTGCATGACCCATATGTTAGAGAGACCACTCCTGCCAGTTGCCAAGGCCTGCCAACACACATGCCATAAGGCTACACATGCCATAAGGCTGCACAGCTTGGCCCACACTATGTCGTGTCTCTCACCAGCACCTCCACCAACAGCATGTCTTCATAAAACCTGCACTACCCATAATAGCCTCATTTATAATGCTGGCACTCATGCAAATCCATAGTTCGTCTCAAGAACAGCATGGAGTTCCGAGGTGTCTTCTTCAGACAGTGAAAAATGGAAACAGTACACATAGGTCCACAGTTTCCAAATGGCTCCCCAGAACAGCCACATCTGGTGAGAGACCTCAGCTGGAATGTGCCTGTGGGGTTGCAGGTGAGCTGTGGACCAGCACCAAGTGGGAGGGACACAACTGAAACAGCCTATAGCAAAGCCAAAGCAGCCATGACCACTGGCTGGGGAGGTCAGCCTACTGCAGGAATAAAATATAAGGCTCCATCCTCCCTGTAGCTTTTCACTATGAGACCTTGAGAAGCAGGACTCAGCTCTGGTGCAGCAGCAGGAGACAGGAGAGACTTCTAAATTCAAAAATCTTTCTGGAAACAACAGCAAAAAAGCATCCAGTTTATCTGCAGAAGTATTGGTAGACTCTGCCCTAAGATTAGACTAGACTAAAGACTAGCCTTTGATGATCTCTGTAAGGAGTATGAGAAAGCACAGATTTAGTGAGTGGCCTTAGGAGCCCCTCAAGGCTCAGACCCACAGGACATGAGTGCAACCTCCAGTAAGAGACCCAGGCATGCCTTTTACACCTGGCTACCACAACAGGTTATGCTTATCCACTCAGCATCCAGGTGTCTGCACCTCCAAACCCCGTGTCTAAGGAAGAAGGGAGCCTGAGTTCCGCCTGCAGGGCAGGTAGCTGTGTGGCCATGCAAAATGTCCTGGGATGTGGGGTTGGACATCCCAGTCCTCCCTGCAAGGAAGCAAAGGATTTGGACATCCCAGCAAAGCAGCACGAGAAGATGACTGAGGGGCATAAGATGGTTTGGGGTTGTGTTCTGATTTGCCTTTTGTAGCAACCCCCCTTGTAACATGGATTAGTTTTTTCCAAACTAAAGGTATCAAAAAATTATTTATCTGAGAGGGTTGGAAAGAAATGTTCCAAAGTAGGAACAATGCAGTTAGTCAGGAAGAAATAATAATTTTTGAGAATTACAAAATATATAAGGGAAAATGTTAAGCAGTGCAAGGAGAACGAGACTATCATTTTTAAGAGATCTGTAATGCAAAATTGAAACTGCTTTCTTAAATTTGTTTTACGGGTTTTCACCACAGAAGCAGATTTCATCTTAGTGTTTCAAAATACTTTCTACAGCATTCCCATGCTTCCTGATTTGCTGAAGACATTTTGTGAAAGATGCTAATATGATCAAGTTTTCATTACTAGGCATAAATGCCTTACTTCAAACCAGTAGTTCCAGATATTTATTTTTTTTTAATTACATATATTTTCTGAATCCTTATCCAACCAGTTCATGGCTTTGGCATGAGGCATCAGTTGTCATACAGACTGCAGTGCAGGAGATACTGAATTGCTAAAGGTTTTATATGAACTGTTGTACAAATTTACTAGCATGCTTAAGTAGATGATGACTTTGTTTTTGACCTAGACATATAACCCACTTTTGTAGTAAAAGGATATCTGTAGCTTTAACAAGCAGAATGTAAACATCCTAAAGTGTCTCTAAATTTCTGCTTCTAAGTTCCTACAAAAAAAAAAAAAAGCTATCAAGTTTTGTTTGAACATGCTACAGAAATTCCAGAAACCATCCCCAGGGTGATGTGCAGTTTTTTTCAGTGCCTTTAACACAAATTCTTCATTTTTAGACCAAATATGTACCTTCAGGGGAATTCTGACAGACTACACTAATTCTTAGTTTGAAGGCAGCACAATAGCGTGGTTACTGAGCACTCTTTTTATAGTGCATCCAAGCTGAGAAACCATGTATTGCACTTTAAAAAGTAACTTTGATGCATTCAAACCATTCATTTGTTGGAATTAGAAAATGGCACATTTTCTTTTTTTTTTTTTTTAAAAAAGAAAGAAATGTGGCCACAAATCTCAAGTCACAAAGCTAGCACAGCCCACAGGCACTGCTGAATTGCAGGGACTTGCCTTCGCCCTCAGTTTCTCGGGGAAATGGCAGTCCCAGGGATGGATGATACCTGGCTGGAGTATGGACGATGTTAAGCAGAAGTAGTTAAATTAGAAAAGGGAAAGAAGTTTGCCTTGGAGAGAGGAGGGTGGATACATAAGCAAACAAAAGCCATAGTGAGGAGGAGGACAGAAGGAGGGAGTTGTCTGGACAGGGATTCACAGGTTTAAGCTAACAATTCCCAATGAGGCATAAAAATGAAAAAAAAAAATAATAATGCATAATACATTAACAGAAACCAGGAAAGTACAGTGTAATGACCCTCAGAGAAGTCATCATCCAGACAGTCCAAATTACATTTTCTATGTGGGTGGGTGACATATTTTAAATGTATCTCTTCCTTTGCTGGAAGGGTCAGGTCAGACCAGCATAATTGATGGTTTTCTTGCTGAGACAGATGAATATGTATAATCAGTGCAGTCCTATTTAAGCTCTGAGAAAGGTCTGGCAAGTTAAATCACACTGTAGTTTTAAATAAATTACTTCTGAAAGAGCTCTGTGGAAAGCAGAGAAATCATCGTCACTGTTACTTTAACCTTACATTGTTTTCATTTCAGGGCACTGCATGAACAAAAAATGAATAGTGCAGGGATGCTTGGGTGTTTTTATTTGGCTCTAAATTGCTGGGTATAGCATCACTTCATCATAGCTACCTGAATGGAGTTGTTTTGGACTAAATTCTTCTGACAAATGTGCATATGAACATTTGTTAATCAGCTCTGAAAAAAATTACTCCTGTGCTCAAAGGGCAACTTATGTAGAATTTAGACCTCTGAATCCACTGACACCTCACTCCAGTGACTTGAGAGTGACTTGAAGGGTACCCCATAAGAGGAACTGACTACTAGCAATTCCCCAAGTCCTGTTCTGAGTCAGGGACCATTTAAAACATCATGTGACAGCCACAACAATCAAAGCCTTGAAATAAGAAGCAGCAAGTGGTGAGAACACTTAACCAGGGATGGCTGTATCAGGACTGTCCCTGGCCTCAGAGAGTTCAAAATCACATTTTCTTCATCGCCAAAGAGGTCTCCCATCATCAGACTCCACGGCACAAAAGGTTGGGATCCCCCAATTTTCTGTGAGGAAGCAGGACCCATGTGCAACCAGGAGTGCCAAGTGTGGGGGCAGAAAGAAAGTAAGTGAGAAGGGGGCTGACTTGCCGCTTGCCTGGGAGCAGAGCAGAGCCAGAGTCTCCCTGCCTGCTCTTCCCCATCTGAGCGTGCAAACCACAGGGCTGCAGCAAGGCTCCATGGGCATCTGCACAGCTCTTCGGATCCCAAGTGCACAGTGGTGTAGTTCCAACAGAGAGGGGAGAGTGTGCTCAAGGGAATGGCACCCTCAATTTCAAAAAATCTCTTCATCCACAATTGCCCAATGTGTGAAATACAATACCTCTCACAACCCCTCCACCACAAGGAAAAGACCTGCAGCCATAAAAGCCTGGGGTTCCTTGCCAGCTTTCTGACATGCTGGATAATTGAGCAGCTTGCACCACAGTGCTCTGAAGCTCAGCATTGCCTCCAGGAAACATTTTTGGGTTCTTTCATATATGAAAGAAAACAGATGAGTGTTCACTCACCTTTTTTAACAATGGCAAGTGATGAGGTCTGAAATATTTTTAAATTCTTAGATGCATATATTCCGTTTCAGACCACTCAAAGAATAAAGTCTGGTATCCCATGCAAACAACCTCACCTTTGCAAAATAGCACTTTAGATCTCACCTTTTGTGACCTGGCCTGGGATACTTACAGGGCCATCTAGGCCTCTGAAATGAAACACTGTTATCAATTTGAATTTTCTGTCTCAGAAGAACTCATTACCTCCATTTTTAAAATAAACAGCCACTTAGATATTTATTTTTTTAGGTACAGACTTTCAGAGCAACACAGTGCACTGAGGGCACATAATTTCTTCTCTCTAACAAGAAAGGGGGTGACAAGTGTTAGCCATATTACCTAGTGAGCACCAAAACAAACAGTTCTTACACTGTCAAGCAAGGTATGATACCATGGGTACAGAGCATGGACATGGAAGAAAGAAAGGGTTAAACAATTTTTAAAAAGAAACAAAAGAAAGCAAAAATAAGAAAAGAAATCTAAAATGTTTTCTTCTAGAAGATGACCATCAGCTCTTGTTTATCCAAACCAGTTTATTCACACCTACACCAAGCCTACTTGATTTTCCCCTAAAGGGCACATATTTAACTCAACCCACAGTGCTTAGAGATCATGCTGTTAACTCCAGGCCACTTGCTCAGATAGCTTCAAACAAAGTCCACTTCTGTTTTTTTATGGAGCCAGTGCTGCTGTGATATTAGAACCCCTTGAGAAGGGGAACAATAACACACACTATTATGGTACAAAGAGAGTATACAAATTAATTTCTGTGGTACAGGAGATTGCAGGAGATAAACTGCTTACTTCTGCAGAGGCAAAGCACATGGCACCAGCAAAGAATTTCAGTTTGCACGTGGAATGGACAGCAGTGCCTGGCACCAAAAATCAAGGACTTAAAACCTACACTTCCATCAGAAAATGTTATAGTTTGCCATAGAGTGACAGTTTATGTGGCTCTAAACCATCTGTTTGTAGTATGTAGCAGGTCTCTCAGATCTTTATAAAAGTCAGTTTGTTAATAAAAAGTCGGTATAAAAACCTTACTTTATATGCAGAAAGAATAATTTGCTAACTCTGTCTTCTCACTAACATTCAAGATTTTTCAAGTATTTGTGGTAGGAAAAAAGCAGCATTCTTTCAAACAGAACTTTGATTTTAATAGGTAAAATAGGATCTGCACTGGGAAACACCAAAGGAGATACTTCTTACTACATATGTACTTATCTGGGATTTAAACACATGTTAACATAATGTGTACACTTAACTGTTTTCCTGGCATAAGTGTAACTTCTTATATGACATCTTGAAGGATACAGATTGGGAAATGTACTCTGATAAACAGAGATCCAGCAGGCAGTTTAGGAGATGTAATAATGAATAGTCACTAGTTACCAGTTCTGACTGCAAATACTGCAATAATAGAAACCTGATTAGGATAAATCTCAGCAAAACTCATGCTCTGGGGTAACCCAAAGCAGAAACTTTTGGTTTTGTTTTAATGGGACCTATTCGTTTTGTAAAGGAACAAAGGAAGGAGAGCTTTGTGTTTAACAGCAAAGTATCATTCTTGATCTATAGATAAAACATCTCCAAACCCCCCAGTGGATCTACACAGAATAAAAAGCCTGTCATATGCATGGATTGGAGCCCTGCTTTCCCTTTCCTTCCCAAAGGAACAAAACCCCCCACTGTTTTATTCCAGGCTGTTGCTCCCTTTACCAATCTGAAGCAACGGATGCCATGCCAGTGCACAGTATAGGGGATCTCACACAGCTTGAATCAGGTGACTCCCTAGGCCCCACACACAATGAATGCACACAGACTTCCCACAACAGAAAGCCTGGAGCTTCTATGCCTGATGCTTAATAGTCGGCAGTGTAAACCCTCCTGCACGTTTCCCCATGTGACAGCCCAAGGTCGAAAGGCCAGGACCCCCCTTGGAGTACTGTCACCAGAGCTGTGTCACAGGACGTCTAATGCATTTTTTCTTGATATACCAGTGCCTAGCATAGAAATTAATACAGTGGCAAAAATAAGTCTCTTTCCTATTACAATTTATTTCCATCAGTATATTAATATAAACTGCACCAGCAAAAGTACAGAGTCCACAATAAGATGCTTTTCTGTGTAGCTATGACAACAAATCTGTTAAGTAAATCTAACAGCCTTGTCTAAATGCTTCTTTTAGCTCTCTTATTGATAAGCACCTGTTACTGCAGGCTAAGGGGTCTGCTGAACTCATTTGCCCCTGACAGGCTGTACATAAGAAATATTTTTAGATTTACTGACCTCTTTCTGCAGTAAATTTGTATGAAAAAAGCCCACTTGCTGTTGCCTTGAAAAGAAAACGCCCACCAGCAGACTAGGTAGAGATTGTAATTGCAGCCAAGCCTAGGGCAGTGCCACCCAAGAGGACTGGGATGGCTCCTGGGGTGGCTGGCCATGGCCTGGGGGCAGCAGTGCTTGGGGACATCAGGGCCTTCAGGAAGCAATGGGAAGTCTTGAGCAGCACTGGTGAGTTGAGACAGGAAAATTTAAGTAGTATTGGACTCTCTCCACACAGCAATACACCCATTAAGCCAGATTTTACATGGATCCTTTGCCTTTTCAATTCTAATTAAAATGGAGATGAAAAAATCTCAACACCAAGCCAAGCACTGTCAGGACAAAGTCTCACAGCTCTCTTTGACTTAAATAAAGATGCCACTGGTGAATTTATTCACTGCAGACTTTGGGAATGCTCATATTAAGATGCCTTTTCCAAAGCCTAAGCCAATGCCATCATAGTCTTTAATGGTGCATGGTGTTTTTGCAAATGAGTTGCAACTCTTATTCTGCCTCTTCTTTTTCTGGGATTGACCTCAAATGATAACTCATTGCAGAGAGGCAATTTTTTGATACCTCTGACCTGTTAATGCATTGAGACATACAAATGAGGAGAAAAGCATCTGAGCTAAGTTTCTCCGAACTTTCTTCTACACCTTGTTACTATTTCCTTTAGCAGCATCACAGTGGAAATACACTACAGTAAATGCTTAAAATGGATTTTTCTTCTAGAAGATGGACAAAGTTTTTTAATAGAAACTGTGACAACAGGATATTACCACATAACTGCTCTTGCTGCTATGGCTTGTACAGCATCAGGTCACCCCAACTGCACCACCCATTATTCTTCCGAAAGACACAGTCACCATTTTGAGCCACTTTCCATACTCCCAGGATTCAATTCAGTGTCTCCTGAGCAACTTCTGTTGTTTCAGCTTTAGCAACCTTATCAGGGGGACTTTTTTAAGGAGATCACCAAGGAAAGACATAGTGCTATTAGGAAGAGATACTGCTGGTATGTCCTGGTATTAGAAGTTCTCTGACTGTAGCACAGAAGCAAAAATCAGAGGTGCATCTGCTCCATATAAAAATACATACATACATATATATATATATATATAAATGATATAGACCTAGAACTGGCTGAACCTGGTTTAGTCTAGCAGACTATTTTAGTCATCCTCACTTAGGAGCATGTGGTTTGCTCGAAAAAGAAGAGCAATTAAAGTAAAAAATGTGGAAACATTTTGTATGAAGACAGATTGCGGATTTTTTTTCCTTTTTCTCTCCTCTCTCTGTCTTGTTAGTCTAAATTTCTTTCTGGGGCGACCAAAGCCCTGACTCTGAGTACGTGGATTGGTATGTGAAATTTGCCACTGCCTGTTTTCCAGGTAGCAGATATCTTGCTTTTCCTGATCATTTGCAGCTTTAACATTCCACGTATTTTCTTTCTTGATAGCAGGCCAGTTTTTTAGTACAAATATTTCCATTTGTAAGCATGTAATGTTTCTTTGAAGATCAAGTTTATTTTGATTCTCAAGGCTTCTCCTGTACAATACACAAATATTTTCTCCCTTTCGGACTTTTTACTCTGATATTTGTCAAGCATTATGTAGTACTTTAATGACTGTGATTAATTATGAGTGCCCAACACAGGATTCCCTCAACCACCAAAGAGCAGCAAAAGCAGCAAGTGATCCTCAGGAGGGGCTGAGAGGATTTCTCTCTGATAAGTTTGCATTCTTGTAGCCTGGCCAACAGGATGGTAGCGGTCAGACCCAGAAAAAAATGTTTTCCAGATGTTCTGACAGAGTCCTCTTAATCTCAGGTGCTCACGTACACACACACACATACACATCCTCAGAAAAGGAAAGAAACCAGTAATTTGGATCCCAAAAGATGGAACAATTGCAAAATACTTTATGCAACATTCTTTAGAAGTGAACAGACTTATCTATGTTCCCCTTACCTATATGGGATTCCATGGTGTGGTTCGAAGTGCAGACAATACAATTCTGTGATTATGTCTTAGAAGAGTAGTGAACAGACCTGAATAGCTGTCAGAGCATGTCCATGTCCATCATACTCTCTCCTGACCTTGGCTTCAGAAATAAGTATGTGAATGAAATCTTGGTTTCCTGAGGCAAAAGGCAAATCTTGGACACAAGTAAAAGAACAGTCCAACTGAGTGCCACACCCCAAACACCATCTCCTCTGGGGATATCAGCTGTTCTTCAGCATGAGAAGAGGATGCAGCATGTGAGAACTACAAAAGGTTGAAAAAGAGCCCACAGTCCCCCTTTCCTCACCATTCCAGTGTCATTTGTGATACTTCTGAACACACAGCCTGATGTATTCTTCTTTTCGTTTTCAGTGCTCCTCAGTGACACATCCAGGTTTTGCTTTACTCACGATGAAGGCCACAGTCATTGCAACATTCCTTGGTAAGTACAGCTGATGTGTTGCAATTAGGAGTTTATGGGTTTGCACTCTGCTGTCCTGGCTGACAGGTGGCTGCTGACTTACTCTCTTCCCTTTGGACTCCATGGCTGATGTAGCTCTCAGTGGCAGGTGTAAGCCTTGGCACAGCTTTTCAGAAATGGACTACCCAGACTTTTTGACTTTGGCAAAAGGAAAAAAAAAATTAATTACTTGCAGAGATCCCTAAGTACACAACCAGCTGCATGCAGTCCATATCAGATGGCACAGCTAGGCCTGAAAAATGTCTGTAATGTGGACATTCCCTCTAAAGAAAAATTAACTGTTTCTTGCATAGAGGCAGCCTTTAACAATTCTCTCTGTTCTTTCCCTTTCCATGAACAAGATGGTACCAGGTTATAAATGTGTCTTATTTTCTTTCTCCTGGAAGTCAGACAGGCTCTTACGCTTTGGGAACAAGTAAAGACTTCAGAATTTGAAATTCATCTTACATGAATACTCTGGTTGTGATAGTCCCAGGCAATAATACCTCTAGCTGTTATCCTCAAATCTGTCAAGACAGTAGCTCTTAGATCAAATTCATAGCAATCTATGTAGTTCTACATAAATTACCAAATTATTTTCTCCACATTATATTATTCTCTAACATTCTAAGTAGTTGAGACTTTGCACTGTATTTTCCACTAGTTCATTCCTTTTCTCATCTAACTACAATTTTACCTTGGTTACACAACTGCAGCAGTA
This sequence comes from Margarornis squamiger, assembly GCA_035222235.1. Taxonomy (NCBI): domain Eukaryota; kingdom Metazoa; phylum Chordata; class Aves; order Passeriformes; family Furnariidae; genus Margarornis; species Margarornis squamiger. The sequence goes on along the minus strand of JAWWTY010000106.1, from coordinate 34,588,257 downwards.
ACAAAAGGTCCAAATACTACATCTCTCCACTGCCACTTCAGACACTTTGAGACTGCTTTTTCTTTTGGGCATGTTCTAGGAGAGATTAATTCTACAAATTCTCTGCAATCAGTCTAGGGGGAGAAAAGCATAAAAGAAAGAAATTACTTCTGTTGCATATTCTAGTAAGATTAACTTAACAAATGATAAGAGGATCAGCCGACATCATAGAGAGTTTCAATTCCCTCTGAAAGCTCAGAGAAGGGAAAGGTGAATAGAAAAGTCAAGATATTTGTAATGAAGTTATTAATTATCCATAATACAGTGCTTATAAAATAAGTACAGAGAATGAAGAGGTTTTGTATGTCATCACTTAGCACGTAAACATAACAAGGTAAGCTACATGCATATATTGTTATGTATGTTTTAACATAATAGCATATGTCTCTTTTACTATTACACTTTTCAAACCATAATTCTGCTAACTGAAGAAAATGAGTGCCCTTGCTGGGACATGCCACACTAGAACCTCCTGTGGTCTGTATTGCTTCCCAGTATTCCCTACCTGCTACCACCACTGAGTGAAATGCCACAACACACGGTTGCAGGATAACCTTCCCGATGGGCTGTTAGGAAGAATCTCTGTCTTCCTAACTTCCCAGTTGCTTTATGCACAGAGTATGTGGTTTCACTACATCTCTATCACACCAATTACAAAGAGTTCCCACTGCTTGTGGAAGTACTGGGACCTTTTGTAGTTTTCTGGACCAGATGCACTCAATGGCATCTTTAGATAATGAGTTCCACAGACAACTATGTGATGTGAGCAGTTCTTTCATCCCCTTCAAAAAACTTACCCTCAGTAGATGTCATCCTGACTGCAAAGTTAACCAAGTAGAAACCTACCTGTTGCTGAGAGTATTCCCATCTCAGTTTTTAAACCTGTTGATTCAAATTTAAGAAATCTCATGAACTGGAGCTTGTGGTGACTCATGTTGATAGTCCTGCTTTTTCCTGATACTACGTTTTCTTTGTTCTAGGTGTGTTTCTTACATGTACATACACAGCTACGGAAGCCACAAAGAAGACAAAAAAGCCTAAGCTATGTAAGTGGTCCCAGCAGAACTCTTGGCTGCTTTACAGCATGCACGTCTGATACATAAAATAAGTGCAAAGTGAGGTTATATTCTGGTAACTCTTTACCATTGTCTGGAGTCAATGGGAATATAGGTTAGCTAACAGATTCTCTTATTACAAAACAAATCACTAAGTAAAATGTATGCTACTTAACATGCGTAAAGGGAAAATTTTGTACTTCACTACTAAAACCTATCTTCATAAGCCATTAGGTACCACACAAGGATCCAAGTAAGCACTAGGGTTTTTCCGAGAGAGAGAGAGAGAAATAAATATGTGAAACAAACCAGCTGTAACACAAAGCATATGTAGCTGATTAGCATGAGACAAGTGGTGCATATCTACATGCTAGGATGTATAGCTTTCAGCTACACTGCTGTAGGAGCATTCCTGTCCACAGATTTTGCTCATGTAGCTGACAAACAAGCCTGCTGCGAGCTTGTAAACTCACACTTAAACCCCTTGTTCAACATAAATTGCACCCAGCAAATAGTTTTAAAAATTAAGGGCAAGATAATGGGCTGTGACTGCAGCCTGATGTTATAGATGGCACAGAGCTACATGAGCACAGCAGGAGGCTTGGGAAGCATCCCTACCCCCTCCTTCCCACATGTTAACCACAGCCTGGGTGACTACACTTCTCTTTCCCTCTCCAGCAAAGCGTCATAACAGATATTTCCTTCAGAGAAGCAAACACTGAAGGTCAGAAATAACCGCAGGCTTCTTTATTCCATCCCTAGTTACTGCTACATCCCTTGGTATAGGGGTTATTATGGTTTATGTTGTAGATGCAGAACACATAGAAGCCTTGTATCCAAAACCATCGATACAAAGGCATAAGAGAAGGGCAGTCCTGCCACGCAGTTACTCATTGTTTCATGACAAGATCACTCAGCTATGAAAGCATTCAATCTGACTATACCAAGATTTTACACTCACAGATGTGCCCCAGATTGATTGCGATGTCAAGGCGGGGAAGATAATCAATCCAGAGTTCATTGCAAAATGCCCTCCTGGATGTCAAGATGTAAAATACCGCGTTTACGGCACAGACATTTACGCTTCCTTTTCCAGTGTCTGCAATGCTGCAATTCACAGGTGAGTGGGTTGAAATGAGCAAGGCACTCAGACAAAGCCATCAGTTCAGTGTAGGGAACTTTCAACTTTTCAAACCCTTTACAGTTCCCACGGCCTTCTAGGTTTGATTGCAGGCTGCTGTTCTAGTACGAAACCTGAGAGAATGACCGTGTATGATGTAATGGACCCATTCTTATAAAGTGCTGTCAATCCTGTACTCCTGTCGAAATCAGCTGTGTTTGAAGAAGTTTCTCAACCTTCGGAGAAGAGTCTTGAGATCTGCAGATTTCTCATTCATGCATAGCAAATTACTATTGTACTATTATTATTCAAGTGGTAGGTAGGGACGGAGCTGTTGCTACTCATAAAGTTTCAGAAAAAAAAAAAGGCATATCACCAGTGACGAATACATATAACTCTCATACTTCTGGGATTGGTTTGGTTCTCCAGATTTGAATTTAACTGTCCTTGACATCAAAGCCTGAGTAATGTACTTTCCTGCCACATAAGAGGGCACTGCACAAGAAAACCTATAAATATGAATTTTATAGCACAAATTTTGCTGAGTTTTATTATCCATGCAAAAATGTGCATTAAATTTTAATGAAGAATAACGGCACAATCAAAACATCATAACTGGAGGCAGGATGCAGAGGGAGGATGTGTTCAGCTGAAAATACAGTAAGAACTTGTAAAGCCTGATTGACAACTTGACTTCATTCGGAGTTATTTGAGTTATTGCCACACTTCCAGTTCTGTGAAATAGCTGGGATCTCGGGTAAAGTTTCATAGTTAAGGCTTCGGGACTTTACACCTTGCCTCTGCAGTTCTCAGGCTGGGGTGCCTGTGTGCATAGGGCTGCCACCTCCTGGCTGCAGCTCTGCCTGCTCAGCCCCAACCTGGGGAGACAGATGACTGCCAGGCTTTCAAATAACAAATTCTTCCTTCAGATACTGGTGCATAATGGAAATTCTCTCTGCATGCAGAACTAGTCCCAAAGGGAAGTTACAAACTACTTGTAGGAACTGCAATTTCCCTGTAGTTCAAATGTTGGCTGTCAATATTGTTGCAGTGAGGATTTCAGTTTTTCTCATTTGCCAGCTGAGTTTGGCTTTGTTAGCTTGTATGTTGCATTTCCACAGACGGTGAATTTCTTTTCCATACATTTATTTTAATTTCAGCTTCTTGCAATCATCAGAGAAAGTCACAGCTCTAACACATTCTTCAACATCATTTGCCACCCATTATTTTCCCGCACGGTCATTACTGCCAGCCCTACCACACCTCTACAGTCACAGTCGCTTCCAGGTTTACCTGCATCCTAGTGATGCCAGAGCAGGTTGCATAAACTGGAGGTTTCCTGTTTATCTTGAGATGTGTTGCATCATGTGTCAAACACCATTTGATGTGCACTGCACTTAAAGCCTGCCAGGTTTTCTACAGCTTCCAGCAATATTGTGCCCGGTTTACTCCAGGCTGAGGTCAGAACCAGGCTCAGTTTTTTGCAGATAACACACACTGAAATTCAAAGAAAACACATTCTGTCACATGGGTGGCCTGAAAACTCCTCTGAGTACCTCTCCCTGTATCTTCAGTCATTTAATCAAGCTTGCAGGAATTTTAACGAAGGCAGTAGCTTTTTCTTGTGTGCAACTAGGTCAAGCTTAAACACAGGACCAGTAGACCAGTGGAAAGAGCAAACAGATCCTGACAGCACTTTATAACAAACTGCTCTTTTCTGTGCGGAAGAAGAACAAATATTTCTAGCAGCAGACTTAGTAGTAGCATGACAGCCCCCCTACCACCCCTGGCTCAAAGGTAAAAGAAAACACTTCATAGCTCTTGCATTGTAGAACACTTTCTAAGGTTTTCGTGGAATTTCTGCCTTCAAACACCATGTTGTGTCCTTGCAGTGGTATAATTGACAACACAGGCGGGAAGATCCTTGTCCAGAAAGTCGCCGGCCACTCTGGTTACCGCGGGAGCTTCTCCAACGGGGTGCGGTCCCTGTCGCTGCCGCGCTGGAGGGAGTCCTTCCTTGTGTCAGGTACCACCTCTGCCCTCCCCGCCCGCTCCCCACTGCCCACGGCTGGCCACCGACGGGCGGAGGGCGAACCCCCCTCTCACTTCAGTCACCACAGGCCCACCCCACCCAGCCTCAGCATGAATAATTCATTTGAGACACTTTGTTGGGGCTTCCTAAACAGCCCACGAAGAGACACACACCCTGCCGGCGGTGTGCTCGGCTCAGCCCAGTGTGGGTGGGAGCTCGCTGCAGGAGGGGGCAGGTGTTCTGCAGTCGCTCTCTGGAGGCACCTCAACTCGGGCTGTTGATGCATGAAATCTGAGCTTTCGTACTCACTGTGAGATCCTTCTATTGTTGTCTACACTGGAAAGTAGTGCTGCTGTGAGAACGAAAGGGCTTTTTGGCCATTTGGAGCATCCTCAGCCTGCACCTGAGTTTGCATCTCCTGAAGCAACTTCTGACTTCTGTCAAACCATCTCAAAACCACATATAGCCATACTGTACGTATGCAAACCCTGTATTTAGCAATTCCACTGGCGCATCCCAAGTACGTCAGGAATTCTCTCCACTCTGTTAGCCAAATAGTTTTGATATCTACTCAGTGCAGGGAAATCCATCTTAATTTAATGATCTTTCCTTTTTTCTCCCCATAGTCTATATAGGAGCTCACTGACAAAATTCACAGACTTTTTTCTCTTTTGTAAATTAGATCCTCTTTGCACCAGCTTCAGATTATCTTAAACCTGCTTGCACTCACTCTACCTATGTGAAAGGGTCTGCTTGATGTTGCTTTACATATTTCTAATTCTAACTTCTTGCTGCACCCAGACAGTGGGTCTGTTCTTACTGGTCTGCACTGTTGGAGGTTTAAGATAGGTGATTGATTATTTTATAGTAAGATTTGATATTTATACTACTATGTATATAATTATATCTTTATATTAAGACTGATGTTAGTTAACTACATCATTCCTGGAAAAAAATCAACAGTTCAATCAACTGAACAGCCACTGAAAATAAAGAAATATTCTTTCCATGTGAAAATTTGTAGACAGCAAAGAAGGTTTCAGAAACTGACAAAACCAAACTCTCATCTCAGTTTTGCATTCATATATTCAGGTGCAGTTTTTTACAGTTGTCTTCCATGGGTACATCAGATTATGAGAAGGATTTATTTTGGATGAGTAGGAATTTCCTGGATTAGCTGAATTTGCTACTTGTACTTGCTGAAGTTTTTTCCCCCTGGTAAACAGAACATTGTAATTCTGGTACATAAATGGGAAATAGGATTTATTTTTTTTTTTTGACCTCAGCAGCTGCTTAGTTGTTATCCCATAAAACTGTAGTAATTCTTCCATAAAACTGTAGGAATGTTTTGATTTATGGTAATAAATCTTTATTCTTAATTAATAAGACACTGTAAAAGAAGATACAAATGAAAGTTACAAGCACATGTAAAAGAAGATGATGAGAAATCTGGATATGCGTAGGCATGATGAGATTTGTCCCTCACGCACTTAATTTTGTGCATACTGAGTGTTCTCACTGATGTCCATGGAACTCTTCATTTACGCACTAGCTCAAATGTAAATCTAACATATAACATGTTATATCATATTTCATACATGAATAGGAAAAAATTCTCTCTGAAAATGTGGGAAATTGAGAATTTTAGAGAAATTTAGAAGACTAAACCCAGAAAGGATGTGCTATTCATCTCAGCAGCCTGAGGCTGAATGCATACAAATCTCATTCTCAAAAAGGGATGAGTTTGGGTTGGTTTTTTTACAATTATGAGTCATAAAAAGATAGATCTGCATAAAGTAATGCCAAATAAAAATACTAAGTCACCTGAGGCATTAATTTCAGGGCAGCTTTAGAGCTTGAACTGAGTCCCCTATTCTCCAGCTGAAATCCTTTTCAGCGGACCAGACCTGTATGCAATACTGTACCCTGGAAATGTGCCAACAGTTTACTCCTAGTTAGGATATTGTCATCAAGTTTGTGATGTTCAAATTGTGAATGAACATCTGCACAAAAGAGGAAATCTTCGGGGACCCAGGCAAGGAAGTGGCATGATTTAGGGGAAGTGGAGAAGGAGGTCTGTCCTCTGGGATTGAAGCAGCCAGCACACCAGGAGGTATGCAAATGCCTTGGTATTCACTTTCAAGCACTGAAATGCCTTGGCGCTCACTTGAATGACTCCTTTCAGTTTAAGGTCGTTTTGCAGCTAGTGAGTTAAGAAAATAAAGTCCTAAACTTCTGGGTTTGCTAGTCACAAATAAGTGTAAGAGGGTAAGTAGCCACCACACCATAGCTAGTATCTCAATGGCCAAAGCTGGTGTTTTCAGCCCACATGTAAGCACATGTTTAACTACGTTAAGCAAACTCCAACCCAGATGTAACTTTTTCCTAACAGTGAAAAAGATATTACCATTGCTCCAGGGAGCAGGGCCACATTCAGATCGAACTTCAGACCTACCTCTTGGTCACATGTGGGATGCAAATTGTTGTCAGTCAAAAACACCAGAATCCACCAGCAGCCAGGCTCCCCGTACTAGCTGGTGTATTTGCACAGCAGTGGGCTTCAGGTTTGCATTAGAAATCAGATTAGCACAGAAATATTTCATATCAAGATCAGATTATTATGGAATTACAGCATCCATGGGGTCAGCTGCTCATACCTGACAACCCTTCCTCTGCTGGAGATAAAGAAAAGAATGTAGAGATCATCTGTGATCCCATAACTTTTCTGTCTTCCTACCAAATTGGCGGAAGAGATTGCTTGGCTCCTGATCCCAGTTTTAACTTGGAGGGAAGTAGATGTGAAAATCTGCAGCCCTTCACTTAGACCAGCTTCTGTGAGAGAAGCCGAGAGGGCAAGAAGGAAGCTCTTTCTAGGCTGTCCTTGCATGCTAATATGGTCTTTCATGGATCAATGTGAACTTTAATGGAGCTGCTCTCACTTTATACCACTGTAAATGAAAAATGGAATAGTTCCTTACATCATTGCCTCATTAGAGGAGTAAAACAGAGGAGATACAGACATGAAAAGTGGCAATGGACAATGACTATCCAGCTCCATGGACAACCCTGCTCATAGAGTTCCTCTGGCATATACCTTTCTTTGTGTGCCATCCTGGGGGAAACAGTCCCCCATTCCCTTGAGGGGCTCAGTCTGTGGGTGTTAATTCCATTCAGAGCTGTTGACCTCTGGATTAATCACCAAGAATGATAACTGACATGCTTGCAGTGCCACATATACCTCCTTAAAGAATCCACCAAGGGTAAAGGAGTGATCTTCATGACTCGGGTTTTGCAGGAGGTGGAGGTAGTTCTCACCTGAGGTGGTCCAGATACATGACAAAGCACAGTATCTTGTAGAGACAGTCGAGGGTCCAGAAGACCTACTTCCACCAACTCCTAGAGGCCAAAGCAGTCTTCCCCACACTGGGCTTCTCTGCAACACTTTTCAATCAGTGATATATGTGAATATAAAAACTGTCCCAAGAGATGGAATTGCATAGGCACATGTACCCACAGAGACATCATCTGCTGTTGCACTAAAAAGATTTGTGGTTTAAAGCTTAACTGGGAAACATACCTCATTGTTTTAAGACAGGACCCTCATTTTAGATCTAAATATAGGTACCATATGTTCCCATACACAAGCACAGCCTTCTCTCACTGTTATTACTGCAAAAGGCTGTTGCCAGAAATGGCATCTCACAGAAGTGAGGTCAGAGAAGAATGCTGTGTGCGTGATGAAATGAATCCCACATCAAACATGCTTTCTAAGTCAACTGCATAGTCAGGCATGGGTCAAGGCCACCGAGGGAAGCTGTGGGTTTAAGTAGAAGTTATACAGATGTCCTTCAAAAATGATCCCCTTGTGTTTAATATTGTTTGAGAGCAAAGGAATGAACTAACTGACCTCTTCAAATCCTCCCCAGCACTGTGTTTTCATGCTTTCTAACTCTTTTTTTTCTATGATGCTGGGTCTAGGCATTGGTATTTTTAGTTGTATGGTATTGAGAGTCTGCCATCAGATGAAATGAATCTTCATGAAAATGAGTTTGTCAATAAAGAGGAGGGGTCTAATTCTGAACACCTATGCTAGATCAGAATTTTATTGAAAGAAAACTTGGAATATTTTGTGATGCCTTCTAATATGTTTTTTGTAGAGGGCAAGCCAAGAAAAGGTGTGACATATCCATCAACTCTTGAATATTCTTCTTCAAAAACTACAGCTGTTAAATCAGGCAAGTAATTGTGACTTACTTTCCCTTACATCCATTCACAACTATCTGTTATAGCTTCTCAGTTGTGTAATACAAATATATAATTATTCAGAGTCAGAAGTTTATGCAACCATTAATGTCTCATCCAAAATCACTCATGGTATTTTTTTTTTTATGTTAAGCATATGGAAATCATCTCAGACAATTTCTATTTTTTGGTCATACCATGTTTCACAGACTTCTGTTTCCAAGTTTCCCCCTTGCCTTAGATCTGTTACTGAATATGATGTTGTACTGGTTGTATGAAAGCATTTGAGGTTATACATGTTGGCTTTCTCCTAGTGTTATTCATGTTAACTCTTGGGATATTCAGTGCTGAAAGTATAACATTAAATAATAATATTAATGACACAGATGGCAATGCACAGCAACTTAACTAAGGAACCATTTTAGTCAGCATCCTACTCTGTAAGATTCAATTCAGTTTAAATAATTTAGTTGTTTTCAGAGGTGTTTGATCAAGTCTCACACTGGTTGGTAGCTGACATTCAACAGCATGTGGATGGCCTCTGTCACTGAAATGACACTTTTTTATGCTCCCTGTAACAACTGTGTAAGGTTCAGACTCTCCCTTGGGGGTGCGAACAAAACCAAAATTCACGTCCCAAACTACTACACACTTCCCTAACACAGCCCGTTTGCTGATTGCTGAGCCTGAGCCTTCCTGGGCACATCCACTCTGAGCTGTAGTAAAACGAAATGTGCTGTATCTTCTCCATGAACCCAAATGCCTGTTAATGGGTGCATTCATCCAAGGCCACACAGAGGTTACTTGGAGACCTGCTCTTCTTCTGTACATTATTGTTTGGTTCTTAGAAGCAAAGTATAGAGCTCTTTTTGTGTAGAATCAAGGAATTGTTATGGTTGGAAAAGACCTCTAAGATCATCAAGTCCAAACATTAACCCAGAACTGCCAAGTCCATCAATAACCATGTCCTTAAGTGCCACATCTACACATCTTTCAAATATTTCCAGGGATGGTGACTCCATTGCTACTGTGCACAGCCTGTACCAATGCTTGACAACACTTTCCATGCAGAAATTCTTTCTCATGTCAAATCTAAACCTTCCTTGGAGCAACCTAAGGTCATTTCCCCACCATCTCACTACAACCTCCTTTCAAGTAGTTGTAGAGAGCCATTAGGTACCCTCTGAACCTCCTTTTCTTCAGGCTAAAGCACCTCAGTTCCCTCAACTGTTTCTCATAAAACTTGTGCTCTAGAGCTTTCACCAGTTTCAATGCTCTTCAAATCTAAAAGCTGTAGTTGTTCAGACTGAATAGGCATCACTCAATTCCATGCCTTTAATTTGTAATACCTTTGCATTTACAATCAAGTAGGTATAGGTTTATATGTATCTTGACCAGGTATAAAGAAATTAGTTGACCCAAATATTATACACTACTAGAAAGGAGGCAATACCTTAAAAATCTTGGCTTTTCTGATAAATGTTTACTAATATTGCTATTATAATCATTCCAAAATGTAGCCACACTTGAAATAGCAGCCCAGAGGTCTCAGAGCAGACCATAGGCAACCACAGAATCATAGAATATACTGAGCTGGAAGGGATCCACAAGGATTATTGAGTTCAGCTTCTGGCCCTGCACAGGACTATCCCCAAGAGTCACACCATATGCCTGAGAGTATCATGCAACTTTGTCAGGACTGGTGTCATGACCACTCCCCTGGACAGTCTGTCCCAGTGCCCAACCACCCTCTGGGGGAAGACCCTTTTTCTAATATCCAACCTAAACCTCCCATGACACAACTTCAGGCCATTCCCTCAAGTTCTTTCACTGGTTACCACAGAGAAGAGATCAGTGCCTGCCCCTCCTCTCCTCACGAGGAAGTTGTAACTGCAATGAGGTTTCCCCTCAGACTCCTCTTCTCCAGGCTGAACAGACCAAGTGACCTCAGCTGCTCCTTACACGGCTTCCCCTCAAGGCCCTTCACCATCTTCATTGCCCTCCTTCAGACACTCCCTAATAGCTTGATATTTTCCTTATATTGCAGTGCCCAAAACTGCACACAGTATTCCAGGTGAGGCTGCCCCAGTGCAGAGCAGAGCAGGACAATCCCCTCCCTTGACCAGCTGTCTATGCTTTGCCTGATGCCCCCCAGGACATGGTTGGCCCTCCTGGCTGCCAGGGCACTGCTGACTCATATTC
>JAWWTY010000106.1:34477226-34577467 GCA_035222235.1 Margarornis squamiger | reverse complement strand
ATGCTTTGCCTGATGCCCCCCAGGACATGGTTGGCCCTCCTGGCTGCCAGGGCACTGCTGACTCATATTCAGCTTGCTGTTGACCAGGATCCCCACGTCCCTTTCTGTGGCACTGCTTTCCAGCATCTCCTTCCCCAGTCTGTACATACATCTGGCAGTGCCCCATCCCAGGTGCAGAATCCAGCGCTTCCTCTTGTTGAACTTCATATGGTTGGTGATTGCCCAGCCCTCTAACTTGTCGAGGTCTCTTTGCAGGGCCTTCCTGCCTTTGAGGGAGCCAACAGCTCCTCCCAGTTTTGGGTCATCTGCAAACTTGCTCCCTTCCAGTCCTGCCTCCAACTCATTTATGAATCTCAGCCAGGATTGAGCTCAGCAGGCTGTAAGCAATGATGTCTTTCACCAGTGCTAAAACCCACGTAATATGAGAGTCAGTTTGGAAATGGGGGGCATCATCAAGTCACTGCAGTCACACAAACAAAATATCAGAAGCCTGTTCCTGCAGCAAATCAAAGACACAAGTCTTTGTTCTTGAATCAAACAGTGTGAATGAAAATGCTAGGATCCTAGCAACAAAGACTGCATTCACACAGAGAAAACCCAGGATTACTAAAAAGAAGCAAACAACTTTTACATCAAACCCAGTGCCAGAGGGTATCATTCCCTGCCTTTGCCCAGCCCTGTCCCACAGGTAGCAAAGAAATCTGATGGTCACAATCCATGTTCCCCAAGACCCACCTGGCCCTGTCAGCCCGCCTTAGACCTGCCATCTTGGCCCAGACATCTCAGCTGTTCTCTGTTAGAAACAGCTTCTTTTTAAGATAAAAACCTTTGTAATATGGTGCCAGGGCCATCTTGTGCTAGCGGATATCCTACTTATTTTTTAATTTAAAAGAAGCTACTTTTTTCTTCTAATTTATATTACAGAGACCACACTGTTCACTTTGATACTTAAATCCATTATCTGTAGGAGGTAAAGGCAGTCCTTTGAATATTACACTCACTAGCTGTCAGATTAGCAAAAAATCCTGCTTCACACCTGATTAGCTGTCAGAGGTGCAATTTTGGTCCTCACTCCAGGGACACCAGAGATTCATAATGCCTGATGTTTCTTTAAATGCTGCTGGTGGTTACCGTGCTTCTCAAATGCCGGGCACGGCAAGAAAAACCTTCCCAAAATTGTAACTCTTCACAGCTAGTAAAAACAATTGAAAGATGTTGTTTTTAAAAAAAAAATAGTACAAATTTTTAGGGAACTATTAACACTGGACTTAATTCTCATATAGTTCCATGCTGTGAAAAGAGCTAGAGAAATGAAAAAAGGCAGATCAAAATCTTCCAGTATGCAGTCAGACATAAAAGCAGAAGCAGACTATTTTGCAAGGTAGCAGTAAATAAACTGTAGTAACTGTTCCAAGTACATTGATGATTTTGGTCTTAGGAAAAAAAACCACCACACCAAAAAACCCAAAACCCCACAAACAAACATAAAACCAAAACACATCTTCCTTTTCCTTCTAAGCCAGTCCATGGTATTCAGGATCTGGCCACATAACAATCTCAAAATGTCAGGCAAGAAAGAAATACATCTGAACATGAATTAGGGACTGAAATATTGCATGTTCACTGGTATTCCCCAAACACCTTACACACACCATGACCCCGATTCTCAGGACATGCTGCTACTCAGAGGAAAAAATCAGCATGATGCATTAATCTTATCAGTAGTGAACTATTATTGACAAACCCCCATATTTATTGCTCTCTTCAGAAATGCTATTGATACTGGCAGGAGATTTTGGACAGTAAAAATGCCTAAATTTGGCACCAAATATTTGGGGTGGCTACTCTCTAGAGGCACCCAGTCATCACTTTTTCTCACTTGGGTGATAAAGCTCTGGTTAGACTGACTGACCTACCTAGTGGCATGTGATCAGGTTGCTTTCCTCTGGGGACTGATAATCTCTAAATAGGAGACTTAAAATTATTTTCTTCCAGAGCTGCCTTTTCTAACGTGCTCAATTTTCCTTCAGAGCCTAAAAAGCCAGAGCAAGACCTAAAAGGTATGAAGAGTGCGGATACCACAAACACATCAGAAAAAGCATCAGAACAAGGTAAGGGTTGGGGATCTTGGCGCTCTTGTACAGTATCCATCCCAGCCTAATCTGCCTGCAGACGCTTATAGGAAGCAGTATGACACTGATTGTGCATACAGCTTTACCTCCAACATTCAAGCCCTCTCTACAGTCCCTTTCTCACCAAATCAACCCCATTATGTGAGTGCCTGCAATGGCACTTGAAGGACATTTGTCAATTCAGAGAAGAGGGCACACTAAGAATTTAATTTCTGCCTGTGCTTTGGGTGAGTTCAGGTGTTGTGAACTTCAAAAGCTTGCATTGTGGCTCTTGGCAATCTCCTATGCAGGGCACGTGCCCTGCAAACCCTTTGAAGATACTGTGAGATAGATGGGCACCCTGCCCACAGCAGCACTGGGAACAGCTAGCCCTCAAGAGCTCTCCTCTTGTATCAAAGGATCCATGCCAACATGCACCAAGGCAACAGCTTTCCTCTGCTCTTACTATGCTGCTTCCTTGGGTTTTCTGCTAATACTGTTAGCTCCCAGCTTCCTTTCTCCTCAGAGGCTGGGGTATAAAACTGGCTGATGTGCACATTCCCCACTCCAGCAGCACCAGATCACAGGGGAAGACTCACTATGCCTTCTGTCTTCTTTCTTTTAGCACAGCTTCATGGAGCAGAGCACTGCTCAGCCCAAAAAGAGCCATTCATACTGATTTTTTCAGCTGAGATGTTTTGTTTTTCTTCTGAGCCCTCTTTCAGCATTATCCCATTAAAACTGTCTGAGATCTGAGTTTTTCACTGCCTAGCATTAGGTGGTAATTAATCCACCAGACAGTTTCACGATGAGGCCTTCCAGAAGGAGAAGATCCAGAAATAGCAATAAAATACAAGCTTGTGTTGTGCAGCAGTGAACAGAGTGCACACCATTCCTTTTCAGTATAGACAGCATGTCAGGCCATCCCCAGGGCTACAGGCAGGAAGGCGAGGAACAAGACTGAGGGTAACATGGAATATATTTTTGGGCAAGCTTTTGTAGATAGATGGAGAAGATAACAGTGAAGGATCTTTTTTGGGACAATTACTTGAAAGAACTTAAGCAAGATGACAATTTTTTATAAGGATATTTAGGATGCAAATTTTGCAACTAGAATTGTCGCTGTTCTCACAACAGATGATACATTTTAAAAGTAGTAGCAACTGTGAGATGAGTCAAACTTCGATGAGATTAGCACCTCCTTGGTGGTGCTCTCCCCCACTCCCCTCAGCCAAAGCCCTAACACTCCCTCTCTGTCTCTGACCCGCTCCTCAAATCATCGTTATCTGAAAGTGGTCTTTCTACCAAAAACATTTCAGTGCTGCAACGCATATTTTATTCTGGTCTATGACTCATATTGGCCATCTTTTACTACCAGATGCCATTTGATTTTCATTGATATGGGCTTTCAAAGTGCTTAATTACACTGAGAAAAGATAATGGCAAAACAGAAACTGCAACTGGCTGGTTGAACCATTTCATAGGTCTGAGACATCTGTTAGGTTGATAAGAGTTCCTGGCCAAAGTAGAAAAGTGTAGGGGGGACATTAAGACAGCAACAGACTGTTGTCACCACCCTCTGAGAGCAGTGTAGGAGTGTCACACAGGCACCTCTGGTGCTTCCAAGCACCACACAGCAATGAAGGCACTAATGGCTCCACAGAGGAGGGTGCTTGTACACAGCCTGAGGAGAATACCAGTTGCTGGGTTGCTTTTCAACAGTGAGTGCTGTTGTTGCGTGTCAGACATCCAGCTGCAGTGACCATGGCAATGTTCCTACAGGGGATGCAGTCGGCAAAGAGTATCAGACATCTCCAGTGCCAACACCAGCCACACAAGTGGCCACCACAACCCCGACACCAACAACCACGACGACAGATCCTTCCACCACAGTGCCACAGCCAACCACAACACCTGCAGCAACCAGAACCACAGCAGCTGCAGCTAAGACTAGACCTGGACTGCATAGGGTCAGAGATATGGGTCAGTAATAAGGATGTTTGCATTGCTTTCCTCCCAAATGACAGCCCTCCTACAATTTGAGGAACCAGACATACAGCTGGATATATCACAATTTAGTGGATCATGAATTCAGTAATTCAATGTCAAAATATTAGGAGTGGAAAAAATATTTAATTCCAGCAGATGGGCTGGAGTTAGAGTTGTGCCTTTGAGACACATACAAATTGAGTGCATCTCACATAAATGCAAACATGTAGATTTTCTGAGATGAGAGTTCGTTCACAGTAAAATTTATGCCTAGTCTTTACTTCCAATGTATTGGCATATAAACTAATTCGTGTGGGAGTAAGCTGTCCATCCCCAAATGCTGTGTAATTTTCAGGTCAACAAATAGTTCTTTGAGTCACATATCTCGACGGAGAGTTCAATAGGTAGGTCACAACTCATTTTAGAATTAATTTTGTGATAACTTTCAACAGATGAAAGTTGTGATATATATTTTTTTGTAACAGCTTTTGAATTTTAAAGATTAAAACACTGTGAAGGAATTCTCATATGATTTTTTGCATGCCTGGTTTTCCCTAGTCTTTCTTTCTCCATTTATTAGTATTCATTAACATTGTAGGTTTTGCTTTGATAGCTGAAAATTATAATCTTTTATTTTTAGGTTCTAGCAGTGTCCACCCAGCATACGCATCCGTGGTCGCTGCAGCATCCAGTAAGTATGGTGAAGTAACTATGCCACAAGGCATGCAGTGCAGTGTATTTTAAGGCAGCAACGATTCAATAACCTTTCAAGCCTCAGCAAACTCAGTGACTGACTCCAAGCCTGGATTTAAACTGAAAACCAGATGCTTGGCCTGAATGTCAGAGATGCTGATCACCGACAGTTCTAAGGAAGCCTTTCTAATGAATATCTGCGCATTTAAGCCTTGAGGAAAGCTGGGTTTCACAACACTTGAGACAAAGACTGTGCTGTTTTAATCATATTACATTTCCTATTATTTCCTTCTGTCATACTTTCTCTGAGGGAGATTTGATTTAGTTTTAAAATACACAACACCCAGGGCTGCATAGCCATCTAAACTTAGGGCTGAAAGTTCTGAAATGCTGACATAACGTTCAACCATCGCTCTTTCAAAAATCTTAGGCTGTGATTCTGAGCCTGGCATAAATGTGATGTTATTCCTGGCATGCCACTTGTTATTGACAACAGAGTGGCGGCTGCTCAGAGCTCCGCATCTCGATCCAGGAGCCTGCTCCCATTCCAGCCTGCAATGCAAGTATTTAGAGGTGCTTTCCCATACAGTGTGTAATTGCTCAGCAGTGCAGTCAAGTAAAGGAGAATATTTTCAACTGTTTGCAAGTTTCTGAGCATGAGGATATGATTGCTTTTGAGTGAAAAGGGGGCTGGGCCATCATTAGATTTTATGCTCCATAGCCATTTCTGAGTGCTTTCAGCTCAGCTTTGCTCTCACATACATAGCTGCAGTCATCTCTGCTGCCAAGTAATTCAGAGCCAAGAGCATGGCACTGCAGTTATCTTTTGGGTAAGTCAGATCTTGAGGAAAGGCATTATTAAGTCAAATTTAGTTGTGAATGCAGAATAAGGGCAGGGGCTGGAGGGGTTAATGTTACCAAGGCAAATGTATAGGTAGGTATGTGTATGGTAGGATTTACAGAAGTGACAAAGTAATTCAAAGGGGTTTAAATTCAGTGGGAATCTGCATCATTCAGTACCTAATATGCCTGTAAACCTGGTTCTGCTTGTTGCTCTTTTTTCTTATTCTCATAGGCTGAGCAAGGGTCCATTACTGTTTTTACTAGCAATTAGGAAACCCTGTTTGAGATTCCCCAGTCAGGGAGAGATGCATGTTGAGAGCAAAGTTCTGTCAACGCTGAAATCAGTGGGAAGGTTGTATTGGTCTTTAATTAGACCAATAATTTAGTAAAAAAAAAACAACCAACAAACCAAACAAAACCAAACAAAAAAAAAAACCCACAAAAAAAAAAAAATCCCCCAACCAACAACCCCAAAACAAATAAATAAGCACTCACGTTTTCCTTTCAGTGGTCACATAATTGTAATTTGGATCCATCTTTCTTCACTTCTTTACTGAAGTCCCAAACATAAATTAAGTCCCAAAAGATTAAAGTGATCTGACTTAGAGACAGGTTTATTGTGAGCCGGAGTGGTGGAGACCTACTTCTGATTTCACAGACTTTTCTAGGACTGTGTCCATCATGTGTATACCTGACATCTGGCTTCCTCCATTCTCCTGACCTCTTCTTCATTCTAAAAGAGAAGAGCTGGATAAACAAACCACAAAAAAATACAGAAAGTACAAATACGGTTCTGATGTGATGACTATACACAAAGCAGTTTAGCAGGTGTCTCTGTCTAAGGAGCCTTTAGGACTCACTGCTACTATTTAGGCCAGAGTTTCTGATGAAGCCTTTGGCTTTAACAAGAGTTTGGCTTAACTGAACAGAATCAAATATTCTCCTGTCCATCTTGGCTCACAGGGATTCACAGATCTACTTCTCACTGTGCACTGGTAATTTGCCTGCAAAAGACACCTCAAAAGCAAACAGCCGTGAAATAGAGCACAATCAGAATGGACATGGCTGTGTTAGCTCTGGCATTTCCATTTCCAGCTATTGGTACTGGCAGAAGTTCACAGGGGCAAAAGAAAAGCAGGACTTGCAGATTAGTGCATTAGAGCAGGGGCAAAACTCCTGCCCTAGTTCTTGCTGTTCTTTTCCTTTATCTTCTGCTTGTTAAAGAAATAGGAAAAATATCAGGGACTCTGCTCCATTGCAGGACCCCTGCTTTATAGACCTGATGTGGCAAAACTGCTAAATGAAAAACTACTTTAATTTTTGACCCAGACCCTGGGATTTGGCTGGTGGCTGTCCAGGCTCTTTGTTACAGACTTCTAGTCCTGTCTCAGCCTTCAGCTTGCACAGAGCTCTGGTTTAATGAATGCACATTCACATGGCACAGCCTCACTGGCATCTCAAATTTGATGGAAGAACAAGCCTTTAGCCATAGAAGTGCAATCCCAACCTTTCCTCCTCTACTACCACTGTGTTTGCCCCAGCAAAGTGGAAACCAGCTTACTGGCAGTAATGTGACTTTGGGAAGTACAGCAAGAGGGAAACAGCACCAAGGCGCAGCACAGTCAAAAGGAGCATAGAGAGAAATCCATGTTGCTGACATGGGTGTAGAGGGTTGCATTAATTCGTTTAAAAAATTACATAAAATACTTGGATTCTGAGGTAATCTCTCTTTTATCCTCTTGTTCTCTGTTTCTACTGACCTTGTAAAGTGTCAGATACACATTTGGGCTCAGCTGTGATAAATGCAAAACAAGGTGAGCTCTGAAGCTCAGAGTTAATTTTCTACCACCACTTTGGCACGTCCTGATCTCCTGTGTGGAAAGCATGCCCTGCACAATCCCATACAGCACTGACTGCTGCACACACAGACTTTCCCCTCTGCAGCCTGAACACTGAGCCTGGTCTAGCTGTGGTCCATCTGGAGCCTTAAAAGCTTACAGAGTTTAGAAGCCTTGCCAGTTTTGGCAGATGAGCCTGTTATTTCCTTAAACAAGATCTCTCTGGCATCTGGAGTGTACAAGGTCTCTCAGGACAGTTCTTAGAAATCTCATCAAAGGACTTCTAGTGGCCTGAAAGGTTCAAGTTTGGGTCAAACACAAGCTATCTGCTGTTACCTAATTTTGCAATATCAAGTTCCCAAGGAGCAGCAATTCCTGTTTTCTGAGATAACCATTCAAAATGGTCTCATTGATGATATCTTATAGATAAAATAATCTCATGGGCCCCTGTCCAGTCACAGGAGTCAGCTAGAACATTCTCACTGATTTCACTAGGCTTTGGAACTAATCTTTCTGGGAAAACTAATGAATAAAGGCTCGTTAAAGGATAAGTTTCTTAACAAGCTTCTTAAGAATAATTAATGAAATGAAAGGCATGATTAAAGACATGGTTTTCATCTGCAAATGCATCGAGCCTTTAGTGGTTTTTGAACAATGGGACTTTTATAACCAAATCACCTTAAAAAAAGCCTTTTGTGCAAAGACATTTCAGACACATGAATTTTCCCACATTATTTTTTCATTGTCTCATTACACTTTACAGTCTGCCTGTTTGCTCATATTCACTTACTCTCTGCAGAAAGGGTAGTATATGATCGGGGGTGGTAGTGGGCTTGGGTTTGGGATTAAAACCTTCCTCACACAACCAGCACAATTGGATGGTACTGAATTAGAAATAAACACAGATAATCAGTGTGAGTGAGAAAGATAGTTATAAGAGAAAGCAAACCACTGAGGTAACTACAAGTCCTTAAATGCAGACCAGAGACCTGTATAAGTAATAATCATAATTGAAGGGAGCTTTAACTAGGCTAATCTATATGACAGACAGAGCAAGGCAATCCTCTTTTCAGCAGGCTCAAAATAAACAGTTAACATCTGAGAAAGTCTATTAATGAAAGCTTTATATATGAACCATTGACTCTGACATCTATAAAACGAGACTTGGTGAAAAAGCCAGGTAGCAGTATCCTGAACCAAACACAGTGTAAATCACACTTTTCCATTTTGCTGTCTACCTAGGACAGGTTCAGGCTGCACAAGGAAGAGGACAGAATACAGGTATGTCTTAAATTAACAATAACCAGTAGATTTGTATTGTTAGAATACTAGAAAACATTGTGTTACATGTGCTAACCAATATAATATTTTCAAAGCATTCAGGAGCATTTCCACCTCTGCAAGTAACAGGAATATTTTACAACACAATACAGGTAAAGGCATTACAATCTTCCTCATTTTCCTCCCTGTAGATAGTTCCACCACTCACATCTACCAAGACATGCAGTAATATACTGATTTCCCCTCCTAACCATGCTCATTGCAGATGCAGTGAGAGCCTGTATCACACTGGTCATTGTGTCACAATGGTGTAACTTCTAGGGAAAAAAGTAAGCAGGATTAATAAAACTTAGAATTGTTCTCACAACCGTATTCTAAAACCATTTATAGAGGTCTTTTACAACATTTGCTACTGCAAAATGAGAGGGGAAATTCATGTCTGTGTAAGTTTGGGGGATGAAGGTCTGACTGAGAGGAAATGTGTTTTCAGTTTAAGGCCCTAAGCATCATCAGCACCACAGGACCCCACTACCAGTTGTTCCAGTGAACCAGCTAATACCTGCACTGTGCAGCACCTACTAACATTTAAACTCTTCTGCTTTTGCCAGTCTCTTTCAACTCTTAAGTTCCTTCTTTAAAATTCGTAGTTTCCATATTCCTCTTCCATTTGGTTTAAAAACATGTACAGAAAGACAATTTGGGGCCACTGCAACCCTTGCCATCATACGTCTCTCTTGTTGCCTGCTGGCATCTAACTTCTTGCCTCTGTCAGATCATGCAGGTATTCAGCGCCAAGAGCCTGTTGCCACCTTCCAGAGGGCTGCTGGCTCTCCAGCCCACCTGGGTGAGCAAAACTGCTAGCAGCAGATTTTTCCACTCTCTTTCCTAGTTTTAGCAACCCCAGATTAGCCCTCATACTGCAGATTGTTTTCCTGTATCCTGGAGGAGGACCAGGGCAAGACTCATGCACTGAATGCCAACTAGCAGCTTCCTGAATGCGAAAGGCAAAGGGAAGCTTGGTCACTGGTGAGCTGTTGTTTCAGACCGTGGGAATCAACATCTACAAAGTGTCTGCAATTTTCCTTATTTGTTAGTCAAAACAAGAAACAAAAAAACAGCTCTGTGCATCCTATCAAGTCTTCGATAGAGCTAAATCTTCTGGTCCTGTTCCCAAAATCTGTTCTTGTCCTAGTCAGCTGCAAGGGCATTCGTCTGGCTGTAACTCAGAGCAAAACATCACTTTTTAAGAAAGTTTTTCAGCAGGCTCCAAAACCAAAGATATTTGGGGGTTCCCAGGAGTGTCTAGGCTGATTGTGAAGGTAGAGCTTGCTTTTAATACTGAGTGTAGAAACATTACCTGTACTGTTCTTCCTCCCTGCCCATGCAACTGATCCTTCAGCAGGAAGCTTTCCTATCAGCAGGCAGGTGGCCAAGGCAAGTACTGTACTATGGCAGAAGCAACCTCTAGCATGGGCAACCAAACCCACTGGGGAGGAAGGGGCTGTGGCACATGAAGGTGTCCCTGGGGCCCTGAGGGCTTTGGTGAGAACTGGGAAGCGCGGGAGCAGTATTGCAGTTTTAAAGAGCCAAGTGGTCATGCTCATTGAGGCTAGATGACGCTGTTATGCAGTAGGACTTTCTGGGTAATGCAAACCAAGTAAGCTTACCCAGCAATCTCCTCATCAAAATGACAATTTGCAGTTGACCTAGTTGCAGCATATTTAAAATGGACGCACTTCTCTGCCTAAGATCTATTCTGTTTCCTCACACTGCTATTCCTTCTTGTTTCATTCTCCTTCTCTTGCTTCTTGTTTCCATCTGTGTTTATCTTTGTCATATTTTTTGGCCATACTGAAGTCACAGACATTTCTTTTTTTCTAATCGCATATTTTTTTTGTGCTACTTCAATTTCATTTGCCCTTGTCAAAATTCAGTACCCACCTTTAGAGGAAAGACCAAGGGGGCACTACTTTTCTCAACTGAATAGCAGAGCAAATATGTTCCCTGTAAACATGCTGGTCACGGCAATGCACTAGTTATGTGACACCACATATAGGGTGAGGATAGTCTGTGGCAGAAGACCTGCCTTTCTGGCAGTGCAGAAATGGAAAAAGCCCTAATGTCTGGACCAAAGAATGTGGTGGCTAATTCTCAGGCTAGCCAAATCTTTGCCAAAGGAATAACAGAATAGTGCTCAGTCTTATCTAAATCTAAGTCAGTGTTTGACCCCACGTAATTGCTTAAGGCACCTGATGGTTCCCCCAGAGTGATTACAAAGTCCAAATTTCCCCGTCATCAAGTATTCTGTTTTCTTCATCAAAGAACAAGAAGGAAAAAAACCACAAACACATACTTGCCATATTTCCAATGAGTCCTGATCCTTTTTTCAGCTCAGGGTTTGGCAGCTCAGATGTGTTGCTTTCAAGCAGCAAATTTTTCTAGCCATCAAAGGGAAATTCCTGAACAAGTCCATCTTTCTTGGAAAGGCGAGTTGCTCTTCTTGATCTACCAAGTGTGTGCGAACAGCAACAATCAGCTCTGGGGGTTTGGCCACGCTCTTGAGGAAATTCCTCTCATCAGCACAGGGTACCAAAAGGGAAAATGCCTTCCTCAACACACCAGTTGCTTGTGTAGCTTCTCAATGCATGTTCCTTGGAAGGTCTCAACTCTTCCACTGTCTTGACAGTGCACATTAACTCCCTTGAAATCCCATACTCACTTAGCCCAAAATGTTTTTCAAGGCAATTACACCGCAGAGTTGTGGTGGTGGTGCCTTTTTTTTTTAAAGACTGGTCTTGGATTATTTTAAAAATCAAAATATGCCCTTTGCTTTTATGGGCATTTTCAAGAGGGGAACAAAAAAACCTTAGTTGTAAGAATAATTATTTCATTTTCAGATACACATTTCACTGACAGCTTTATTCGTTAGGTGCCTAAGACTACGTGCAAGAAATAGAGCGTCTGCCTGGATTAACAGGTCACCCAGAAAGCTGTATATTCTGCATATTTGCAGCCAGCTGCCCAAAATCCTTGCCACTTATTTTGTGTTTTAATTTGTTAAGAAAATACACCACCACAGAAAGTTCTAAATGGGTGAACTGAGAAGACTGGTTGAAGAAGCAATAGACAGCTCTTACCAATAGGGATTTGGACAGACTAGAGCACCTATGGACATCTGAGTTGAAGCAGTTCTTTAGAGTTAATCTAGAAAAACTTAAGCATTGCTCCTACTGAAAAAAAAAAAAACCAGTCTTTTTTTCTTTTCTAATATCTGCCTGTCTTTCTGAAAAGCATCTGTCTGTTGTCTTTGAGCTTAAACAGAGATGCTAAAGGAGCCTGTGTTTTGAGGATACTCCCAGTCAATGACGTGACAGCAGAAACAAACTTGTGACACATGGGATAGGCACATTCCATTGCTCTGATCCTTCAGCTCACATCCCTACATACAGAGGAAAGATTGGCAGATACATAACAGATATGCAGCTCCACAATGAAACACGACAGAGTTCCTCCCACCCTAAGGGAGACCACACATCTTATTCATCCATCTGTCTCATGCAACAAGTCTCTCTCCCAAAGAGTAGCTGATAGCTTCTCATTGGAAAGGCAACCTAAGGACAAGGTCAGTGCTCACACTAGGCTGGAGGACACCAGCAAGCCCACGCATGACTTCTTCCAAACCTACGTTGTAGTTTGCCCACTGGTTCTAAACAAAAGCACACCTACTCTGCACAGCCTATCAGGTCTTTGATAGAGTTAAATCTTCTGTTCCTCTGGTTCCCAGGAACTGTTCTTGTCCTAGTCAGTTGCAAGGGTATCCATTTGGTGGTAACCCATCACTTTTTGGAAAGCAGCAGTCTTCAAAAACAAAGGCATTTGCGGGTGTATCTATAAAAGCAACAATTTTGATGAAGTGATCCATGCCCAACAAATGGCTAGCAGTATTAGGC
Organism: Margarornis squamiger; assembly: GCA_035222235.1. Classification (NCBI taxonomy): domain Eukaryota; kingdom Metazoa; phylum Chordata; class Aves; order Passeriformes; family Furnariidae; genus Margarornis; species Margarornis squamiger. The sequence continues at coordinate 34,564,762 of JAWWTY010000106.1, read as the reverse complement.
AACTTCTTTGTGTTTGGGTGGGCTGTGGAGATAGAGGAATCTGTAGGTGAGAGGTACTTGCAGATTTCCAGTGCAAAACAACCTAAACCAAATAAAAGTATACTGAAGTGAGTATCTGTGCCTCATTATCAACGCAATTTAGAGGAACAAGACCAAAACAGATCTAAAAAGGTGTATTTAAAACCTTAAAAAATATTAGAGCTCTGGAGGCAGTGATACAAAACTCCTAACTATGGCTTGAGACGTGCACAAAAAGGCTTCCAGGTTTACTGATTTCCTCAGCTCTGAAGTTGTTAATGTAACTCATTGTATGAACTGACCTTTCTAAACTGAGTCAGAACTTTGTAATCTCTAGTAATTCCATTATTTTCAGTAATAGTTTTTCTTCTCTTTTATCTGTGAAAGCAATGGAAACAGACTTGTGGAAACCGGGACTGAGCCTTTTTGAGACAGGTAAATATTTTAAGCATCCAGTAATTAGTTTGGATATAAGTGTTTTTCATCACACGTGGGAAAAGCTAAATCTATTTGTTCATCAGGCCCATGATACTGGTGATAATAATCTCATTTTATGAAGCAATTACAGCCTGTAAAATTATAAATAAGGTGTGTTGTTTTCATCTTAGTAAATTGTTCTGTGCTTGCATCAGTCTCAAGTTCCTGCCTAATGCAGGAGCAGAACAGATGAGCTCCGGAAAGAGTTGGCAGCTACACTACAGGAAAAGGATTCTAGCTACTGAAATCCATTTGTAAATGACAAGGTATTTTGGGAATGCCACAGCTGGGATCACACTTTAGAGCTGCAATAAGATTATGCTGATCTCAATGTACTTAGGGAAGACATTCAGATAAGAAAAGGAGCATTTAAGTCAAATGTAAAGAATAATGAGCATCACTGAAATTTTCTGACATTTTAGCCTTAAAAACTGACAATCCAGAGATAATATTTTTATAAATGCTGGTGAGGGAAAAAAATCTCTACATTTGTAGATGGCTCTAGTAGCCACAACTTAACCAAGAGCAGTTACCAACGGCAGCTTTTACATGTTCAATATTTAAGAGCTCTCTTTGCTCTGGAACACTAAGATCAGGCTACATAAGATTCAGGCCAGTTCATGATGTGGTATTCTCTCTCTTACAAGGGGCTTCACCATAAGACATCTTTTCCATCACCAGTTTTGTTGCTGGAGAGGCCTGTGCTGGTGGCCCTTGTAAAGGCGATTCCCTTGAACACTCTGCTTACTTCAAAGCTGAGGCATGACTAATCCTTGCATTGGCTGTGACAAGCAGCATAGCCCATATACGTTACCCTGCGAATCCAGGGTCAGCAGCAATAGCTGTTGAGTCAAAATTTGCATCGTCCCAGACATGAACAGATCACCCTTCTCCAGCAGACTGAACCAGAGAGGAAGGGTTTTTATTCTCTATAGCTTAAGCCATTAGTGTGCTTATTTGGGAAAAGCTACAGCACTATGGCCAGGGGTGCAGAGGGATATTTTGAGGCAGAAAATGACAGATTGCATTAAATGCAATGAAAGGTTGGGCATGGGGGAAGGGATGTTGTATTCATAGTTTCTCAGCAACTGAAGTGCCAGCGTAGACTAGTGTGATAAAGTCTGATGAATTCAGATTGTCACTTCAAAGGAATTGTTTCTGGCATGGATGTAGTCACTGCTGTCTTACTCAAGTGAATAGGAAGTTTAATCAGTGTGGACAGCTGTGACAATCAGTGAAGGGAACTTTAATTAGCATGGCGTAGACTGCCCATGCAGCAAGCTGAAATTCCCATGACAATACCAACCTTAAATTGGATGGCACAACAGGGAGGGCCATAGAGACTGACCACCTCCCCAATTAGTTGGGAAAGAGCATTTGGTGGGTGACCGTATTGTTCCACTAAGCACAAATCAGCCTGCTGAACCACAGCCTTCAAGAACTGGTAATTGCACTGGCAAATAAAAATGAAAAATGTTACACTGCCTACACTTGAGTTTTCTCTGCCTACAGTGCTAGTGTCAGCTGTGTGCCTGGGGAAGGGATATGGGTTTTCTTGGATGCAGATAAATGCATGAGGCAGATAACTATGAATTAGCTTCCGTATACAATTTAGCTGCTAAAGAGGGTGGCATATGTTCATATCTAATTTCACTACAGTGTTAAATCCACCTACTTCCTGTTCTGCAAATAAGACAAGGTGCAGGGGGAACTGCACATATGGGATACCCAGCTGGCACATGTGAGTGAGCAGGCTGCAGGATGAAGCCTGGCTTTGGTCTGTTACTGAGGAACTATTGTAATTAAAGCCAGTACTGGAACATACACAGTCAGGAAGGCAAGCTGATGACTACTTCAGGTTTTAAAGAAAAAAAACCCACAATCATCCTTATCCATGTGGTTGACAAAGAGAGGATGAGTACGGGTCCAAGTCACGTTGCCCTTAACTTCCACATCAGATAAACCCACCATAAGCCCACACAAGACTCTCCTTGTGTCCTTCTTTCAAAGGCAGATTTGGTCCCTGTCAGCAAGACTTTCAGGCCTGACAGAGGTCAGAACTGTTTGGTGCCACCCCTGTTTCACAGGATTTTTCCTCAGTCAGGAACAAGTGGCCAGACCCAGGCAGTGCTGCCCCAGCACCACCACTCTGCCTCATCCTGATGATGTTTCTCCCGTCCAAACAGGCCTTCCATGAGCAAACACACACCACAGGGAGGCACACTCTCCCCTGTTCCTTGCCTGGGAGCTCATCCCAGAGGTGCAAGACAAGAGGCACAAGCCAGCAACGTGTTGGACAAACAGCTCCGGCCATGAGGGATGAAACCAGATGGAGCCTGGCTTGCCAGCCCACTTTTGAATGGGTCCAGCCTGCCCTGGTATGAGAGGGCTAGCTCCACCCACTGTAGGTACAAGGCATTTCTGTCATAAGAGCCGGTGTCAGGATGGGTGGAGAGCTCCTATTCCCTGTCCAGCAAGTATTCTCTCGAACACTTGAGCAGGAGCACAGGGAGGCTGCCTGTGAGGCTGCAGACACCACAGGGCACCACGTACACAGTGCCAAAAAGTGACACCAGCCCTCAGACTGTTGTAACCTGGCCAGACATAGCCAGGGAAAATCCCAAACAAAGCAATCACTAATTCTTGCCATAAACAAAATAGGGCTATGCTTTCTGCCTTTTATCTGTTTCATTCATGGGTGACCACATGGGTTCCTATACAAGGTGAAGCCCAGTGTTCCAGCTAGCTTGGTGTCCTGGCTCTAGTGACAGGCAACGGCAGATGCCTGGGGACAAGCAAGAGAGAGGAAAATCACACAGTGCTGCTGTTAGCAGGTCTGTTTAGTCCCCGCAGTAGAAACTTTCTTCACTGGCAGCTGAATTTAAAACTGAGAAGCCAAAGCACTCTGTCCCTATGAATGGTGCAGTGAGCTATAGCCTCCTGGGTGGGGAACAGGCATCAGGGCAGCTTTACAGTAAGTACCGCATACTCACACTTAATGCAAAGGTGGCCTCTGACCCAGAACTATGCACAGTTTTCAGCATGCAGGTAGAAGGACTCTAAGAGGCTATATTTGACTATTTTGAGGGGTGGATTATTAGACATAAGTGGAATAGAAATAGGAGTGGTGACAGAGAGAGATGGAGGTGGTATTTCCCTCTATTTTCGTGGCAGTTTTCTGCATTATTATGGCTTGGTCATTAATACCTTCAGCAACCAGTGTAGGCTGTTACATCTCCTGTCATATTCAGTTGGTGACCTTCTCTGATGTCCCTTTACATACACTGATGCTTTAATGCTCAGCGTGCTTATGGCTGGCTGCTGTGACACCTAGTAATTTCTCATCTTTTTTCTGTAATAAGCTCACATTTTCTGAAGTTACCTTTTTACTATCTCTCCTAAGTCTGTAGTCTTTCCTTGACTTATTTTGCTATGAAAATTTAAGGAAGTCTTCCTCCTCCTTTTCTTATAAAGATGAATGTGCAGTTTACAGAAATAATAAGCTATTCTGGTGTTCTTTAGACCAACTGCTTTCTTGGTGAGCGCTCGGTTTGTGGCTTGTCTGATCATTGCTGTCTCTTCTGAGGATTATCCCAGCTAAATCCCCTTAATCTTGTCATGCTGTAGTGAAAAGAAACAGCTCTTTGCCCTTGCTTGGAAGGGAGATACTGTACTGTAGGGGACTCTTGCCAGATATTCAAGTCATGAGTGAAGTTCAGCGTTTTCAGACCTTCTGATGCCAGCCTGATGGTGCCCTGTGAGTCAGTGCATCTCACAAGGACACAAACTCAGGTTCCCAAGGCTGCTACCATCTAAATACTTAAACTGGGTGCTGAGCTAAAATCCACTAGTGGCCCATAAGACTTTCTCATGACTTGAATATAGCTCTCTGACACCATTTACCCTCTTTCTTTTGTGCTTTGCAAAATAACCCAGTCCTCCAGGGGCACCCAAGGAGCTGTGGCTTGCATTGCTTCTCCAGCTATAACACAGCGGAGTGAGTCACTGCTCATGCCTTCCTCTCCAGAGAGAAAAGCAACAGACTAAGTTTGTTGCTCATCTGCTTCAGACATTGTGCAGCTCACTGTAAAGCATGGTGAGCCAGAGTGGTGGCAGTGCCAGTTCTTGGAAGCAAACTGCTGGGGGATCCCCATCCCACACCACAGTCACCAGTCTCTGCTCCTGAGGAACCCTGTTCGCAAGCCCTGGCAGTTAGGGGACAGATTCACAAAGGGGATTAAAGTTGGTGTTTGGAGAGATTTTGGTGGCACTCCTAGAAATGCCTCTGCTCTTGTTTTACCCTAGGAGTGATGTAGGTGGAAAAACGTAAGCTCCAAGGAGCATACCCCCCCATTCCCTCCCACATCAATCAACCCTCAGGACAGGGGGTCTCTGCAGTCACTCTTGTTGCCTTCTTCCTTCCAGAGCAAGGGCAGCAACTAAGCACACACTGATAGAGCCTTTCCTTTCTTTTTCTAGGCTTCAGTTCAAAGGAAGAAGTCAATCCGAAGCCACTGGAGTCCATCTCCCAGGGTAACCAGAGTAAGTACTTTAGAATTAATTTCATAATTAAACCATACTATATTATTTATTACCTATTGCTGAAATGCATTCAAATTAGTTAGCAAAAGGTAATTTTTCAAGAAAGCCTATGAAAATCCAGGAACAGATTTTTCCCTTGTGGAGAAAGAGTGAGCACTCTCTGCTGACTCCTGTTATACACAGGTTTTGCTTCTACAAGTAAAGAAATAACAGCCAAAATCTAGCTTACCTGCACAGGAAGGTGGTGGCTGCTCCCCGCTACCCCTTCCCAGGCAGTATCAGCTCCGTGTTCCTGGGGTGCAGAGTTTCTTCACTTGGGCACTTTGATGGCAGAGGAGAGTAATCCAGGGTGTTGCAGCCAGGGTTAGATGAGCAAGCCCTGCTGACCAGAGCAGGCTCCCATGGCTATGCTGTGTGCGGGCACCCTTCCCTCAGCGGCGGGTGGGAGGGAAGGAAATCACCCGAGAAAGGGACCCAGCATCTGCCACAGCAAGGAGAGAGGGGATGCAGAGGGAACATCAAGGATTTCTCAAGTCCAGTGAGGAAAATGTAGGCTCCCCTACTTTGAAAAGGAAATCTTTATAATTATAGGCAGATTTGTCCATTAACTCATCTTTAGATGGGGCCCAGAGTTGAAGAAGAAAGAGAAAGCAATCTCTGAGTGGAGAGATAGGGTTGTCTGACACCTCCTCATGAGGAGCCACCCCATAGAGGGGGTTTCACCCTCCCAACAGTGCCTGTGTCCTCTCTTGCCCACCCTCTGGCAGCTCAACGCTGACTGGACCCTTTACATTAACTACTGAACCAAATGTCTATGTATTCCCAGGTGCTCCTCTTAACAGCTAAAAGTATTCTTTTCCCTACCAAAGATGTCAAATACATCAGAAACTGATATAGAAATAAGGGAAAGAAGAAAAGGGGAAGGCTCTGCCCTACAGACCCCATTGCACTGCAGGAAAGCAGAGCTCAGTGCAGAGGAGATGCAGGCAAGGACAGTGGTGTTTTCAGCAGTTAAGCTGAGACACACCAGAAGCAAAATTCTCATCCTACTGACACCTCTAGGACCATAAAAGCTCTAATTCAGACCTTGCCTCCCTGCAAATCAGAAAGTGCTCACCTCCCTATGAAGTACCTTTAGCCTGTGCTCTTGCAGTGTCCCAGCACCAAAATATTTCTGCTGTCTGAATCCTCCCCAGAAATTAAGTCTGTATGTAAGTGTATGTATCTTTGCCTACCCAGACCCTGCTGGCTGACAAACTGCTTGCTTTCCACATATAGACCTCATGATGTAGCTCCCTTTGAAGGACAAGAAATTTAGGAAAACTTGGCTGTTAATTGAGACCTTTGTTGTGGGTTCCTGACCTTGCCTCATGGTTTGCTGTGAACGGACACAGTTCTCAGTCACGGTCCTGTAATTCAGCATTATCAGAATTAGAAAAAAGAGACAGCTACAGGAGAAAAAATTGAAGGTAATGAGATGGGAGGCAGTTGCGTAAGCCAGTAAGAACAATTGGCGCTTTGTAGCCTTCGGGCTACCTAATGATTAAAACACACTAGTTTGAACAGTCTGATTGGTAGAAGGCATCATCAGAGGGAAATCAAGAGATGGGGATGACCCAGATGCTGGGAGGGGAAAATGTTAATTAGCACTCTAGTTAAGCCAAATTTTGATCCCACTCCTGATCGCACACCAGTGATGAATGTTTCACCACTAACTTGCAGAGACTTGAAAGCAGGCTGGCAGTGATGAAGACAGCACTTGCAGAAGCACAGAGATGAGGTTCACCTCTGTATTCAAAGAGAAGAGCTTGTTTGAGTGCAGGCATACCTTTTCTAGAGCATTGCTTTCAGCCCAGAGAGGCAACACACAACAGTACCTTGCTGCTGCTGCACACACAGGTCTGCAACATTCCAGGCATCACACATTTCAGGAACTTCACTCCCTTCCGAGCAGCATTAACACCGTATGTGAAGAACTGCTCCTGTTATATCAACTATATCAATTAAGTCCACAGAAGTACAACCAAGAAAATCCATTCAGTTTGTGCTCTGCAGGTGGTCAGACCACAAAATCCAAGGATCACAGCTGGCTTTACAAACTCCCACCACCTCTGGGGTGCAAACAAAGCAAGCTGAGCTCCAGCCACGGCTCTGAGGGCACAGGATACAAGCCAGTTTGCTCCTGCATGGCTGACCTCCCCAGCTGCCAAATGCAATGCTCTCAGACTGACCCCTGGGAAAAGATTCTTGCCCTTTTGTCACAAAGCAAAGCTCAGAGGTTGTATGGGACAAAATCACACCAAGAATTGTGTTTGCCAATGAGTAGGACAGACTTGAGCCCCCAGCTGTGATTTGCCCTTGTCAAAAGCTTTTTGTAAAGTTTGCACAGCAGGACAAATCACTGGATGCAGCCATTTTAGGCCTTTGCTACTCACAAGAGGCACAGCTATCAGAAAAAAATAAAAATATCTTCCATGTTTCTTTATCTCTCCTCAGAATGCAAGGTTGATTTGTCCTTCTTAATGGATGGGAGTTGGAGCATCGGCAAACGCCGCTTTCAGCTCCAGAAGCGGTTCCTTGGTAACATGGCTCAAGCCCTTGGCATTGGCAGTGCTGGTCCTCTGATGGGCATTGTCCAGTACGGGTAAGAGTTTCTGGGGCAGCTACTCCCATTGCCACAGGGCATGACTGCACACTCTGGCAGCTGTAGCTCTATGGCTGATGTGTGCTAAAGGTCTCACTCCAGATCATACTCAGGAACCAGGTAGCACAGATCACTCCTAAAGCTGTGTTGTATGTGAGGCAAAATGCTGGTATTTGTTCTTGTTTCTTCTTTTAGTGATGACCCTTCCACAGAATTTAACTTGAAAACTTATGTCAACTCCAAGGACCTAAGAAACGCCATTGAGAAAATTCAACAGAAAGGGGGACTTTCCAACGTTGGTAGGTGATGGGGCTGCTTACACCTCCTCAGCTCAGGGAGGACTTCAGAGTCTGGGCTATAGGGAGCCTGCACCTCCACACTGGGTGCAGAGGCTGTGACCAAACAGTGCTCTGCACTAGGGTAGGGCTGGTGAGAAGGCACCGCTCCCACCATGAGTGCATGTATTGGTCCAGGGCAATGCAAATCCATCACAAATGGACAGGATATACCTCTCTCCTTGTGGGCAGTTCCCATTGCACTTTGGGAATCCTTGCTAACTTAGCTCATGACCCCAGTGTCTCTGGAAGGGGGTTCAGTGCAGGAGGGCTCAGGAGGCACTGGCACTGACAACAGTGACCTCCCCTCCCACTCATACAGCCACAGAAACTGCTTTCCCTGGCTCTCTGCAGCCTCCAACAATTGAGTCAGCCCTCTGCCTACCGTTTTGTGGGATATTATCAGGCAGGGTGCTTCCAGACGTGTAACTCCTCAACTCCTCTTTTATTCCAGGGAAGGCACTTTCATTTGTTAACAAAAACTTCTTTTTGGATGCTAATGGAAACCGAGGTGGAGCACCCAATGTGGTTGTAGTGGTGGTGGATGGGTGGCCAACCGACCGAGTGGAAGAGGCCTCCAGGCTGGCCAGAGAATCAGGGATCAACATTTTCCTTGTCACTGTTGAAGCAGCTGCTCAAAGTGAAAAGCAGAATGTTATTGAACCGAACTTTGTGGACAAGGTACTTAGCAGGTTGGGTCTGGCCAGGAGCTTGGCTCTGACTGCATTTTCTAACCTCTTTCATTCGGGGCATTTCCTTTCCTTCTTACCACTTGTGGTTATTTCTTATCCTACTTGCATGTCAGTAGTCTTGAGGTCTCTTGTACAAAATCAGGCAGTAATGCTGAAGTCAGAAAGGGGATGAAGTTCAGTGAAGTTCTGGTCTGAGGTACATCATGGAGCAAATGGCTTTTGACTGACTAAACGTTGGCACCCATCTGCAGTCATACTGAGGCAAGAGGTTTTCCAAATACACAGTAGTGTGACAAAGCACAATTGCAGCCTGAGCTTTCCATGAGTCTCCTGCTGTGCATCACCTGGCAAAGGGTGAGGAGCCCTGTCAACATAATGTCAATGTTGCATTTACAAGCAGGTCCCATACAAGAGAATGTTGGAACAGTCGCAGCATAGGCACACCCTAGTTTTTCACCTATACTGGGTAACTCAAACATTTTGTTTCCACTGTTGATGCGGGTTATTTTTCAGTTACTTGTTTCTGCTGCTGTGGGCTTCGTGGTAGCTCTTAGAAAAAGAGTAAATCCCTGCCATGTTCAGACAAAAAAGAGAATGCAAGCCTAGATCGATTTGTATTTGGCACCAAAAGTAGCTGCCTGCTCAACAGTGCTTCAGGGCAAGCTGGCACCCAGTTACAGCAGGAGATAGCTACCAAGTGACAGACCAGGCTGGACTCAGGAAGCAGAGGTGAATTATCTGGTATTTTCAAAAAACATGTTCCAATCTAAGCTGGGTTGCTCTGCTATGAAATAATCTCCTGTGAGTTTCAGAGTTGCCCCAGAGAGCTGCGCTGTCTCTGATCAGCATTTAATTGGATTGCAGTCCCATTTGCATTTAATATTTTTAAGAGAGAAGAGCTACAGTGAGTCTCTGCAAACCTGGCAGGGACACAGCAGAAATGAGAGTAGAGCAGGCTCAGAACAGGAAGGTAAAGAGGGAAAGGTGACTTGATACTTCTGCATCGTAACACTACAATAGAAGCAAGATAGTAAAAAATGCAAATGAGGGCAGGACACCATGACAAGCCCAGACTGGAGGGAACTGTACCTCCCTTGGGGCTGTGAGGCTTTATGCAGGTGCCTTGATCTTTTAAAACAGTCAGGTACACACACCATCACCAAATTGATAAATAAAGCCTGGCTTTTTTTATCCAGAGACCTGAGGAATTTTTTTTCCTTATCCAGAGACCTGAGGAATTAACATTTATAAGGCATTAAAGCCAAGGACAATTTGATCCAGCCTGTTTACACCACCTCCCTCCCCGTCTCCCACTTTGACTTCTCCCACTTCCACTTCTGTGCTACCCCTACTTACTACCCATGCTCACTTGACTTCCACTGTAGAAGACTCCCACAGATCTGACCCCTATGAGTATTCACTTACATAAGTTAATGATTTTTTTTGTTTGTTTGTATTTTACTATTTGGCAGAGTCCATACAATAGGGAATCTTCATGGGCTTTTTACATTTTTCACCAAAATTGCCTGGGTTTTTCTGCTTAGAAAGGTATGACCAAAGGATAACCCAACTTAAACGCCAGGTTTCACTTCAAGGTAGTAGGGTTTGCCAGTAGGCAAAACTTTCCTTGTTGCTGAGACCGATGGGAGCTGAAGTTGCTTCCCAGTAAACACACAGGCTTCTGTAATGCCCACTGGAGTCATGCTAACAGCAGCTCTGTGATTTGGATGCTTTTCCTGTGAACAACATAACTCGTGTAAAAAAGCTTCATAGGTAGCAAACTTGCTTATTACATTTCTTTCACTACTGTAATATCAGCTCCATCCCACAACTTTTTTTAAAAAAGGCAGGAAATATTTTCACATTACACAATTACCTATGATGTTACGTTGACATCATTTCCCAGGGAAGCAGATGGTGACTGGAGGAGGGGCCATTTCAGACTCCAGCATTGCTCTTCCCAGTTTACAGTTTAGCTACATACCCCAGCAGAAGCAGGCAGACTGAATTTCCACTGCGTTCATTCTTGTGTTGACTTGCAGGCAGTGTGCAGGACAAATGGTTTCTATTCCATCAATGTGCCCAGCTGGTTCAGCCTGCACAAGGTGGTCCAGCCCCTGGTGAAGCGGGTCTGCGACACCAATCGGCTGGTTTGCAGCAAGACATGCCTCAATTCGGCCGACATTGGTTTTGTCATCGATGGCTCCAGCAGTGTCGGCACCGGCAATTTCCGCACCGTCCTCCAGTTTGTGGCCAACATCAGCAAGGAGTTTGAGATCTCAGACACCGACACCCGCATCGGAGCTGTTCAGTACACCTACGAGCAAAGGCTGGAGTTCAGCTTTGACAAGTACAGCACGAAGGAGGACGTGCTGAGTGCTATCAAAAGGATCAGTTACTGGAGTGGTGGGACCAGCACAGGAGCAGCCATCAGCTACGCCTCAGAGCAACTGTTCAGCAAATCCAAACCCAATAAAAGAAAGATCATGATTCTCATTACAGATGGCAGGTCCTACGACGATGTCAGCGTGCCAGCCATGGACGCTCACCAAAATGGTAAGCTCTTCTAGCGCTATCTGCTCTCCCCACGTGCCTCAGCATTTTTCCAGATAAATGCAGTTTGCTATGATAAGAAGGCACAATATGAAACTTTATGAAAGAAAAGTAGTACTTCAACCTGGGGTCTCATTGAGCTCTAACAAGATCAGCTATCTGAATAAGAAACTTCAGGGGGAAAAAATCCCATATATCATTGCAAAATGCAGCTACATCTAGAAGATCTCAAGGGATTTCTACTGTCTTAGTAACACGACTCCTTTGGCTTTCCAGTCAGGATAGTCATGTATCTTCCAACACATTTGCATTGGAATAAAACCTTGTTGTTCAGGAGGCTGTTGTTTAGACCAAAACAAAAGCTTTGCTTTACTATTGTTTAAACCTTTCTGCTGTTGGCAAAAGGTACATCCAAAGCACAAACTAGACCTTTCTTCCAATTTGAAAATACAATTTTTATACAGATAGAGCACTACAATTCACTGTCCACTTTTTTTGTGGCCTGGAAACATTTGCAGTATTGGTCTTAAATTAATGCAATGAAAACTTTTATGCTTATTCTAAAATATGGGTTTCTTTCCAGGAGTCATTGCTTACTCCATTGGAGTTGCTTGGGCAGCCCCAGATGAACTAGAAGCCATTGCAACAGACCCTGATAAGGAGCATTCCTTTTTTGTGGATGATTTTGACAACCTCTACCGCTATGTTAATCAGCTCATTCAAAACATTTGCACAGAATTTAATTCCCAGCCAAGGAACTGATGAACTCAAGCAAAGCAAGAACCTTGGGCACCATGCTGAAGGCACACCAAGTGCCACAGGAATAATGCCAGCCCCCAGTACAAGAAACACCAGAGGTGTTTTCCTCTGGCACTTTCCGGTCAGCAAGGTTGATTGCAGCTCTGTCTCTGTGCATGATAATGCTCTGTGTAGACTGTTGATTATTTTTTTTCCTTGCAGGCTTCAGAAACTCTGATTTGGATGGGTAGTGAGAGAGGCAGTAAACTTGGAGGAAATAAATGCAGCTGTTTGAAAAGCTGCTTTAAGAATAGAGCCCCAGCTTGTCCAGTGCTCACCTTTGGATATACACAAGCTCCTTATAATGTACCACCTGAGCCCTGAAGCAGCCAGGTCCCTCCAGGGACTGGCCATGCTGCTGAGCTGCTGTGGCAGAAGCACCTCTGTGTGGCACTGCCCACCAAATGACACCCAGATCAGGGCTGAAATATCAGGCACTTCTTTTGGAAGACAAGTGAGAGGAAAGGGTCAAGCTCTGAGACCGTACAACCCGTTGTCAACCCCAATAAATCCCCAAATCCATAAGGCAGCCAAAATGCAAGAATTGGAATCTAGTCTCCTTCAACACTGCATTATTATTTGATTTTGAGAAGTATCTTGCTTCCCCAGCTCTCTTCCTCCACTCTTGGGTGGCTCAAGACCTGCAGGACTGCAGGAGAGTTGCCAGGACACAGGAGACTCTTTGAGAAAAATTGTGGGTTTAAACTGTTCACACTCAGAAAAGCATTTGAGACCCACCACTCTGTCATTAAACCACCATGCAGAAGAGCTTACAGCAGTCTGTCTTGGGAGGAGAGATATTCAAGAGCCACTAACAGGATTTAAGAGGGAATTATCTGAATTTCTGTATTATACACTGGGAAAAGCAGCATTTTAAGCAGACACACTCTCTCAAATCTGGGACTGACTTCTGTTTCATGGATGGATTTCAAAATGTACATACTACAGCCCTGGACTAGTCAAAACGCACAGTGGTTTCTTAAGTGAAGAACTGCCCATGCCATTAGTCAGTGGGGGAGGACTGACACACTAGGAGGACCAAAAGAATTGCACTTTAATTAGTCACTGGTTATGTTCCATCCAGTATCATTTAAGAAAATATGTTCATTAAGCAAGATTATCAAAGGAGCCAATAAAAATGTGTGTGTTCGCGCACCTTATGGCAATCAAAGCCATGCTGCATCAGGCTTCTGGAACTAAGAACTTAGAAGAAATTAAAACTCAAATTTCTCATATTACTTGCAAATCATGATTTTAATGGTGTTTACAGTTTTAATAACCATGACCCAATGTATCTATTAGCCACATAAAAATTTAATTGAAGCAAATTGCCATAAGGGAAACTCCTTTCTGTCGGCAGAAGTAACATGATCTTTTAAATAGTTACATTTGGAAATGTGACTAAAAAAAAGTGCCAATTAGGTAAGCATAACGCAAACTAAAGAAAACAGATTCTGTGTGATCCCCCTGGTGTGGTAATATAAGGCAGGCTGGGGTCCTCTCAAGAAGTTATCAAAACCAGTCCTGGATGAAGCAGTGGTTTTACACAGTGAACATTCAGGTCTTCCTCTCAGAAGAAACATTCTTAGAACACTATCAATTCAGCAATGCTACTCAGACACAAGGTGCAAGGCACTGCCAGCTTCCAAAAAAAAAAAAAAAAAAAAGCAAGACAAAGACATAAAATATATTTGCATACAAAATTTTTAACATTAATCTATGCTGCTCCATTTCCACAGCAGTTTCCTGGCGTGAAAAAATTATTAAGGATAGAGTTAGGTAGGAGCAGAGCAATTCCTGATACTCCCCATCTCCCACCTCCTCATTACCGTTTTGCTGAACACAGATTTCTCAGTCAACAAGGGACATTACATGGGCTGGACAAAACTCAAACCCATGAACTGAATTTACTGGGGACTTCAGTTCACACACCAGGTTTGTTGTTTGAAAACTGTTTGCTTGGGGCTTGATTTGGGGCTAGCTGAGAAAAAGACCTAAGTCTTAACTTATACCTACTCTTAATATCGTGGTTTAGTTTTTAATGCAACAGCTTACCACCACATATTCCTCTCCATACTGACTGTACTCTTGCAGCACAGAAGACTGGTACGCTGCAGACTCCCCATTGTTTTGCTTGTGCTCCACCGAAAGCACAGCAATGACAGCTGAGATATTAGGAACAGTTAGAGCCTCAAGTATTCTTTAGGATATACATAAGGGATATATGCATATGGGATATGATTTCTTCCTAAAGCTTAAACTGCAAGGAACGGCAGTAAGGTTTCCAATGTTCTTTCACAGGGAAGTTGCAGAGCTATCTTTTGTCAAGTATTTTTAATGGGGTCTCCAGGGTTTGTTGTTTAATGGTTTATCTTAAGTTTACAGAACAACTATGGTGCTTATTTACCAATGTCCATTTTTATTTATGTCTTGGGATGGCCTTAACACTATTGGATCTCAAAGTGTGAAAGGGGTCTAATCCGACTCTCATCTAAACTTAGATGTCCTATTCATAAATACTGTAAACTTAAGCAGAAGCATCAAAACTTGTAAGAACACACCCTTCCATTAACAAAAGCAATCACAGGACACACTCCTCTTAACCTTTCATAGCAATCAAATTACTTGCCACCTACAAAAATCTCTAAATACTGTTCTATTTTAAAAAATGATAACTTACCTATCTATCTTGATAAATGTTCGAGGAGATACATTTGTTTCAAGAAAGCAGCAGAACTCCTTCTGTAACATATACAAGCTATTTTGACCTTATCAACATAAGTTGCTATATCTTTTACAATAAAATTGTCCTAAAGGCATATGCAGTGATGTCATCTCATGTGGGGTTAAAAAATAAACACCAGATATGGCCCATGCCATTTTAGTTTCTGAAGCACAGCTGAGGTGATTACTGCACTATGGAAGACCTAGCAAGGCTGGCAATGCCCCGCGGGCTTCAATGTCCTTTTACATGCTCAGATGGAAAAAAAAAATCCTTAGAGTGAGCTATCTCAAAATTACTGTCAGAGGAATCAGTCACCAAAGTGGAGTCTAATGACTGAAAGGCAACAAAATCCTATGTATTTTCCAAAGTCTGCAAGATCACTTCGTATTTGGAACTAGCCTCCCTTTGGAAGCTAAAAAAAAAATTAACAGTTTCTATACACTTTTTAGAAGCAGGACTGATTCAAAATTGGATCTACATGTCCAGTTGCTTGATGTTGGGCCATGTAGTTTCAGAGGCCTGACCAGTGCAGTGGAACCTGCTGTCTGGCAGAGGCATCTCAGAGAAGGGCATGAGAGAGGGCTGGGAGCTGTCTGAACTAGTCACTGGACACACATTCTAGAAGGTGTTTTCTGACCACTTTCTCCCAAAGAAATAAGCTTTGCACTCAGACTTAGGCTGGTGGCTTAGCAGTACTCAGCAGTCACAGTGCAGAACACTCACCTGGAAATAAATGCTGATGTTGATGCTCTGGAAGCCTTGGCAGAGCTCAATCTCAGCACCTCTTGCCTCTAACTCCAGCATTAGCCACTCACAGTCTCAGTGAGCCACCAAATTCAATTATAAGTTCAGTCATCCCTTCGTAGAGAGGCAACTCAAAGTCCTTTCCCAGAGGGGGACATGGAGCACTTCAGCTGTCCCTGTGCCATCTTGCACAGAAGCATCACCCACTTTGTGCACCTTCCTGTTCCTCAGCTGCTGCTGCTTTGCTGGTTGGGCAAGAGGAGGGTTCCTCCATGGCTGCTGCTGACTGGCATGCAGACAAGCTTCCCCTTCCTCCTCACATTCCTTCCCCCAGCTCTCCAGCACATGAGGGGAGTCATTCCAGTAACCAGGAAAAGCTCTGGGGTTAAGCAATCTAAACATGGACCTCTAAACATGTTTAGAGGATTTAACACACCTGTAAACTCCACAGAAAATTATCCATTTTATCTACTTAGCAAAAGCAAGCAGTAAATATCAGAAATTACCTGGACACCAAACTTAAGTCAGTCTTCTGTGATACACAAACCTTAAATTACTTCATCGTTGAAGGAAGTCATATCATTCCTCCAGCTATTTTTCTCTGCCCATCAGCAACATTATGGAAACAACTTGACCCCTTTTCCATTCCCATCTCATTTTTAGAAGTCTTAGACAGTACCAGGTCACGTACATTTGCTAAGTCCCTACATATTGAAAATATTGGCAATGTAAGTCTACACAGCTCAGTGCCTCAAGTTTCCCAAAGTAATATTTTTTCCTTGTTAAAATTTCCACTCTGTGTGTGTGTGTGCAGTATCACAGGTTTTAGCACAGGATCAGCAATATTGCTCACAATCAACTGTGTCAGTCATGCTGAATTGCAAGATACATAAGTGTTATTTTTCTTAATATCAGTTTAACCCCTTCTCCAATTTCTAATAAAAACTCTGATAGTGCAGTTCAAGAACTCCAGCATTCATAGAAATGACTTCTTTTTAAGTACAAGGAGAAATGGTAGAAGTTTTACCATATCACCAAATATAGTCACTTTTGTCACATCCAAATCATCAGTGGGACGTGTCTTGTTCATAGGCAAACCCATAAACATATTGGGAAGGCCTCCTACATGGAAGGGTCATTCCCACATTGCTCACAAAATCTTCTTGCCCTCAGGAATCTTCTACAGGCCCTCTCTGGAGGCAGAACACTGGGGTGAATGCAATTGTATCATCAATTCATAAAAAAATTCCTCCTTTTCTATGAGGCAGGATGCACAACCAAATCAGAAGGGTTATTTTATACCTACCATGGAGATGAGATAAGAACTTCGCTTATCCCACCTACGAGCTTAGAAAAAACAGGAAGGACTCACTAACAACAAGTTGTTCTGCTCAGTTCTGTGTAGGTTCCCATACCACCCCCTCACAGTGCCGTTCTGAGCACCTTCCTGTAGCAACGCGACTACCATCTGTGATGTGTGGTTTGCTCTCCCTCATCCTCTCCCTGAGGGCAGAGCCATGCGCTTATTTTTATGTTAAATGCATGTTGTCCTCAGGAAGTGCAACGTGTCTGGCCGCGATCAACGCACGGCTGACAGACCAGCTCTTGCACAACAGCACCACACCCACTCTACGTGTCTGCTCACCCCATCTTCACCTAAGCACGTGGAAAGACGTGGGGTGCCAAACAGTGCTAATCTGGCAGAGCAGTATAAAGTGCAGACATCTGGAGAGCAGAAAAACAGAGGCATTACTGTGAACGGTAAGACATTGCACAGTTCAACAGGAAGTCCACATGAAGTTACCTCAAGCCCCTCCAAACACATCTACTTGTCCTGAGTCTGAGTGCACCTCCCTCCCCCTCCTAGCACACACTCCAAAGCCACATACGTCTTATGCAGGATTATGAACACAATTCAAAATGTTGAAAAATAGTATTTATTAGCACCCAATTTACATAATTATATGGTACAAATGACACTTACTTGCTGCTGCAACATTAAATAAAGCTGTTCTGAAAAACCATTTTTTATTTCTGGAAGTCCATGTGATTTTGCTCAGCACAGAATGTGGGTACAGTACACAGATACCCCACTTCACTACTGTCATACCAATACAAATACCTGCATGGTTACCTCAATGGGGTCTCATTTGAAACGGCACACTAACATAAGCAGATCTATATAACTTTAATGACAAAATATTTATTTGACTTATTCAGGCAAGTGAATGTAGCTTTAAATATAACCTATCCAAGAAGTTTCACAAAATATGAATTGCAGTGAAAAAGAGAAAATTCAGGACTGCAGTTGAAAAGCTCAAAATTATACTGGCATATTTCAAAATAATTTCCCCCTGAATTTTTTATCTTTGCCATTTTAGATATTTATCCAGGATTTTAAACTACTGATTTTTAGTATGAAGTTTGATATTGTTCGAAGAAGGATTTTCATTTGAAGCAAAAATTTATACTTACAGTAATAAATGCTTAACAAATCTTTGGAGAACACATCGCTTCTTCACTTATCTCATGTCCCATGATTAAGAAGCCTTTTCAAAATCATGAAATATATTACATTTATGGATGCTGACTCCTAAGGAAACTAATTCCTTCACAAATGAGAAAACAGAATTTCTCACTTAAAATAACATTCACTTTTGTAAGACAGTGCCATTTAAACAAGGTAATTTGGTGGTACTGAAATTCTGACTCGGCCTTGTACTGAGCCATACACAAAAACTGACAGGCAGACTAATATGCAAAGAGTAGGTATTTCCCATTTGGATCCAACATTTTGCCAGACATTTGAAGCCCAACATTGTTTCAAAGTAGTCATTCAAAACTGGCATACAAAATCATAACCTCAGCATAGTTCTGAAGGGGAGACTTAATTTCCCTTAGCTGTTTATATATCAGCCACAATAGCCTTTCCATATCAACTATCTGTCTTGGAAGTGACCCAAACAGAGAAGGAGCCACTGTAATTACTAACACATAAGTGATTTTCACCAGTGGTAACTTCTCCTAAAGAGAACTGTCAGGTAACACTAAGTTCAATAGTTCTTTCTTGTAGAGAGGAAAACAAGTATATAATATAAGCAACAACAACAAAAAATCCGAACTACAGTCCATATGGCAAAAAAAAAAAAAAAAAAGTATTTTTTTAACCTGACAGTCAATTGAAGAAAATTATGCAAAATACAATGCAGATAGTTTATACGCTGACAAATGCCAACAGAAAAACTTACAGCAACAAAAGTCATCTCATCATGGAGTTCCTTCTCCAAGATTTTTTCAGATGCACTGTACAAGGAAAACATAGCACAAGACCACTTTTCAGCCTGCTTGGGCTATAAAAGTACAAGAAATTATTAACTAACATGCTCAGTTTTCATTTGCAGAACAAGTGCTAACACACAGGAGACAGTTTTCAAAACCAATGCACGTTTGTAAATGTCTGACTGCAAGGAAACAATTCTAGGAGCCACACATCCGAAAACAGGCTACATTCAAAAAGCACTCTATCTTGATGACAGGAAGAATAAAAAAATAAATTCTTAATGGAAAAATATTAGCTTGAAGTCCATAGTTTATCCCTTATACAATGTTTTTGGCTGCTTTAGTAAGTAATCCAAAAATAATGAATATATTTGGCTTGGCAACAAGTTATCCTTTCCCTTTCAGACTAGTACAAATCCAGCTGCCTAAATCTTTTCTCAACACCTCAGTCTAATACTCTGATGTGAGGACCAAGGGTTTCTCAAAATAGCCAGGAAGTAATTTTGGGAGCCGGCAATTCAAACTGAGGGAATGCAAAGAGACTGGCCTTGAGGACCATGTCAACACAAGGCTTTGAGCAGCTTAAAAACACATGCACGGGCATGGTTTAAACACTAGTGTGATCTCCCATGATCACAGCATGGCTTGGCAGCACGAGCAGGGCAAAAGGAGTTTAACACACAATACCACAATCCACACTTAATCAGGAAGAAAGTTGGGCTAAAAAGCATATATTATTATTAAATGCCTTTTTAGCTCAGCCATAGTTTGGATCTCGGAATCTAGAAACACATCTCCTAACAATGAACCAGCTGAGACCCACAAATGATACTACTCAACTGGATTTACACCTTCTGTAGTGGAATTCAGATTCTCAAAAACTTCTCAAAAATATCGCACTTCATAAGCTTTCACAACTGACTACTGAGCAGCAAAACTAAGTCAGCACGTAGGGTAAGAGATAACTCATCAGAACTAAATTAACTGGGAATAAAGAGGTACAAATCACTCTTTTGGTGGTGAGAGGGATAGGGCTGAAGCTGAAACCTCACCACCCTTCCATAACACTCCAAGAGAAAATCAATAGTCCATTATGAAATTTACCCTGCCATAAGAGCTCACTGCAGATGAGATTTTAAGATTCTCAGAAAATGTAACCTAAAAGGAGGATTTAAGTGGGAAGATAAAAATCAGATATCAAAAGGACGGACAACCTGTACAACAGGTGTGTTCATTAGCACAGGCAGAGACATTATTTTAAAGGTCCTATTTTCAACCATCCTCCTTCAGAAGAGTCCCACCAGCTAAACAAGAGCACTTGCCTGAACTGACACAGAAGTCATCTTAGTCTCTCCCTGCCCTCTCCAGGACTTTGTTCATTTACTCTGTTGCATGTAACACTCTTTTACAACAGGGGTTGTTTCTTATAAAACACCCCTGATATAACTCGATGGATCAACACTGGCTTCCAACAGTTTCTTTGCTGCTCAGTAGAAAGGTGGCAGAGGTTTTGACTGCCAGTTTGCAGGTGACTCTTCAGTGTTTGTCTCTAAGCTTAAAGAAATTGATGATGAAAGAGTCAAGGCTGTTCATCTACTTTCAACTAACAACCCTTTTCAACTAACAGAGTATCAGATTTAGATAAAATATTCTCAATGCCTTCACGTCCTTATGGAAAAACAGAGCTTCCTGAAATATCCAAGCATTTTTTTCAGGGAAATCTTTTCTTCTTCTCTGTCACTCACTAGTAACAACTATGCTATGACAAACAGCAGATGCCCAAGAAAATTTGTATTACCATGTCAAAGATCGTAACATCTTATACAAACCGATTTACCACATCGAAGAGGTTAACTATTGTATTCTGATTTCTTCTTTCCTAATAGTGTAGTCCAAACCAATTTCCACTAAACAGCCACAAATTTCAGTATATTTTTAAATGTTACAAGTAGAATCATGTTTTCAGTTATTTCCATGAATCTTATCAGCTCATCAGTTAGAAAACTGAAAGATATACATGCTAAGTGAGTCACAAATCATCTGGAACCACTGGAACTGGTCCCATTCACATCTCATTTGTATGAAAAAGTACTGAAGGGGTATTTTTTACAGAACGGACTGTTTAATGCGAAGTGTGTCATACAGATGACACTGTATGTAATATATATTAACTATGTAGATTAAAGAAAAAAACAAACAAACAAACAAACAAAAAAAGAGAAACAAGGCTAAAATTCTACTCTGCATCCCAAACTTTGTGGCTTTGGTTCAATACTAAAGGACATGAGACAAAGTCTTAGTCCTGCGTTCTCTTTTTAAATAAAGGTTTATCCAGACACAAAAGGGTAGTCCCACTACACTGTGTGAGTAGCTTATCTTCACATAAGTGGGTTCCCAACATGAAGACTATGTTAGCAGAAGAGTAAGTTCTGTTCTTAAAATTTAAGTAATAGCTATTATAAATCTCTTGCCATATCATCTACAATTTTGACATTTGAAAAATCTTCATCTTTTATTTTGACAAAAAAGTCTGTAATTTGGAATCTGGATATATAATAGATTTTATCTTTCATACAACCTGAAACTTTGGGAAAGCCTTGGTAAATCTGTTACTCTAATCTTTTAATGTTTTCCTTCATGGCACCAGCAGGCCAATCACTGCACTGCTCCTCAGCCAACTCCTCCCCTGCTGACACCAGTCACATGGAGGGCACATCAGTTCCAGCCACTTAACCTACTGTCTATCTCCAAGACAGTTCAGCAAATGGTTTCCCTGCTTCCTACAGTCTCCTACAGTCTCTAGTACAGGCAAAGGACAACCACAATGGTTCCTTAATGCAACTCAGGTTTACTAGGTACTTCACACAAGTACCAAGGAGGCTTTTGGATACCTAGGACAGTTTGCAAACACACTGCCAAACCACAGGCTGTAAACGCTTCCAAATACACATCTTGAAAGGCATTTAAAAACTCCCAAACATGCTTATCTGAAGGTTAAGCCTGCTTTTCAAGTTTTTATTTCTTTTGGGATGGACTAACACTTCTGCCCATCAAACACTACTCAAATGACACAGGAGTTACGGAACTTGGTGTTCCCAAAATTACATTGTTAAAACATAAGGAGGGAGGGAAAGGGGACACATTTGTGATCCAACAAGTGTAATGAAAAGATGGTGTAACTAAGTCCTTTATCTCTCTCACATTTATTGGAAAGGACAAGTTTCTGGATACTTTAAATTCACAAATGAAAAATATTGTATGACCTAATCACAAAGCTGTACGGTGAACACCACACAGTCAACCACATTACATGTGGGACTGCTTTAACATAACATTATTTGAAAAGATACATCCTAAAAAAATAACCCACAGTATGTGGCATATAGTTCTACAGGCTTCTTGCTAAAGAACATATTTTATCAAAATAAAGATGAATGAGATTCCAAAATATTCATCAGATGATTCTCTTAAAAGTAATAAAATCTTTTATGTAGTATGTCAACAGTTTTCTCTTTGAGGCACAAAAATAAATGCAGAGACCAGGATTTTGTAAGTAACACAATATATCTAGAGCTTCTTCCAGGCTATTCCACATTGTTCTGAACAGGCATTTTGGTAACCAAATCAAATATGTGAAAGCAAACAGCCCAGTGAAGTAAATTAGAAGTAAAAGTGAGAGTATTTAAAACCAGCAGACCAACGTTCATGATAGAGAAGGACTGAGAATTCTCCCATTAAATCAGTTAGTAAAATCAAAATCAGTAGCACAGGCTAACATATACAAAAAATTATATGAGTTAACAATTAAAAAAATTACCACGTAAATTAGATATGGAGAAAATAGTAATGGTAAAATGCTATATACTGATGTTGCAGAAAAATGGCTTTTGCAAGAATGAGCTTTAGGTCCAGTTTTGCTTACACTTTCAATAAACGTATGTAAAACATTAATGAAAGCTACCAATTACATTGAACCAGGAAGAAGGGCACATAAAAGAGGAACAACTAAAAATAATATAGTGCCCTCGGAGGTCAGAAGTTCAAAGCTTGTAAGACCCATAACAATCAGGAAACAGGAATTAAGTTTCTAGCTGCAAAAGATTCATAACAACATACTGAAAGTGAAGAAGAAACTTGAAAATCAGCCACGCACAGAGATATTTAAAGCAGTTGTCAGAAACAAAGAAATATGATTTGGGTTTGGGAGACATCAGAAGTTTGGTCTTCCTACACAAAAGCATCACGTTACTGAGGATAAACCCAACCAAACAACAACCACACTTAAGAGATGACCTTCAGCTTAAATCCAACAAATCATGCCTGTGGAATGGTTGTATGGACACCAAGATATGGAGAACTGAGCTAAAAAGTTGAAAACAAGAAAAAGTTGTGTAAAAAAAAAGCAGACTAAAAAATAGCTTGAAGAAAGCAGAAAGGAATGAAAATATACAGAAAGAACCAGTGTGTGCATGCAGGTTCCAAATTACAAAGACCATGAGGAATATGGCTTGGAATACTGGCATGAAGTTATGAAAAAGAGCTATTAAACATCACGTAAATTCTCCTGTCAGTGAGATGTAATCATTGAAATAATCTTCAAAAGGAAGCCTAATTGTTTAGAACATATATAAAATCTCACTGGCCAAGACAATATTAAAACTCACATGTCTACAACCCTGCTTTAGCAAGCAGATGGACTAGATAACCTAAATAATTTTTTCAACCCTATCTCCTATGATGATGTTCAGAAGATCTGACAGGCTCATGCACAATACCCTGCAGTCCTACAAGTATGTGAGCAAGTTCAGTAAAAAGACATTGACATCAATTATGAAGACAAGCACAAAAATATATATACTCCACAACCTCTTTGTAAGGCTACATTTGTTTTGTTTTTTTTTTAAAGGCACCTCATCCTCTAGCTATTGCCAGCTTTTAAAAAAAATCACTTTTCAGTTTGAGCAAGAGCTCAATAGTGAGAAGGAAACATCTTTCAATTCACATTTGAACAGCCACTTCTTACATTCCAATTGTAATCAGAATGACAGTCTTTAAAAACAAGCATGCTGGCCTACTAGTTTTTATGTACAGCAATTTAAACGACTGTGACTACATACTGTATTGTGTAAGCAAAAGCACAACATTCATTTCATACTCACACCATTATCCTTTGTATACACAAACTTAAGAGAACTTCTAATACTAAAACATTAAAATGCACCCATGGAGTCTTCCCTTACTAGACACATTTAATACATGTTTACAATATATATACACATATATAATATACATAACTTTTAGATTTTTTTCAAATAAATCTTTGTAATTTTCTCTTCAAAAAGAAATAAAATAATGACACTGAAAGAATATGAGTCAAGTACACAGAACTCTCACAAAGTTGAATGATCAGTTTTGCAGCCAAGTTTCCCCCTTTCCATCATAACCAAACCATTTTATAAAAACTAAATAATCTGTATTATTATCGTAGTCATCTGTTTCATGGTAAAAGTTCTAATCTTATCTATGGAAATACATTGCATATCAATATCATGAAGTGACATATCTGAATATTCTGAGCAATAGAAGGAATTCCAGGATATTTTAGCAGTACATATAATGTGTTGCAGGCTCAAACAGCACAGGTCAGCCTTTTATCTAAATAATATACTTGATTTAAACTCTGAGATCAGCTTCAAATGTGGTCCCATCCCCAAATGCCACTCTAAAAACAACACAGTCAAACCCTATGCTGATATCTTTCAATGACTTCTGTTTACAAAGTGTCAGTTTAAAGGTAAAGATTTATTTATCAGTTTTCCAGTCTTAACCTCAGCCTGGTATATGAAGAACTGCTTTGGGATCTTTCCTACTCACATCAGCAGCAGAAATCATTTCCAGCAGAAATTCTGCTTTCCATTCCCACTAGAGGAAAACACCAACTTCATGCTTATGAACAGTAATAATTCTGATGACACATAATAGAAAAGAATCCACTCACCTTCCTTTTAGAAAGGAATAAAAAGACAAAAAGATTGGATTTAAAGTTATTTGTCATTCAAATCAACAGAGAAGCTCTGAATAGATAAACAAAGCACATCTGTTGAGTAATTACAAGAAGCACTCATTCTTCAGGTAACTTAATGGCACAATACACCCAGCAAAGCAGGTAAGTTAAAAAGTCCCACAAATGGTGAAGCTGGAAATACCTCTGGAAGTAGCAGAATCTCTCAAACTGATGGAACTTTGTATAGTTCCCACCTATTCCACTAGCAGGACTCATACAAAGCATCTGGTATAGGTTTAATCTTCAAAAAAAGTATTTCACTGTTATCCTTAATGCCCATAATTATACCCTTTTTAGCAGGAACAGAAAGGGGAGATGAATGTTTGATAACTAAGTGTAGGACAGCTTCTTTGGAAAGCTTTAGGATAATTTCTTGTGCCAGATCTCCAAGAATAAACAGCATTACAATCTGAATAAGTTAAATTTGCTACTACAGTATATACAGACTGCTTCAGTCTGTTGTTAATTGGGGCTTGGACTAAAGGCTCAGCTTCTAGCCATATGCTAATACAGTCTTTAAAAATTATATAAATTTTTTTGCAAACTAAATATTTACTGTATAACATAGAAGATGTAACAGAAACGTTACTGCATTTTAATTTATGTTAGTAATTTGCTTTCCTTTAATTGCATTTACCTTAGGCTAGCAGCCAGACTAGGCTGAGATAAACTATCTGCTACTGCTCTCTGAACAAGATCTACTTTATTCATACCAAAGGGATGACAAAGTGCCTCTCACATGATACAGTAATGAGCATGTGAACTGATTTTGAATCACTTTTTCTAGGTGATTTAGCATTAAGATTCCTCAGTGAGAAGCATCCTAGGAAGTTTCCCTCTTTTCCTACTCCCTGATTCAATTAGACCCCTTCTTTCCAGTACTCCATTTTATTAATAGAGAATACATAGACCTAGTTTCACCCAAGGCCTGCCTGGACGAAAATTCACACCCTCTAAAATAAAAGTATTTATTTATCTATTTTTTAACTATGTGAAACTGAGAGATTCCAAGCTCTCAGCCCCAGCTGAGCTCACAGAAACCAGAGCAAACGTCAATTTAGAAAACAGCACCCTGCAAAACTAAACACTTACAAACATTCTCTGATTTACAGGGCAAGATAAAACGACTCATGCCCTCCTCTTTTCTTTTGTGCAGCTGGTTAAATATGTACAAAGCTAAAGTTGAACAGGAAGCACTCTGTCATACAAACACTTTAGCCAGGGCATCAGCTCCTGCACTGGCAATATAACATTTGGAGGGGTGGAATGCCACATCATGAATGGACTCATCAAATTTCTTGCGATGAGCAGTAAATTCTTGGATGCAAGTCTTGCTTTCAAGATTCCACAAGCGAATTGAACAGTCGTGACCTAAAAGAAAGGGAAAATAGTTTCCTTTATAATTCTCATGCCTGCCACCATTATGAGAAAAGGAAAATGAAATATGAATGTACTTACTGCCAGACATCAAATACAAGCCATTAGGATCAACAGCTAAACTTGTAACTGCATCTAAGTGAGCTACCATGGAGTGGATCAGTTTTCCTTTGAAAGAAAAGATTTATTTTGGTTATTTTCTGCAATAAACTTTGCTATCTGTATTCACTGCTTATGACCCCACCACAGCTGACATTATAAATACAAAACCCATGACTAAATAACTAAAATTATACAAGAAGTCATTCTTTTAATATTTACAGTCCCCTGAGAGCCACAGCAGCAGTATCATCAACAGTGTGAAACGTTCATTTTATGTCTGCAAAGTCACCCTGATGCTGCTATCACTGTGCATTTTAAATATCTGCCCCTTAAGTGAGTTCTGAAATAAGATCTCGAATGGGAAGGAAGGCAGGGACTGAGTATACTAAAACCAATAAATACAAACTACATAAGAATATGGGCCGATTTTAGTCAACTCAGAGAGAATTAATGGTCTATAAGAGTTTACTGAAATTACAGCAATTACTTCACATTAAAAATAAAAAAATCATGGGTCAAATGTGACAGAAATCTAGGCAGCATTTGAGTGCCAGAGCTTCCTGTCCTCAAGATCAAAATGACACAGACAACCAATAGAACCTAAGTACATAAAGATTTTGAAAGAGCTTCCTTTTTATGTTTTATAAACACCACACATAAAGCATCTAAAAAGAATGGACAGAGAATGATTCAGGTTCCTCATCACTGTGCCAACAGTGTTTTAAGTAGGATGGCAATCTTTGGGCTCTACTAGTAATAAGAGATTTCTTTTGTAGAGGCTATCCAGTTCTTGACATCCTTCAGCATTTATGTGAATAATATTAATCATAATGAAATTCTGGTTATAATTTATGTTAGACAATGGCTATGGCTAAGACCTGCTGAAAAGACACATACCTGTATTGTTGTCGTAGAATTTGATGTGTCTGTCTTCATGAGCAGTGATACTAATTGGAAGAGTTGGATGGCTGATGACTCTGTTTATCTGACAGGAGGAACTGATTGCTAAGAAAAAACCCACATACATCAATACATGTAAATTTCTAAGTTCTTTGAAAGTCTGTTACTAAGAAATAAATATGCAATTCACCTTATTTGCAAAATAATTCTTACATTTATATACTGGAAACTTTCAGCTGGCACCTTATCTTATGTTGTTTGCTCTAAAATGCTTTCCAAATTACACAGGCACAGAGACATATATAAACCATATGTATGTCAAATAAGGTCCAACTTTTGGACATAGTTTTAGACAGGCACATTACATAAAAATGTGAAACCAAAAACTGAGAGGAAACACCTTTTTTGCACTTCCCCACTGCCACACTCCTCCTCTTGCCAAGTCAGACTTTCTTCATAACATACAGACAGTACAGGAAAATTAACACTGCATGCAGTATGTTTTCAAGCAAAGAAAACCCACCTATTATTATTTTATATATATGGATTACAATTATGATTGTTGAATAAAAAGGATGCTAAAATATTCACAGGGGAGCCATTTGACTAGCCTTCCATAGTTTTGAAACAGCATGCATATATATATATAGAATATATATACATACACACGAACAACAAAAAAAAGTATAGAAGTTTTCTGATTAGAAATCTAGGCATTGCTGTGATGAACCGATTAGTGCAAGGGTGGTCTTAAGAGGCATAGATTATGACAAAACCAAAAAATAGTCACTCCAGAGAACATCAAAATACAGATATCGTATTTCATGTTGACTGCATTTAGTTAAACTGCTTCCAAAGAACAGTCACATTATTTAATCAAAATTCTTACTAAAATAAATAAAATAGAATACTACTATAGGATCACTTGCTATTAAAATGGCAAAGACTTCAATTTACATCTTTCTATAAATATCTGAACCATTAAGCCTTGTCAGCATCCACAGGACACTTAGAAATTGCAAAACTGTAAATTAAGGAAGAAAATCACATTCATATGAATAAACTCTCCTAAAATTACTGAAAGCACATGAACCTTCAGCACAGCCAGCTATCCTCACAGTTCGAAAATGCCAAGCAAAGTGAGGCTTATACAGAACAGCAAAGTCCCCAAGTAGCGGTGGTAGGGCATTTCAGGTGACTCATTTTCCCCTTGCCTAGTTCTTGTAGAAATAGTCATTTAGTTCTTTAAAATACTTGTAGGCTTTATAGTACTCTTACATAACTAAAGATACTAAATGGGGACTGCTGGCTGCTATATCACAATCCTGTTTTCTTAAAGGAACATTCCTGAATTAGAGCAAGAAGGAGGTGGAAAAAAATAGAAGAGGAAAGGAGAAGAAATAAATAAGGTAACTTCCACTAAATAAAGTTAACTAATTTAGGCCTGCTTTTTCAGACAGGAACAAAGGTGTGGATTAAAAGAAAAATTCCTGTACAGTAAGGAATAACATAAAGAAGGGAGATGGCACTTTCCATTCCCTTTCGTTAACTGACAGTCATTTAACTAGTTTAAAACAGACAAGCAAAGCCAACAAGAAGAGCTTACAATCCTTTAAAAAAATATAATTGACAGTAGAATTCAGTTACATAAAACTTAAAAGAGTGTGTGGGGAGGAATACCAAAACTTTAAAAGACTCAATGTTTACATTGTTATCAAGTTAGCATTGTGACTTGAATATTAAGCCTTATGCTTCAGCTCATTCTGGTCTCTTTTCTAATGCCAAGGTAAAATAATTTACTGATAATAGGCTCCTCATAGTATCCTCTACAACTTTTAATATTGGCCACTGCCATGGTTCCAAGCATTATATGGGACCTTGTGAATGAACACTGTCCACTGGAGCTTTGCTCTTCTCCTGAAGTGAAAACTTCAACTACGGCCCAAGTCCAAATGAATCAAGGGTGTAATAAAGCTTTGAAAAGGGATAACTCTGAGGAAAACTAAAAAAGAATCCACCCACACTCCCAAATTTTTAATAAATTTAATTTTAAATTTTCCTGATATTAGATCTGATTTGCAATTTTGTACTTAAGAGAAAAAAGAAATCTTGAAGCTGCAAAGACCACTGAGCTGTATTAGAGAAACCTGTGGTTTTCCTCACACTACCATCTTCTGAAGAGAAATTCAGTGTGACCCTGTTTCTTCTACCTCATTTCAAAAGTGCATCCACTTTTCTGCTACTGACATACTCACAAAGTCTGTTGTAGTAGTAACAATTTACTGTTACATCTCAAAATACAGATTCTAACATAATACATGTTATAATTTATCGTGACACTGCCTAACTGTTTGGAAACACTGTAAAAGATTATCAACTGTATCGATCTTGAAGAAGCAACTTTTTTTCTTTGGTTGGTTTGAGTTTTTTTGATACGTACTAGTATCCACACTGGACTCCAGGGTAAGAATTCGTTGCCGTGTCTCCATGTTAAAAATGCTGGTGTGTCCACTGTTAAACGATGCTACCATGAGGCTTGGGTCACTGCTCACAAGATCTACTGATGAAGGTATTCCCATTTCTAGAAAACAATGTAGAGAAGATTTAGTTGATATAAAAAAAAACCAAAACCCAAACCAACCAACCCCCCCCCAACCAGTAAGCACTTGAACATCCAAAGGACCATGATTATGAAAGGAAATGTTGCCTTTTAGAACATATCTAAAGTCCATCTAAATAGACTACCCTGTATGATCACTATTTTAATCCTATTTTTTTGACATGTGCATCAACAACATTCTTTACTAAGATGTTGTATCTGAAACTGCAGCTGGGCAGAAATATACTTTGAAATTAAGAAGGCAAGAACCCCCTGTCCCCTTTTCCTTCCTTTAACTGTAACAGCAATTCTCAAAAATCATAAAACAACTCCATTGCCTCAAGTAAAATGACATGAAATTGAAACGGGAAAACCACTGACATGACAGATGATTAACATCACCATTAGTGGTAGTATGATGATGATATTATTGTTGTTGTTGTTATTATTATTATTATTATTATTATTATTATTACTACCTTGGGAAAAATGGAGCTTAAAATCACCAAAGTTGTCAAGGGGCAAATTTTATACATTGACACTTCCTCATGGAAAGTTATATAAATAGATTATAAACCCACATTTCAAAGCTTTGTCCATCCTGCCTAATTGTGGTATATATCTGATCTCCTTACACTGTAGCTATCTGAATACTACAGGACAGAAGGTCAAATCAGCAAAGCTTGGGTATAAGATATATCCCTTAGGATTTTTCTCCTCAAATGTCCTGTTCATCACCTGCTATGTAAAAGCAACACCATAGCAACAGATGCCAGGAGGAGCAGGAAAAAATAGAGACACACTGAATTTCTAGCAACCTAATGTTATAGATTCAGATTACGCAGGAATATCACCACATCTCTCTAAACTCTCTAAAGATTCATGGGAGAAACATCGCTTTTGGACCCAGGACCTCAGGATATTTCTTAGGAATGGTGGTACTTATCTAGAGTACTCCAAAGAGAGCAAAAAAAGGATTGGAATGAGAAGAAAACACACTGATTTGAAAGCATCCTTTTCTACCACTGTCATGCATGTAACCTGCAGCTTCCTGGGAAGCCTACAATGGTTAATCTAAAGGACTTAAATGATGAGTGCCAGATATTTTAGAGAGTTTGTTCAAGGCTATCAATAAACCATAGGAAAACTGGGTTTCAAAGGAGGATCTTTGAATTTCACAACTTTGGCAAGATTACTGCCTCTTAATTTAATAATAAAAAACAAAATAACTCGCAAAACAAACAAAGCAAAACAAAAAACAAAACCCAAAAAAACACCAAAAAAAATCCCAACTACCAGGAAGGTTTCAAGGTAAGCAGATAGGTTAGCTGGCAATAAGCCAGTTATGTTTTTTGTAGAATCCTGCAGACCTCTGTAAGCATAGTTTTGCAAAAAACTATAATACATGAGATGTCTCTCTTTTGCTCAATACAGCATAACAAGTAATGGTATATCTGACCAGCTTTACACCATAATTCGATAAGTCTACTGAGTTACAACAACATTTATTTCACCTCAAAGCTTTTCTAAGGTCCTAGGAATTCTCAGCTCATGGGCTGTCTTTAGTACCATCAGCTCTAAGAGAGTTTGTCAGTATAAATGGACTCATTCTGGAGCACTTAGACAGCAACTTCAAGAAATTAGACCCTTAAACAGTTGGATTTTGCTTTGTGCTGGACATTTCAGTAACTAGATCCATATAAGTACATTTTTTCAACTAGCAGTGCTTAAGATCACTAGGTTATTGCTATTGGTAACGTGCAAACTCAGAAATTCAACTGGAATCTCTGTGTTAGAGGCACAAGGAACAAATCTGGAAGGTACAATGACCCTGGGCTGAGTGAAGCACTGGCGACTCCAAATTTCCTTTGGGGGAAGAAAGGGCTTTTTATTCTGGGCAATCCAAAAGCAACAGCCTAATGGAAACTCAATTTGAATCTTAATTCTGGAATTGATACATTATACTCCACGGTGCTTGTAACATCAGCAGACCACCTGCAGCAGTTGGCTTTTAGATGTATGTGACTGTCTCCCTGCGTGTAGATATATATTCAACTAGCATCAAAAAAGAAGGGTCCCAAAATTTACTCTTCCCAAATCATTCATCAGGATATAAAATCCAGCAAAGAACAAAAAAAAAAAAAGCCAAGAAGTATTTCTACTCAGAAACCAAAATTATGTCAGTCGGAACAGTGATGCTCATGAACTTTTAGGGCAATTTTCTGTACCTTGATTATCATTAAATACATTGAGAGCTGGAGTAATTTCTGTAGCTTTCCATAAACGTATAGTGCCGTCTGCTGAACAGGACAGCAAACGCTGGTGTGCTCCACTGTAAACCAGACCCCAGACTGCATCAGTATGGCCTACAAAAGCACCTCTCAGAACAGAAGGATCTGTGAACAAGACACAACAAAACACGTTTCAAAACAAAATCTGAATCACATCAATAGCTGTATCTTGGTCTGTGTTTATGCACCAACCTTAAGGAGTACCAACCATTAAAAAAACCCAGGATCAACCATGTCATACGAATATAGAAGTCACATTATTCTGGTATGAAAATGCTTGTATTTCATCAGCATACATGACATTCAGTTACCCAGTTTGCAAGTAAAGGAACAAAACAACATTTCAGCAGAAGGGACAGTACTGAAGTTTGAAAAACACACTTTAGTGTGTTTCACTTTCAAACAGCCATCAATGGCACATCAGTCCCTTTTATGCAAAAGTCAGCTCTGAGACCAACTGCATCTGAAGCTACCAGAAGTGAAAAATAAACTTCAAAATGCAAAAACAAGGCGGACATCCATTCAGATCTAGTAAATCTTACTGAACTGGGCCTTTTTACATATTTGCAGACAACATTAACAGCATTGGTCTCAGACTATAAAAACTCTTTTTATGTCAACTACACAGAAATTCATCAAAAAAAAAACATTAAAATACACACTTGCTGTACTTGCCAAATTACCAGGTTTAGTCCTGTACTTTTTAAATCTAGCTGTTTCTCAACACTGTGATGACATGAAGGCCTTTTTTAAAAAAATGACATTTTATCTTTTCATCAAGCAGCAGCATCATTAAAAGAAATTACTTGAAGTAATTGAAGCTAACATTCGATTTGCTCTTTTAAATTTTCAAAGAAGTATCATCTACAAAGAATCCTCTTTTAAGAACATAACATTAATGTCACGTATCCTTTCACTGCTGTGTGTGACAGCAACGTACCGTAGGAGTCATAGGGGTCGATGTTCGGGTTGGTTGTGTTCCAGCCATGGATAAGGCCATCTGTTCCCCCACTGTAACACTGTTCACCATTACTGCTCATCACCACACAGAGCACTGGTCCACTGGAAGAAACCCCCAAAGAAACACTGACTGTTAACATTTCCATTATGTGAAATTCAGTGTCAGCAGAATCTTCCAATCTCCCTGCTAGATACAATTCACTTGCTGCATGGATTGCAACAAAAATTCCACATAATGAAATCATAAGCTACAACACTTCCCATGAAAAAACCTCCACAATATTTGGTAACGTAACTACAGTCAGGACAATTTAATCATTAAGCAGGTGAAATGTGAAGCCCCACACTTTCCAACTGTAGGGTTTTTTATTTTGCATAAGCAGCTTTTTTTCCCTTTTTAGAAGATCTAAGGCTCTTTCATGAAACAATTCCAGTAGATTTAAATTCATTGCATTCATTCTTCTTCAGCTTCCTGCTATGCACATATCTGACAAAAAGGCAAGAGCTGCACCGATGAACAGAATACCTAATCAAATCTGAACTGTATAATTTGTAGGTTTTTCATTTTAAAATTGTAGTGTACCTGGCTTCAGACATAAATAATTACCCAGAAATGAGACGAACACATGCAGATATTTTAAATAAAATGGGAACTAAAAACATCTCATGAAATCAGTAGCTGACAAGGTGGAAATTACCTTTTAAAAAAATTCAGTTTCTGTTTAAAAATCGTATCTTTCTCAAAACATGACAATGTTTCTCAGGAAATACTTACTTATGTGCTCTGAAGGTGTATATTGGCTCTACATCAAGAGAAGCACTCCTAAATGAAGTACAAGGAAATGTTAACATGTGTATGATCTTACACAGTGCTTTACAAAAACGTGCCAGAATTGCTAAGTTCTTAAAATCACTGCTACATCTTTTGCAGTGTTTCCCCCACAACTTCTTCTCCCAAGATAATTTTTCACATGTCAAGGAACTATTTGCAGTCTTTCAAAATGTTATAGAATTTGTTGTTTGTTTTGTTTTGTTTTTTTTAGTTTAAAAACCTTCAAGGTAGTTCACAAACTCTCACACATCAATCAAGCCAATAGTAGCTACACCAGTGGTGGGGAAGGAGCAGGGAGACATCAGTATCACATGGAATATATCATTAAGTGCTCCAAATCCCTATCAGAGCAAAGGACTTTTTGACTCCTTGTTTATATACCACTGCCATAGCATAGTTACAAATCACTTCAAAATTTGCTGCTCTGGACTTTACCAATCTGGTGCTTGTTACAGACTGAGGGAAGACCCTGTGTTATGCCCAGTCCTCCTCAAAGGTGTGATGTACTCCCCTACCATATCAGCCCTGCCCTGAATTTGCTCTCATTTCTGCTAATTCCCAGAAACTCACAAGAGACAGTGTACAAAGGCAACATCTCAAAGTTTAAAGCTGTACACACCTATATGCATGTATGTGTATACATACATATGCATATATAAAAAATGTATTTTATACATTAATATACACATGGAAGCACACTAACAGGCCACATTCAAATATTTTTACTAGTAAATTAATTTGTCATGTTATCTACATGGAAAATACAAAAAAGTGAATGGTTTTCCTTTTCACAAACAAAATACATGCAGGAACACACATGGATTTCTTCTGGCACTCTTTAGAAGTCTCCACGCTTCTCTTAAATTCAAGGAACACTTTCCATTAACTCCAAGGACGTAGTGAAGTATTATCTACAATTATTTTTTCTTCATAAATTAAAATTGGTTTTGAAGCAAAGAAAAAAAAATCTTACTTTTTCGCTGGGGCTGTTTTTTGTAAATTCCACATTTTTAATGTATGGTCCTCTGAAGCTGTTATTAAGACTGGTTCAACCGGATGAAAAGCGAGACCTCTTATTCCATCAAAGTGACTTCTTAATGTAAATTTGGGGTTCCAAGTCTTTCTCAATGCATCCTTATTGTTGGCTATCTAATAAAAAAAAAAAAATTGCCAAACTTTTAATTAATCTGAAAACCACAACGAAAGGAAGAAATTGGAAATTTAGTTTGGCACTTTCAGAAGATGTCAAATTACCTCATCCACTTTTCCTAACAACCTGCTCTTGAATAACAGTCCTCTTAACACTAACCAGATAATCCAAAATGAGAATGAAGGTAGATGTATTCCATACAAGTAAAGTCATGTTCAAAGTAATACATTCTAAGCAAAACTGAAATAATCCCATGTCTGTAAAACTAGACAATTTAAAAGCACTGATACTTCAATGAACTCAGCTAGCTATTTGAAATTAGATCTACACCTTCTGGCTCTTTCACTTATAACTCTGGGCTTGATTCTGCCAATCTGTAGTCTCCCTGAATATCCAAAGTACCACTGACATGGCACCTCTAGAAGCACAGAAAGCAACACAACCTAACTTACTCATCATCTAAGGCAACCCAACCTCCATAATAATGCAAGACAAGTAAAGCTGTCCAGGAAAAAAAAAAAAAAAAGGCAAAAAAGACTTGGCTACACACTAACAATACAACTGACAAGTAAGAAACTATCATGTATTCAGACACAATTATTTGGCAATAAATGCATTTTAGAAGATCCAAAAAGAAAGCCTTTTAAAAGAATAACATTTATTCCAATATTGCTGCTCAAAAAATGTTGACACGAAATGCTGAACAGACTTTTTTACTCTGTCAGTCAGCAATGCCGTAAGTAAAATTTACCTTTCGATAACCACTGCTGATGGTGGTTATGAAAAACCAAGAAAACAAACAATTGTATTGATGCTTTATTACGTTGAAATCTATATATGATCCCAAATAATTTTTATCTTTAACTGCAAAGAAGAGACAACTGTTTTGAGACACTTCAAGAATCTGTATTTTATTCTAGGGAGTGAGGGAAGGAAAAGGAGGTTTAAGAACAGAAGTGCTTTTTCTTAGGTTTTGTTACATCTGGATTTAATAATAAAAATACACCTCAATTAAGAGGTTCTATAGATTTTAAACACAGAGAAAGGAGCTGTAACAAACGGAGGTTTAGTCTCATCATATTTCTTAGTAATTATGTAGTGCCTTGCTCAGGGAGACAAGTCACTTTCTTTGCCAGTTTACTGAGCCAACTTGGCTCAATGAGTGAACAGACAAATGCTCGAGCTGGTGCAAGGATGGGGCAGGACTGCACAGTTAGCAGCATTGGCAGGTTTTCTGGAGATTGGCCAAGAAAGTCTCAGCAAAAAGGGTACAAGATGTACAGAGTATTCAGAGATATCTGGAGAGGACTTTGGTTGCCTCAACACAGACACCTAATGCTAATCAGGTGACAGAGGGAACCCACCTGCCCTCCAGCTGCCATACCAGCAGCATAGGTCCTGTGTCACGTCTGCAAAAGCCACAAAGACACCTCAGACAGCCTAACAGTGAATTCCAGTTCTGGCAGCGTAATATTCTACATTTGCTTCTCATTCATTCAAAGGTGCCCTTCCAAAGAAGTCCAAGATGATTAGCTTATAAATTAGAGTGTAGATGGAGGGATGTAGATGGAGGGCACTCCCAGCCAGCAGACCAGCAGCAGAGGAGGAAACAGGTCCTAGCTCTGATGCACCATCTACCTGGCTGCACCATATCACTCCACCCACCAGTCTGCCACAAGCTGCAAAAGGCTGGGTTAAAAAACACAACAGCCAACCTCCTTCTATCTCTCCCCACTAATATGCAACAGTGAGGTGATCTCAGACTCGAAAAGCAGTTTGGGGAGATGTTCAACCCCAAAATTAGCATCTGATCTGGACTTGCCACTAATATTTGTGTCTGTGCACACAAATCAAAAACTCCCAAAACAGCAATGACATGCAAATAGGATTACAGACACTTCTCTTGTTCTCTCTGTACTGCAGAGTCTAAAACCTCTATTATAATCTTATGAAGCTGCTTAGTCTACCCAGAGGACTACAGGGAAAAAAAAAAAAAAGAACCAACCAAAGTGAAAGACAAGTGCTAAGACAACAATGTGTAAAGGAAGGAAAAAAAAAAAAAGATAAACTTGTGAGTACTGGCTAGCAATCTTGAAAATTTCACCTTGTTAGATATTCCAAAAACCTACCCATAAAAGAAAAAAAAATCTATTTTAAGAAATAAATTCATAATCTTCATTACCAAGTGAAAACCATTCTTTAATTTACAGACAGCCAAGGCAATATGTAGAAACTGAAACCATGAAATGAGGTAGGCTAATGTTGCCATGCTTTAATAAAAAATAATCCAGTAAAGATGTCAGTGGGATGAAAGGGACTGAAAATGGGAAGGTGTCTGCAGCTCTTGAGAGCAAATATATTTAAAGACAGAAGCACATGATCTTTCAACTTCATTCTCCATATGATTCAAAATTAACACTTAAAAATAATATACTACATTTTCACTAATCCATCCTGATTCACATCTGGCAGCTGGAAGAAGGCACAAAGTACTCCAAACCAGAAACATTATCTGCAACCTGAACTTCCAGTGAAACTTGAAATACAAAAAAACAGACTTTCATTTAGCTTCAGTGAAGTGCACAGTGACAATAGCGAGCAGCTCTGTAAATGTTTTTTTAAAAATCACCAGCACGAGAAAAAGGTAAGAGTTGAGGTAAGCATGACTATGAATTCCTGATCTTAGCACTTCATAAAAGCATTTAACAAATGAACAAATGGAAGTTAGTGTTCTCAACCATGCAGGATAGGATAGGAGTGGATAAAGAAATGCTAGATTCCATAAATCAGAGCTCTTAGTTTAGGAATCAGAGAGGCATGAACAAACACAACAGTTTATATGGACACCTGAACAATGAAGTCAAGCAATGAAAGCATCAACATCTCTTTCAGATGGTTTAGGTTTGTCATGTCCTCCAAATTGAAAAATTCAGCATCTAAGTTTTAGGTGTACCTGTAAAAGAAATGAATTTGTACACCATCTTACCCCTTTCTGAAGGTGCAGTTAGGGAAGATAAGCAAAAAAATTAAGAACTGAGCCCAAATTAGGAGATAATGCTAAAATACTGAATTTTAGCAGAAATGTTCAGTATCATTGCAATCATAAGGATTCACAATATATGACATGCTCACAAACTTGCTATAGTAGTAGTGCATCTCTCTGCAGCAGCATTCTCAAAATGTGTCTAAAATTTTATTAACTATGTAATTTATTTCTCTACAAGTAAGTACAAGCATAGACCTTCAACGTAAGGACCTGCAGGTTACTTTTGAAATCTCAGACTTGATTTGTGATAGTAAAATCCCAGATGGTGATTACTTAAGGGTCAGATTTACTGAAAGGTAGGATTCTTCACCAACACACAATACTAAAAATATCTCTGAAATCCCTCAACCACGACAGAGCTGGGCAATGCAATAAGATTAATTTGAAGTTGACAAATCACAAGGAGCACATTATTAAAGTAACACCTGAAGCACCCTTTTCCAAGAAATCAGAAACATAGACAAAAATTGCGTATGACTGAAAAGAAGCAATTTTAAGAAAGGTTTTTCATAACAAGTGAAAGAAAAACAAGCTGTAGGCTACACATACAGCCACAAAACCCACCCAAAAAGTCTCCCATCCAGCTTCCCATTTGAAATGAGACTATTGCCCACACCACGTAATGTAACCCCCAGGTCTCCCACAGCCAAAACTTGAACATGTCCCAGGAGAGGGATTCCACTGTTTCTCTGGGCCAGTTGTTTCACTATCGTCTTCTACACAACACTTTCTCCCCCAGTGTCTTACCTGAACCTCCCAAGCCATAATCCTTTTGTTTTAATGCCTGGCACTATGGAGAACCTCGGCTCTGTGATCCTTATAAGAACCCTTCCAATACCTGCAGACTACTGTCTCAGCACCTCTCACCCTCCTAAGAGCTGAACAAGAGTGGCTCCCTTAACATCTAATTCATCAGTCACATGCTACTGGACTCTGCAATTTCTCTACAACCCTCTTGAAGTGGAGGGGCCCAAAACTGCATAGAGACCATGCAGAAGGGGCATAAACTTCCCTCAATCTGCTGGCCATACAACTCCCAATTTTTCTCAGGGTCACTGAGGTTACACATATGCAGATGTTTCACTATAACTAATTACATTTACTTTCATCTATTCACATGACATGGCAGGCAAATGAGCAGGAGAGGGGTTTGCAGAGAGCTTAAAGGCTGCTATCTATGGGAAAAACAGATTTGTCAAGTGAAAATTTGTGACAATGTCTGGCAGCATAATTTTAACTGGAGTATGTTTTCTGCTGAGTCTACACACATGTAACTTGCATATGCCTTCAACAAGAAGACAGTAAGACCTTGAGTTACAACAATAACCACTTACATCATAAGTCAGTGAATCTGCCTCATTTGCTACAGTAAGACCTGCCAGTTCTCCAAGACCCAGCTCGTTTTCAAGGGCTTCATCTGTTCCCATAATGAAAGATTTCCCTGAAGAAGGAGGGAATGTCAAAGCTTCCACTGCAAGAAAACAAAACAAAGAAAAAAAAAGAACCTTGAAACATGGGTTTATACAACACTGAATAACAAAAGCACATTTTCCACCTTCAAAACACTAAACACCTTTCAAGCAGCTGAGGGCAAAAAGATATACAGAGGTGCATAAAAAAATAGCTGTTCTAAAGATAATCACTCTACTTACCAACAAAGAGCATCTTCTGAACATACTTATACCTGAGGTGTGCATAACTCAAGACACTAAGTACAATTAGCCACAGGCAGCAAGGGTACACTACCACTCACCAATATAAAATGCACAAGTAACACAGAAAAGCTCAGACCCTTCTCCAGCTCTGCTACAGAGTATGCAAATGGGCACTGAAGAAGCAACAAAAAGGTATATAAGAATAGCTGGTGGGAGCAGTTGGATTCTCCCTTCCTAACAGGGTATCCGCACACATCCAACAGCATGTTCACAATGAAGCTGTTTACACGCACTCCAATCAAGCAATACAACCAGAAGCTGACAATTCACTGCTATTTGCAGAATCAGTTTAATTACCAAACAGGCTACTCAGCACTGAATTCCACATTTTCACTAGTAGTATCCAAACTTACTAGTTCACAGCTTCTATAGCAAGCCTATAGGAGCTCCCATCACTGTAACACGAACACATCCGTACGCAGATTCACGAGATAAAGGGCGATCAAACACTAAAGAGCACAGCACACACACTTATACCACATACAGCTCTGCATCAAGTGGTACAACTCAAAAGCTATGCCTTTACCAAGTTCCCTGTATAATAGCTCTCCAAGCCTATGCAGCACAAAACGGGGACCGAATAGATGAAAAGGTGTTATCTTCTGGATACAAGAAACTTCACTCATATTTGCACACATTTTGTCTCAAATTACAAGTGTTTTTCAATAAATTAATTTTTTTTTCCCTTTTAGCCCCATTGTAAATACAAGCCTTGGCAAACACTGCTGCAACCAGGGAGAGAGAGAAGGAAACACACCTCATTCTCAGCACCCTTTTAAGTCTAACAGCACCAAGACTACATTAAAACCAAGCAAACTGCAGTTTACAGCAAATAGCCTGATCTGTTCATTCTTTTTCCCTCTTGTCCCAAAGGCATCAGATTCAGGTACTATCCAATTCACTTCCAGTTCACCCAGCATAAAGTAAGCTAATCTTTTCATTCCACACTCACATCTCCACTGAGTGTTCTGTTTGGTTTCTCCTACTTTTTACAACCAAATAAAAGCTCTTCAAGTTCTACTGTTTGATCAGGTCTCTTTTAATCACAAACATCTCTTACCTTCTTCACCCTGAAGTCTACACTATCATCCTTTTTTTCTCTTTAGAACTTATGATGCAATATTCCACTCAACACACAATACATACAGGACACCAAATTTGAAAAGTTACTAGAATAAAAAAAATTGCGTGCCAAAAATATCATGGTGTCTCAGCTTTACAGAGAATACACATCTAATAGTTTGCAACACTGAACTCAGAGTGCTAACCATCAGCTGTCCTCCTTTTTTCGTGAGATTTCATTTGAGTCTCTGAATTAAAAAACACATTACTGAAAGGACATGAAAATAGTGCTCTGCTAATATAGTTCTCAGTATATGTGAGAAAAGTTGGAAAGGAAACATTCAACAAAAAATTCCTTCACTTCTCAAAGCGTTGCTAAGTTACCCCCTTCTTTCATAAAGAAAATCACTGAGCATGAAGGAAACAGAACTACTGAGATCTTTGGTAACTACACCACATGCCAGGGCTTTTTATGCATCTTAATTATAACTTGGCCGACCTAGTTTTTCACACTCACTGAAAGACTGCTAAGTGGAACTGTGTTTTGCTCATTTTT
Organism: Margarornis squamiger; assembly: GCA_035222235.1. NCBI lineage: Eukaryota > Metazoa > Chordata > Aves > Passeriformes > Furnariidae > Margarornis > Margarornis squamiger. Next base: position 34,523,301 of record JAWWTY010000106.1, on the reverse strand, counting down.
CAAAACACATACTTACTATTTAAATAGGACACATGATATGATAGAATCATAGAATGGTTTGGGTTGGAAAGCACCTTAAAGATCATGCAGTTCCAACCTCCCTGCTGTGTGCCAGGACACCTTCCACTAGACCAGGTTGCTCAAAGCCCCATCCAGTCTGGCACTGAACAATTCCAGAGATGGGGCATCTACAACTACTCTGGGCAATCTGTTCCAGTGTCTCACCACCCTGACTGTAATGAATTTCTTTCTAATATCTAATCTAAACCTCCTCTTTCAGTTTAAAGCCACACCCCCTTGTCCTATCACTACATGCCCATGTAAAAAGTCCCTCTCCAGCCGTCTTGTAGGCTCTCTTCAGGTACTGGAAAGCTGCAATATGATCTTTGACAAACAGCCTCATACACTACATGTTATTATGTTGCATGTTATAGCAATTCAAATATTGAATCAAATAGATAATTTAGCATTTTTCAGACATAACACTAGTGAAGGTAACCACATGCTGCATTGCAAAGACATGTAGCTGTGGCCTTCCATACTTGGACTAGCCACTGTGAGAATTTTTTTTATGTTTGGAATACATTATGGAAATTAATACAGTGGCAAGCTCTAAGTTGTTCTATATGATTCACTACACAAAAACCACATGCATTTAAAAGCTATGGGTAGCCACTTGTGTTCACCTGCAGAGCCTCTACCTTTCGCTTAAATAAAAAGAACATATTTGTATGTTTTTGTATATATATACATACATTTAAAATCATGTTCATGGGGAGAGAAAAAGATGCTCTTATGTCCTCAGAGTTTATGTTCCACACTTGGCTGCCAGGCTTGAGCACAAACAAAAGCAAGTGATTTAAGATTGTCAGATTACAAAGTCACCAAGTGCCAAATTATTTTTAAAGTGCTCGGAAAGTCTTAGAGGATAGTCTTTCAGAAGTAACTATAAGCACTGACCGTTTACGACGGTGTATGTACGTTTTTAATATTTACCTTCATCCGTCCTGTTTATCTCATGTTCAATGAGCCTTGAGCTACTGGGCCTAGAAGAAGGTGCAACAGATGGCTGCAATGAAGGGAGATCATCAACATCTCTCAAGTTTGCAAGCATATCTTGCAGCTTTGACCTGTTGGGCCCTAACCAGAAAAAAAAAACAACAAAAAATTAAATGGTTTATGCATAGTTCACAATGACACTACTTAGATATGCTACAGCAGCACATGCAACAATGGATCCTACCTTGCATTATGACATTAACACAGAAAAACTAATGAGCACCTATTTTCAGCAGTAACTAATCATCCAGCATGAAATGAGTTTCTTGAACAGAAAGCGACAGAAGCAACTGAGAATTGCGAACGCACAATTTTCCCCATATGTATAAACTCATACTGCTACTTGTATAGGATACTGAAGAATGCCTCCAACTGAGTCATACTCATAATTAGAATATTTACTTTTCCAAAACAATAGTTGGCATCTGTGAATATTTTAGAATCTGTGCATCAGGTACTTTGTGCAGCATATTCTTATGATAACATTATTATTTTAAATTTATTTGTGCACTAGTGTAGTATTGTGAACTATACAATCCAGAAAGTCATATTTATATTAAAATATAAATGCAACTGGATTCACTGGCCTACTTCCTGAAGCTACATATGGTGAAGACCCATGCCCTTCTTGACACTTACCTGTGCTTTGCTCCATCATTTTCCCACATCCCTGTTTTGACTGTTTTATATAGGATTGAGGCTGAAACATATCTTCGGTAGTTTTTCCTGTTGTAAGTTTAATTAAGAATGGGAAAATGTCTTACCCATAGTCCATTATGGTTTTTTTTTTCCTAGACCAGTAAATAATACAGCTATTTTTAAGCAGCTTTAACAGAGCAGTGTACTCTAATATATGTAGTTTTTCATCAAACCATTCTATGACTCTCTTCTCTTACTACTTCACAGGAATGTTTACTACAGCCTTGCAAAATCGTAAGTTTACTAATACAGTTGCAAACTCTACTTTGTCCACCCTAACCATAATGACTGATAATAAACTAAATTGTATTTAACTTGTCTGTCACCAAAATAATACTCAATCCAGGCAAACACTAAGAAGGATTTTGCAAGATTGTTTTCTATAATATCTGCTTTACAAATCCAATATTTTACTTAGTAGCAGTTCAGTGTCTAAGCACCATGTATGATGGGATTAAAGTCATAAAAACAAACTTTGTAAAATTTAATGTCAAAATATTTAGTCCCTTTTTTTTCTCCAGACTGCCTTCCTCACATTCTTCTTCACTACATGCAATACGAATAGCTGAAAACAGGCTCTGATTCTTCCTGATTTTTTCTGCATTGATGCCCTTCCAATTATGGTTTGTCCATGGAAAGATGCTTAATTTCACTGCTGCAGTAAACCATTTCGTCTCCTAAGATCAAACCAATCAAATCAATTCAAAAGGTACTGTAAAGGTACTGAGCAATAGTTATCTTCATGAAGGAGCATTGGATGTCCAGATGCTGCCTTTACATCAAGATTTCTGTTTATAAATATATAAAACATGTTCCAATAATATCTACATATTAACAATTAAATTTTATTACCAAAAATAAATATACTCAACTGCTGTTCAAGAATAGAATTTCAACAGTTTGATAAAATAATTTCTGCTAAGCTAATCCTACAGCTATTTACCATGAACTACATTGCACGTCTGTATATTTTAAAAATAATTGCACTTTAAAAATAACAGACGAGTTACAAATATTGATTTCACTGAAGTCATATATTGGCATGCCCTGTCTATCTTATCTATAAAGAAATTTAGAATCAATTTTGTGAAACATGAACACTTTAGTTGGTCAGCTCAGCTTCTTTTAAGATTTGCAATTAACTTCCAGTAAATTAAATGATTCCAAAGATGACAGAAATATCACTTGAGAAATGTAAAGCATGGTAATTATTTACTTTTTTAAATTAAAAAAAAAAAAGGGACATTTAGTTTGCATATTTGATAACGTAATTTCAGCAACATATCCAACTGCTGAGCAGGATCTTACCAGAGTATCAATATAACAAGTAACAAAACAAGTCAGCCCCAATGATGCAAGGATCTGAGACTTCTGCATCATTATGCATATCTCTTTGGAAGTCAGAATTTGCTTGGTATTCATAAGCATCTTCCCACAAAGGGAGAAACATTCCTCAAATTTCTTACCAGGCTACATGCAATATTATTAATATACATCTTTCACACATGAATTCTCAATATGGCTAGATGTTTGAAATATAGCTGTGAATATAGTGTTTCATTTTAAACACTCCGTCTGAGTTCAAAAAGTTTTAAAGGCTTACTTATCAAAAAACACTGATTTTACATAACATATCTGTATTTCAAGAAATGTAACAAAAAAAATAATACAGGGCTAGAAACTGTATTTCAGACACTGTTTGCAGTTTTTTCTTTTGGATAACAATATCCAACTTTTTTAAAGGCTAGTCCCAGAGGCCTGAAAGCCAATAAAGAACTCCTGTGTTTTACAAATAAACTGATGGTCATAGTTGCTTCCTATTTCGAGCCCTGCATAACAAATTATGATGACAGCATGACTTTCATGTTGTGAATGTTAAGTATAAACAGGGGTAGAAATTAACCTGTTTTCTCCCACTGTCATCTAACAGGATACTCAAGACAGTTTCCAGTTTGGTTTCTGTATTTATTTATATACCAGACTTTAACTCTTCCTGTGAAACTGGCACGTTTCCGGCTAAGAAAGGGTTCTGAAGTATTCTATATTAAAGTGTGAACTCTTAAACCAATGCTTTTTACAATTTAAGTATCTGAATAAAAAAGTATAAAACATGCTCAAAGTAAGAATTTTTAACTAATCCAACGCTTGGTTGGAAGAAGTTATATCTAATCCAACTATTTATCGGGTTACTTGATTGTCTGTCATTAATTTCAACCCCTGAGAACTGGTGAACAGGAAAGCAGTCAGGAGCAGCAAAGTAAAAGAGTAAGTAATTTTAGGAAAACATTGAAAGAGAGATAGAATTAAGGGTGTGAAAGATGTGAGATTTATGATTTTAAAGTGCAATGTTTTCCACTTACTCTTCACCCCCTTTTTCCCCTTGCGCTCCTTTTTGTATTGTTCCTTGAGTTTGGTTATAACTCCCTGGTCGACATTCCAGGCTTCAGGCATGAGACACTGGTCTTCCTTTTCTAAACAAAGTGAAACAAATGAAACATCCTTTTTCAATAATGTCACCAAGTGATCTCCACTGAAGGAGGCAACAGCTGCTGTCAATGGCATTTGTCTTTTATTTTAAACAGACAGAAATAGCACCAATCTTGTGAAAGCCACAAAACTGCTACTCACATTCCACTTCTATTTGCTCAGAAGTCTCTTAATAAAAAATTGAGATGAAATTTCACGTCTAATTCCTATAACCAAGCACACAGCTGTTCATAAAATTAAACAACATTTACTTTATAATAAATCAGAACATATTTTTCAGGTTTTCTTTCCTCCAGGGAAAGAATTACTATATCTAGAAGAAACAGCTATGCTACTCGTTAACATAACTTTACAATTCAGGTGTTGCATCACTGCATTTCAAATTCTCGTTTCATTGTTTTTGTGCTATGTTGTCATTTGCATAAAGCAGTAGCACATTTAAATCATTTTGGAACATAGTATACATGTCACCATGGTTTAAATAAAATCTTAAAGCACTAAAGCCATGAAATTTCACAAAAAAAGGAGAAGGTCTAAATTATTAATCTTTGGGAAAAAACCACAAAAGATTTCAGTAAGCCTAATGAAAAAAAAGTCCCCACTTTTTGTTTGCTTTGGTTTGTTTTTTTTCTAAATATCTCTCTCAAATTGCTTCCCCTGTGACATGATACAGAGAAGTAGTATCCTTCCAATTGTACGGTATTTGGAGATTTTGAACAAAACATGTTACGTGAGTTCAAATCTCCAAGTCATTTTTTCCATATATGGTGAGACTGTACTGAGGAAGCTTAGAAAAATAATTTGCAAGAGGAGGGGAGGCAATACAGCTTTTCCTCATACATATTTCTTTTCAGGACCATTACAACTACATTTTTTTTTTTTAAATTCATTAGTTTTTTGCTTTCTTTTTTTGTTAAAATCTCTCAACCTCTTTATTTAAAAATTAATTCCTTTCAGACCAAGTTTGCTTTGTAGATCAATAAGCTATTCTAGACCTTTTAAAATATGAATAATAAACTTATCCTCAGACTAAGCTGCAGAAATTAAATGTCTGTAGAGGAAGCACAACTCTATCAATCACAATCTGAATGAGTCACTGTGATTGGACAGAAGACAAAAACCAGCCATGGGTTATTACAGGTACTAACTTGTCAGAAATTATTTATGCTGAAAAAGACCTAGGAATCCTCCATCACCATAAAATTCAACAGGACTCAGCAGCACACTCTTGGAGCAAAAGCAATCAACCATATCCTGGGCTGTATTACCAAGAATGTAACCAACGAGAGACGTGACTGTTCCCCTCTGTCTGGCACTTCTGAGCCCGGCACCCAGTATAATACTCATAATACTGAGAAACTTTTCAGGTATAATGCCAAGTACCCAGTGTTGGTGTAGTGTAGCAAGTCTAAGGGAGCCCTAGGATGGTTAAGGCAGCTGGAGCAAGGAAGCTACAAGGAGGGGCTGAGACTACTGTGAGTGTTCAGTGATGGCAAAAGAGGCATCTTAGTGTGGCCTGTAACTACCTAATGTACAAGCAATTGAGAAGATACATGCTCTGCTCAGACTTGACTCACAGAAGGACAAAATACTTTTTGAGATGATCTCTCCTTCCTCTGAACCCTCCAGTCATGATCCAGTATTCATGAGCGACAGATTAATTCAAGATACGAAGTTTAGTGGCATGTTTTTGCAGAAGCTATGAAAATAGGTATTATTAAGCTCAAGAGAGACTCTAAAATAGTCTGTGGGCTAAGTCATGTCCTCTTAATACATATGCCCTAATTACCACTAATGATCAAAAACTGTAAGTCATGTCCTCTTAATACATATGCCCCAATTACCACTAATGATCAGAACCACATGAAGAACTCAAAAAAGGTATGAGGAAACCATGCTTCAGAGAAACAAGTATGTATTCTCTCTGGGACTGGGTTAAGTTTTAATCATGATTTTCATCTCGGGCTGGGCAGGATTTTTTCTCTTCTCCAGCAAAAAACAAAAAAATTTAAATAGATTTTCATTAGATTGTGTTGTTGCTAGGAAAATATTTAATATATTAATTTTCTACAGACTGTCCCAGGATGTTTCCCACATGTCCTACAGATTCTGTTCAATTTCAGAAGTGGATCCTGAACTACTCCTGCTCAAGTGCTTTATAGTTTAAAAATTACTTGAACGCATCTGAGGACCTTTCAAGCCAAGCAGGCTCAACAGATTACTGTAACTGATACTTGGGATCCAAAAAGAAGGAAGAATTTCATCTGTTTGCTTCTGTCCTCTCTACACAGCATCACTCTACTGTGCTACACTTGACAGTTACACTTAATATAAGTGACTTACAATGGCAGTTCCTTGAAGACACTTAGTCTTATACACACTTACCGTAAAAGACACAGGTTGTGAAACAAGTAATTGAAAATCATGAACACCTCTAACTCATTTCTAGAAGTGAAACTACTACTTTTCATGACAATTTATTTTTAATGTTAGACTTCTGCTCATTTGTACTCATCTTTCATCAATGAATGTAAAAATAAACCCCAGCAGTGTGAATTTGAGAACACAAAGCTCCTGTTAGCATACTGACTTTTCTGACACAAGTGATAGCTACACTTACCAAGCACAAATGGATAAAATTTTAATATTAAAGAGAAGTATCAGAAAAACCTTTTCCATAGAAAACAGTAATATTCCCAAATTTTTTTTGGTGAATAGAATACTGATTGCTAAATCTAATATTACAACACATCCTCTTAAGCAGAGAGACTACACCAAACTGAACAATAATTTGGAGTCCAACCAGGAGTTTGACATGGCTTCAGTAAAATACAGCGACTTAAAGCTGATGGCTCGCGTGAGAGCCACAGCTACCACGGCTTACTGGTCTGTCACACTTGCAGTTCCATTACAAAGCTCAATAGTTTTCCATTCATTGTCAATAGCTCCCTCTATATTCACTTATCCTTAAGACTTTCCAGAGCAGCTTAAATAGGAAACAACTCCCCATAAAGATATTCAACCAGTTCTCTTCTTTCTTCCCATCCCTTTAGGAAGTTTAGGCAGTTTAGGTTTAGGCAGAATAATTATCTCAAGGTACAGTGGATGCTGGCATTCTGTGTGCAGAACATGAACCTCAAAGGACAGCGAACAGTTTGTGAAATGTGTCTCTATGACTAGTGGGCTTAAAGATATATTATTCTGCTAAATTAGAAAAGGAAGTTTGAGCAACTGAAGAGTTCATATTGCCAAATTGGTAACTCACAATAAGAGTAGAATTAATTCAGCCTTTATGACTCACATTACTTTCTGCATCAAAGTGGGAGAAAGCAAAGAAGACAAAATAACTTTGATATCATAATTGTAAAATACAGCTTTATCAGAGCCCTTCATTAGCATGGCTAATTGGAAAAACACATTGAAATAACACACATAAAATTTAAATTCTATCTGCCTTAGTATTAAAGAGAAAGAAAAATTACCAGAAGCATAAACCACGAAGAATCCTTAGATTAAAGCAGCGTACAGAAAAATGAAAATATTATGTCAAGACAACTTCAGTCTGCCAATTATTTACTGTAGGAATACTCAAAAGGTTCTATGATCCTGACAGATATTTCATTCGATCAATGACAATATATTCTTAGCACATTTTGTTTTTCTCCTGGTATGATGCATTAAATTTCCTTACCCCAGTCTGTTCCATCTCCTGAACTTCTTGATTCCCCATCACCATCATCTGAGGTAACCAAAAAGTCAAACTCTTTCAAAGCTTCTTCTGTATCTCGGTCTTCACTGCTCTCAGATAGCACTCTTTTCCTTACAATCTGAAAGGTCAGAAAGGACAGGAAGAAAAGCTGAATTAAGTTACACACACATCTTCATACCAAGCAGTACTGTCTTCTATTCTATGCAAAATCCAAACAGGAAGTTGAAGAGGAAGCAGAAAAGTACACATTAATAAGCAAATCTGGAACAGTATGCATACTTTGTTCCAATTTTTAAGTCAAAATGGAATTTGTCTGTAGCACTTTCTTCCTGTGACCATCAATAATCAATCACTTGGTAATGAATCTACCCTGATCTAGACTGTTACTATCTCTTTTTTTACTACCAGAAAGCACGAACTTCCTCCTAAAACTGATTTTTTAAAAACACACAAAACCCACAAAAAAACCCCAAGAATGATGCAGAAGACTTCAGCAAACCCAAACTTATTCTGCTTCTCTGAAAATAGCCTTTCTAACTCTCACTTCTGAAATCACTCTACATGTGGACCAAAAGACAAGTCTAGGAAATAAAAAACCAAACCCAAGCCCCCATAATTGTCAAGCTCTAATTTGCTTAGGTTTAGCAAATCATTACATCCTGAATACTTTCTCAGATATTATCATTGTTATAGTTTTAAAACTCAGAATTCCTTCCAAAAGCTTGGAGCCAACGCCTTGGTACTCATAAAGAGGTTTAACAAAAGATGCAATGAATATGCATGTTCTGTTGCTAACAGCTCTAGCCAGAGCTTTTGTTCGGACCTCTCCCTGAGCCTGAGGGGGAGGGAGACTGGCTGAGGTGGGGGGAAGGAGTCAGCGTTCCTGGGCTTTCTGCGCAGGTCAGGACCTCACCGGCTCAGCACGGAGGAGGGACAACAGACACACACACCAGGTCCGACATCGCTCTCGGACCAGAACTGTGTCCTCTGCTCTCTGGCTTCGCCAACCACCCCCAGACACTGCAGAAGCTTCTGTGAAGGAGAGAACCTGCCTGCCTTCTCCACTGCAGAGGCTGCGTTGCTGCTGTTTCTCTTTGACACCGACCCCACAGGAGCTGACTGCAACTGCTGCTGCCATTGCCGAGAGAGAGGGGCCAGCCGGCCAGGCACGACATCGCCACCTGCTGTCTGTAAATATAACTGCAACCCCTGAGGGAGAGAACTTCCAGCAGCTGAGGTGCAACAGCGCCGCCTGCTGTCTGTAGATATAATTGCATCTTCTCCCCTTTTTTGGGCGCAGCCAAAGACATTTAACTGTTTGTTTTGTCGTTTGGGAGTGGAAGGGTTTATTACAAACTGTTGTTGTTTGGTTCTTTCTGGATATAGATATATATAGAGAGATATATGTATATATCTGTGTATTGTGGTTAAGAACTGTTATCCTTTCATATATATATATATAATTTATTTTTTTTCCTAATTAAAGTTCTGTTCTCTAAATTTAAGGAGAGGGATTATTCCTTGGCCAACACAGATATCTTAGTTCTCCCCTTGAACTAAGACAATCATTATTTAAATTTGGTGTTTTCTGTTTAAACTGCATTTTCCTTTCGAATTCCAAAGCAAATTCTAGTAAAAGTAAAAATACAAGTTTCAATGAAAGACCTCATTGTATGCTTTCTGCAATAATTTTACTTTTCCCTCCATAATCAAAATGGACTAGATGCTTTACAGCTATTTGACTAACCGGTAAGCTTATGCCAGGATACATGAAAACCATAGCATAGATTTCACTTCTACAGAAGAAGAAAATTTACAATATTTACAATATTTTGTCTTGGAACCTTGCTAAGGGTCAGTCTGAAAAGACACAGGCCAACATCCCATAGCTCATAAGTATGACTGACTGTCTCCTCTAACTAAAATGAAACAATTTCAAAACCTGAACCAATTCTAAACTTCAAGCTTCATTTCTTCAGCAGGCTTAGTGAACATTCTGTATTACAGAAGATTTTACAGAAGAGCCTTGGACATTAGTTCACAGCCCGTGGACGACAGGAATATACCAAGTTTACAGAGATCCTCTTTAAAAATGCTGCAAAACTGATGGGGTTTTAAGGGTTAATTCTTAAAAACTGACCATAAAAACAATGACATCCATCATAACTCTTATCTGCTTCAATTGTTAGGAAACACAACTCACTGAATAAACACTAATTCTAAAAAGAAGAGGATAAAATTGAGTACTGATTACATATATCTATTTCGTGTGATCATACGAACAAATCACATAGCAAAGTATAGAACACAAAGGAGGTTCAAAGATTTGACTGAGCTAACAAACAAAAAAAGTTTATTAATCACATTAGGGTTCTTCCAGTTAAACGTTTTCTTCCTTCCACAAGCTATTTAAAGAGAAATGTATTTCAGTTCTGTACTCTACAAAGACCAATTTCTACAAGTAATTTTAAATATCAGTAATTTTTCAATAACTATTCAAGAATCAACGCATTTTTGACAATATCTTCAAACTAAGCTGAAAACTGTACGAAAAGGGACATCTGGTATCTTAAAAAGCGTGTCCAATATATAACAAAAGTACTACTGAAGTAGTAAAAAGACAACTTTAAAAAAATTTATAATGCTACTGCAAACTTAAAGCAATAAAGATGGAAAAGCTTAACTCGTATGCACAAAGTCCGAAATCCATATATAATTCCTCTTATGCACACATGCTTGGACAGAACATCATAAAGATGCATTACTGATTTGCATGTGTACATTTATAGGCATATCATTAATCTCACTTTTTCTGTTCTTTGTAACTTTTTCAATTATTTTTTCCACTCACTGTTGCAGTATCAATGATTGATTTCTCTCTTCCTTCAATATCTTCTTCATCTTCTTCATCACTAAATTCTGCAGCTGCATTTTCAAGAAACTTGAAAGTCTCTAGCAGAGAGGCAGAGTCAGTGAGTTCAGGTTTCCTAAACAACAACAACAATCACCATCATGAGACAAAAGAAATCTCAATAAAGTCACTTTTGCAATTACCAATCTGTTCTGTATTATTATGTCCAACAACATATAGGACTAGAATTAGCCTATAAGTAAAAATGGACTACGAAAGATATAAATTCTTGTGGCCAAAGAACTAAACATCAGACAGAAACTATCTTATTAGAATCAACAAAACTATCACATTTATAACCAACAATGAGATTCTTCATCCGGCTGCCGTTACCAGGCTAGACACTTCAATTTTTCATTCGAAAAGCATTTTAAAGCAACACCAGTATTGATATGCCATTACTGAAAGCCTCAGCAACAGGGATGTGAATTACAGCTACCAAGTTGGGTTCCCACATGCACATCAGAGTACAAGAAAACTATGCTGTTGCTGCTAGCTGATGTTCCTTATCTTGCTGGGAAACCCCAAACTCTAGATCTATCATTCATTAACTTTTGAGACATGATAACTTTGCCTCCATAAAACAGTATAATGGGAAAATATCATTGATGACCAAGTAATGTTTACATAGACTTTTACATTTAACAAATAAGGAAGTGGATGAAGATTGGATAAAATTATGAATGCATTGGCAGAAATTTTGGCAGTGCCTCAGAACAGGAAGCACAAGAGTTGTTCCAATAAAAATTGAAGAGGAAGAATCCAAGAAGTAGGACTGTAACAATTATTAAAACTCTTACAAAAGTACAAATAAAGCAGTCCTAAAATTATCAATAGGTTCTGTGTTTCCTACGCAGAAGATGCACTTCTCCATCAACCCCTCAAAGAAACAGCAGTGAAAAAAATGTATTCACTTTGAACGTTACAACTGCTTCCAGTAAAACCTTGTAGTTTCTTTAGATGGCTTTACAGCACTGAAGGCAAGCTTTATTGTTTTCTTACCTTTAATCAGCAGTCTGTTTTTCATAGTTCATCACTAAATGCACGTCATCTTGATTCTCACAACCACCGAAACAATAGAAGTTTCTCTCTTTTCAGAATTGGAGCTCTAAATTGTCTTGTGTAGTCCCCTTACTACCAGCAAGTGCCTTGCTTCTACATTTTGCTTCTGCTAGGACCCCTTTCAAAAGGTTCAATCAACTAACAGGTCTATATAGTAAGGCCTTGTAAACTCCCTGCAGTGTAAACGAACACCTGATCATCCTTCCACCACCCTCTTACTCCAGTGTTTCTTCATAACACTTTTCAAAGGTCTATTACAGGAAACATCCAAGGGCAAAAGCTCTGATGTGTAATAAGGCATGACAAGCAGCACACTTCCTTCTTTACGCAGTCTCTGCTCCAGCAGTTCTATGACTACATGACAACAATTAGCAGGAGTGGCTTTCTCATAGCCCCATTATGTCTGCATCTCATTAAGACGTTTTGCTATTCTTCCTTTCTTCTTCCTTTATTCATTTTTATGGCCCAAAAATACCAATAGAGATTTCACTTGCCATTAGAAATTCTGCATACGCAGCAGCATAATATACCATGATGTACAGTACATTTTCATGGTCACTGGCTTTTTGATAATATTCCTTTCACTTTTCCATACCTTAGCTTAGATAAGAACAATCTTGAACGTGTTTCCAATTTGCCCGGCTTCCTGCAGTATTTTGACCCTCTTGTTTCTACAACAAACCTGAAAATGCTGCAATAGTTTTCTTTTTCCTTAACTAATCACTGCTTTGTCAGACTGTAACACTCATGAATCTGTAGTAATAATTTATATTTTCACAGAAATCCAATGGTACTTTTGCTTTGCTGTTTCCAACAGACAAATCTTGGTAAGACAAAACTTCTTGTTTTGTGTGCTTCATTTGACTAATTTCCTGACTTTCAGCAAATTCTGTGTGTCCTGGTCTACTTTTAGTGGACTGAATCATCTGACCACAACTGTATTTCTGTTTTCTCCTCTGTATTTTGCCATGTAAAAATCTACCATGTAAAAACACTATGACTGCTGATCTATAATAACAACTACCAGACACGCTCCAGTAAACAGCAATGTATGAACCAATACCAAAAATAGAATATAAAATTTTAATTAACTTACTATTAGGAAACACATATCCTTCTATCGGTTCAAGTATTCACAGTAATTCATACCTAGATTTGGCTGTGTGGTCATTTGATCTTAAATCACAGTCTCTCACACTGAAGTTCAAAGTGACTACCCAAAGGGGTTATATCTTTTTTAAGTAACTGGTCTGAATTCAACTATCCTAGTCATTATTACATGCTTTGGTGGGCAGGATATACACAGAACACTGTACTTGCACTAGCAGGGGGAGGAGGGGTAAAAGGCATCTCGTGCATTCGGAAATGCAGTAGCTTATTTATCATGTATTTCAAAACTTCTGCACAGTACAAAAACATACAAAGTCAGCATAGTACCACAGAGGATTATTTGGGTAAGGCACAACTTCCACAAAAGAATTCGTAAGAACTAAAAAAAGAAAACAGAAGTGACAGAATATTTAAACTATTCAAAGGTTCTGCAGGAGAAAAGTTTCAAGCTGACAGGGAGGCTGATTTGCTATATTGTACCCCAATACACTTCATAAGTCAAATCAAAAGTAATTTAATAATTTCATTATTTTTCATCCTTTAGCAGCACATAAAGATAATGCATTTTAGATATTATTGTCAGCACGAACACTTAGGAATAACATAAAATGTACTTAAGAAAATATCTGGCCTTAGCTCATCTATGTTAAGCGCTTTGATGGCAATTTGAAGATGGCTTGTTTCATTTTTTTCTATCTGGTTAGTTTGTTTTTCTTACTGGGTCATTCACAAAGCAACATAAAAAAGTAGAAGTGGCAAAAATATATTCAGAAATAGGGTATTAAAATAAATTACTTAAAAAAAATAATGGGTGAAAACAATAGAATGGGGCTCCAAAAGCAAGGACTGATGTGTGAACTGCAGTATTGCAAGCATGAGTAAGGCAAGACTCATGCACTCAAGACTTGGCAAGGTTCAGGACCTGTTGCAAATAAAAAGAGACCAAAAACCTCAAAAAGGACAATTCCTTTTATTGGACTGTCCTGGATCATAACATAGGTAAGGCAGAATATAATTTTCAAAGTGCAAGAACATAGGTGTGGCTTTTTTCTTCTTTCCATGTATTGTCTAAAGAAAAACTGCTGGGGAAGAACAAGTCAGAAACTTAAGACAGCAGGAGCAGCTACAGAACCTGTCAAAGCAGAGAGCATAGAGCACCCAGACCATGGCAGGACTTCCTCGACCCTGTGTTCCTCAGCTGTTCGTTCTGAATCTCTTTCCCACTGCTCCTTCCTCAGTCATACTCTGCAACAGTACTCTTGCAAGGTTTACTCCCTAGCACCTAACTTCATCTTCTTTCCTTGAGGGTTTCATCCCAGTTGACTTAGCATTTCCCAACCAACCAACCAACCAACCAAAAATCATTTAACCAATATAAGATCTTCTATCTGATACTGTTAACCCTGTGTATTACATTCTCCTCCAGCAGCCTTATCTAATTAGACAGGAAATTCTTCAGGGCAGAGAGATTACCTGCTACTCCTGTCTGCACATGATTAAGTACAACAGGACTAACTGCTTGTCACAAGCATAACAGTAAGTAGTGCCAGAAGGTAAGCATAGCTAGACTAATGCTTCGGGGTTTTCCATCTTACTCCTAATGGATGGGACAGTGCACAGATTTCGTGAATATTACTCTTGAAACAGGGAACTTCTGATCCCCAAAGATAAGACACATTTTCCTGTTTAAAAGACAAAAGTCTTGTTACAAATGGGATGGTAATCACAGTACCTGCCTCCCCTAAAGTAACATAAACCTGAACTCACTGGAATATTTTCCTCCTCAAGAGAAGCTGCCAGAATTTTCTGCAGCTGTGATGGCTGTGAAAATCTGATCCCAACTTGTATTTTACAGGCTGTCCAATTATTCAGGTTTCTCTTAACTCACTGTACCCTTTAAGATTAAAAACAGTAATATCTTCCCATGAAATCTGAAAAATATGATTTGTGGATATTCCACATGTACTATTTAAAGCAAGCCTGGCTCCCACTGGGGCTCTGCAGGCCATAAAACTGACTCTTCATTTTCTGCCCAACAATGACATGTCTCAAGACAAGTATTTTGTGTAAAAATCCAGTTGGTTCTGACACTGAAATATTAGCAGCTTTACAAAATGTATAGTCAGGAGCATACGTATTTACTCTCAATATTTAATATTCGGGATCTTAACATAAATCCTGTTTCTTACTGAATGAAAAGTAGAAGCCGTAACCTATAGGTAAGGTGAAGCTCTGTGGAAACTAAAATAGCACATTGATGATACCTTTCCTGCTCCCAACATGCTCAAGAACATTTCATATCGTGAAGTCAAGTTTAACTTAGACTAAAGTCACGTTACAGACACGTACTTTCTTTATAACAAACACAATCAATATATCTATCATTACCTTCTCCTTTGTTGATAGTAATTCTAGAAAGTCTGTGATCATGTCCAGGGAGAGTCTCAAACTTCCCCCCTGAACTGCCCAACCATGAAGCCGTTAACTGGCTCAGTCCTAGTCACACTCCCAAAGGAAAAAGTAGAGGCCTTTTCTGTTTGTTTGTTTTATCCAAGACATACACAACTTATCTTAAATAAAAGCAGGATTTTATTAATAAATTCAGAAGCAGGAAGAAATACCACAGTAAAGTTAAATAAATACAAGTTCAGGTTAGGCTGAGCAACGTTTCTGGGACCTGTACAGGAAAGAACCTGTTGTGACCCAGCATTCAGAGCTATTCTTTCCTCAGGCACAATCTTTGGTTCAGTTTCCTCCTACTATGAAAATATTCTACTGCATGATCATCATAAGTTTTATTAATTCCCCATAGAATTTAGCTATCACATGTTTTAACATAGTCTTTTCAATGTGGCTAGTTAAGTTCCTTCAAACTGTACTCGTTAAATAAATGCATGCAACTTCAATAAGGGCTATTTTTAAAAACAATTCATTAGATCTTCAACACTGTGTAAAATCTTTCATAACGCAGCACAGAAAATACCAAAATAATTTATAAAACTATAGAACACTTAGAATCATCAAAATTTACACACAAGAAACACAGGGCAGGCTAAACAGTCTGTCACAACCTTTGAAACCTCTTATGAATTCACACCACACAATGCAAAAAAGAACTAGTGCAATACATATTACAACTGGTAAGCAACACTTACAAAATGGTTTGGATGCAAATTGGAACTGAAAGGAATTGCATTTAAAAAGGAAGGGCCATTGCTCTTGCCAAATCAAGTAACTATATCAAATAAACAAGCTTTAAAAAGAAAAAAAAAAATAAAACCTAAACTTAATGTTTGAAGTACCAGAGTAACTTTTATAAGTTATTTCCCCATTCACCTACCCTCTCTTTGCTTCTCTCTCTCCCACTGCACAACTTCTCTGCCTCTTTCTCCCCATTCTTTCTCTATCTTATGTGACATTTCCAAGAAGCATCCCTCAAACCCTTAAGTCATAGAACTGTGCCAATCAAAAGTATGGTCCATTCATACTACTTTCTTCGCAAAACCCCCAATTGATCTACTTTTTTTTTTTTTTCTGCTTTAATGCAGCTGTTGGAAGTGTCCAGTCTGGCCTAAATCAGGAACCTTTTAAATGCCTGTTAGGTCACTGCAAGATGAAGACGGGGAGAAACAGGGAAAAGGTGAAAAAAACCCCCACCAGTAAACGGAATAAAGCAAATAGATTTTTTTTTTTCTTTTTGTAAATCAGTATTTTAGTCTTGCATACTATTTTGGAAATCTTCATGGCAGATGATACCTCACATTGATAAGCTCAGAGATATTTTCCCAAATAAACCATTTTATAAGCTAGGCATCACACAACATTCATCAGCCAGTATGCAGCATTTTCATTACGTGGGACAGTGTTAATAGGATTTAGAGATGCAAAAGAGTTATTAAGGCCTTCTGGTACAGAAAGACATTCATTCACTGAAGTGTCAGAATGATTTGTTGCACATCAGAAAGGTAAGGTTTTCAAAATGTTTGATTTTAGTCTTTGAAAAGCTGTTTGGATTTGCTTTTGAATCCTGAGGCTTGATGTCTTTTTGCTCACGTAAAGTAGAGGCGGTGGAAGCTATATGCAGTTCAACAGAAAAAATAGGGGGTGGTAGACCACTTTCAGAGAGAGACTGATATATCACTCAGGACTGTTTTCTTTCAAAAAAGTTTCTATTGGCTATTTACAGTTCTAATGATCAAACCCATAGCAATAGCTCAGATAATTTACCTATACTGTTTTTATATATACACACATTCATATATATGCATATACGTACATATGTTCAGTATATCCTCATTCCTTTCCAGTTCTATTCCTTTGCTATATTTGCTTCCACTCATATCAAATCGTAGTCAAATACACACCTTCAAGAAGGTAAACTAATTTGACTGTTTACGTTTCACTCACTATGATATAAGTACTGAAAATGAGGTAATAGGTGAACTAAAGATACTTAAGTACTTTCATGTTTTCAAGGCTACAAGTGACATTTGCAGGCAGCTTTCATTTCTGTTTCAGTTTGTTGAGGGAAAGCAGCCATTCCTCTCACTGCAGGTGTTAAGAATTTAAACCATTATTAAGAGGTTATTATTTTAGTATCTATTTTTGAGTTCAGTCATGCCAAGTGGTACTTATCTTTGGTAATGCAAGTGAACTGATTGAAGAAACTGAAAACTGATTCCCTTTAAAATTCCATGAAATAAGTGAAAACAGGACTATATCTAGCTCACGTTATCATATTAACATTTCATTTATGGATTCAAAATCTTGCAGGGTGCATTCAAAATCCACATGATGTCTTGAGTGCTAAAGTTTTCAAGACGATCTGTACATTAGCAAATAAATAGGCAACGTAAGAATACAAGTTTGGCCACAGATGTAGCAGCTAGTAACACATAAGGTCTGAGGCTACTTCACCTAGGGATGAAGAGAAATTGACTTGGCTTAAAAGACATTCAGACAGCAATAGTTTGGTCATCACTTTACCAAAAGAAGGGGAAGGTCTCTGATGTAACTGCAATCCTTTAACATACAAAAAAATTAAGGTGAGAAGTGTAAGGGGCCAGATGGCAATTTTCTAAAGTAACTGGAGCTTAGTAGAACTCAAGCTACATATTCTCTGCTGCAAATAAATATTATTATATTAAGTATTTGCTCTACAGTAACCATCTTATGCTTCTACATACCAAAGAAAACTGCATCAACTTTACAATAATCAGCCCAAACATTCTCACCAGCCTTTCCCATAAAAAGGCTCAACTTAATGTTGGTATCACAGCACTGAGTGTCCAAACTCCAGTTGTTGAAATAGGTATAAAGGCCAGGCAACAAGATATAACCCATATAATAGGTGAGTTCTGGTATAACAAAGAACTCAAAAATCTGCAAAGGATGTAGTAAGCTGAATGGAGGAGCAAAATCCTCCCTGCCCACCACAAAGTATACACTTCACACATCCCTGAGGTCAGAGGGAAAATGCCAGGACTTACCCTCACAACAATCAAAAGCATTTAAAAAAACATTAAAAAATAAGATAGGTGTGGGTTTCTGTTATTGTCAGTAGTACAGAGGTAGATGAGAGGTATTGCTGAAGGCAGCTGAGTAGCAGCAACAGGTACTATGCACAGATTAAAAGGCTTACACAAAAACTGCTAAAATCAGACTGTGTTGAGGAGAGCAGCTCTTCCATTCTGTTACTGAAATATCTCTCAGTACTAATTTATTTTGTTCCCCACCACTCCCATTTCACTAAGAAAGTATTGGTTGATTACCAAAAAACAACCATCAAAACATAAAGGAAGTTTTGCTTCCTGTTTCCATTACTCCCTCTCTCCTCCCAAAGAGATAACCATATGGCAGCATAAAAGCATCAAATACCATTTTTTTAAACTTTCTTTAGGATTTATCACACGGCTATTCAGTTGTACTGAAGGCAGTTTAGCCAATCTGTTCTTTCTGCAATTTACACTGCTATACAAAGAAATCTTTAAGAAAATTAAAAGCTAATGTGCCTTCCATCTTCCTGTTATTGAAATGCATAATTGAATCCATACTCCTTCTATTTTTCACTGTACTGTTTTCCCCACTATTGTACATTATCACATTCACCCACATTCTTTCCAAACTCCTATTGCTTTGTCTTCGTCATTTCTCACCCACAAGCTTTCTCTTTACTCAAGTCCTGTGCTCGGCTTCTTACATTCTCCATTCCATGTAAACATTTTTCTAAAAATCAGATTTAAAATCCACAGATTCAGCAGGGTCCATATTATGCACTTCTTCCAAGATCAAACAAATCAAACACACTCTGAGTTGTCATTTCTCACTTCAACAGAGGTGTATTCCTTGTTAGACTACATTCATTTTCATGCATCATTTTGCCCAGCACTCTGGTCCTCAAATGTAACTAAAACATCTTCAGGTTGACCATTGGCCTCAGACTTGCTAGCAGATATCTATCATCAAAATACATCAAATGTTTTGAACCACTGCATTGGCTTGAGTAGTTCACACACTTGTGTGGTAATAGCAAAGCTGTCTCCTACAAAGATTTTCACTGTATCTGTACAGTCACAGAGGGTCTTCCATCTGCATTTTAGTTTGCACCTCTCCTAATGTCCGGTGGTCCTGGCAACCACTCACACACAAACTTCCTGGAATTGCACTAAGGTTTTGTTTTGTTGCATTTCTTGTTCTTAGAATTTCTCACTGCAACTTTCCTCTTCTACCACTACCAAACTGCAAATACTTGTTTGTTGCACTCCTTCCAACTGTACAAGCTTGCTGTGGCCTAAATCCATTTCTCACTTTACATAAACACAAGGAATAACAAGAGGCTGCCAAAAGAACTGCCAATCCTCTTGCCCTTACAGTAAGCATCCCAGTGCTGGTGAGTTGGCTTCAAGGGGTGCACCTTCTTCAACTGCAAGCCAGAATTTAGTGGAGTCACCTAAATTTTTCCCAGTTCTGTCAACCAGGTGAAGTGTTGAATTAAGTTTTCAGACACTCAGTAAGAATTTCAGTTGGGCTCAGGAGCAAGATCAATGTGCCTTAAATCTTAGTCACCTATTCAATGTTAATATTTTTCGAAGACAATTTGTTCTGTATATGTGTAAGTAATGTCTATTGTCAATAGATGAGGCAGGTAACATTTCTGACTTGTCATCCACCAGAAAGCTGCACTTTGAAGTCTCAGAGGCAAGTAATGGTGCTGTTGGGAAGAGGTGAACAGTGCCACATGCCATAGAAAGAACAAGGTGCAACATTTTACAGTATCTAGTAGCATATGATGAAATATTTGTTAAATAAAAGGCAGGCTCTGCCAGGAAGAAAGCCACAGAATCCTTCCTGAAAGGAAAATTGAAAGAGAGGTCTGAAAGTGTAATTGGAACACTCAGAAGAAACACACCATTGAAAGATAGTCCTGTACTCAGCTTGATCAAGGAATTTTAGTAAAATCCTGACTTTTTCCTCTCAGTGAGGGAGATCTCAGTGGACATCCACAAATTCAGAATCACCCATGAAGACTGACAAGACTACGTTGAAAAAGAACCCTGGAAAATTTTTCCACTGTAAAACCCTGGAGTTACTTCTTGCTCATCATGTTATCAAAATGCTCCCCTCAGCTTTCTCATACAGTCTGCCATCTTATGCATCATCAGCAAGATGAAAACAGTTTTTCAAAGTGTGTAGCCTGACCAGCCTTGCAGCTGACAAACTTGCAGAGCCACAATGGAAGTGAGCTCATTTTTCTCCATCAGTGAATAAATATCTTCAGCCACAGGGTAAACTACAGTGTTAAACCTAATATCAGATCTACCCCAAAATCAAACAGATAGGAAAGAAATGCAATGTATCCAAAACTGCTACAGCAAAACCACTGTCCCAGCATTTCATCCATCAAATAACTATCTTATACATACATCTGTTTCAAAACTAAGTGAATACATATAATTAAATTTTGAAGTGTAAGAAGAGAAGCTTTATTTACCCACTTCCTCTAAGAAGTGACCCCTTCACTAGAAATAAAACAAAAATTGTTACTGCAATCTATCAAGAATTTCTTCTTCTTACAAACAAAGCTGCTGTACATAAATGACATGACTTGTCAACTATGTAACAGCACAATATATTTTAGTAGCTTGCGGGTTTTCTCACACATTCAAATTTTCCACCTCACAGCATTATATTTAATTACATAACAATGAACTTCTGCCCTTATGTAACCTGTTGGCCTAAACTTGCTGCAGCTATCTGGTGGGTATAAATGAAATTTTACAAATGCTTTTTAAAAAACAGAATGTTTCGTATAACAGTATTAGACCTTAGAAAATAAAGGTCTTGAATTTTGCCACAACAGTATAGAAAAGGAAAAACCAGTGATAATCTTTGAGGAATGCTGCGCTTGTTGATGCAGCACAAACTACTGGAAGCAGCCACCTCATCTATTGTTCATACAATTCTGCATGATTTTCATTATTTTTCCAGTTTTGCAACTACAATATCTTAAACAAGAACACAGAGATAATTTTCCTGAAGCCTTTACAGTTAGGTTTAACTTTTTTTTTTTTTTTAAACTGCATGGAAAATAGAAGAAAATGGAAAAAGTCTCTTAAGTTTTCAACATTACTGAAAAGCAAAAGTAAGCTTAAGATTTTACTGTCTTGGACTGACTTTCCATAGTATTAGAAATATTAAAAGACAGAAATTAGTACGTTACATTTGAGTAATATTTACATATATATATTCATTAGTAGAAAATCAAAAACTTACAGGACTCAGAATATAATGAGCAACTTTGTTTTTCAGATTCAGCAAAAAAAATCCTGTCTCATTTATAGATTATCTTGTCAGAGTCAGTACGGACCAGAAGAGCAAAGCCTGTAATCTACACAGTAAAGTTTCCAGGAATACAAATAAACCATTAACATGAAACAATGCTGACTTTAAAACACTTTGCAATTGTATCTCAAAAGAGGCTTGATTTGACTTAGTGCTGCCATCCAACTAAAAAAAATTATTTGTGATGCTTTTAAGATGTGAATCTCAAGAGTTACTTCCATACTTAATGCTTAATATAATAAAATTTGTCAGAATTGCTCTAATCTCCAATAGGGAAAAAACCCTGAAATCTTGGTAAAAACTTTTTCAACACCATTAAGTGCATTCATGCAGAATGATAACAATGTCATCTTGATGCTTACCCAATCATTGTGCCTTCTTTAATCTGGCCCTCTGTGCCATTTACCATTGGCTCTTGATTTCTGTTTTCTTTTTCTGAAGCATCACTTGAGAAGCCTAGTAAAGCTCGCACTCGTTTTGACTTCACATCCAATATCGTGTCGGTGTAGCCCACTTCTTGTAGATATCTGCAGGAACACAACTCATGCTAATCTTCCATGCACGTCCCACTTACACAAAATGGTAAATGAAAACTTCTCCCTAAACTCATCTTCAACCCCTTAGCTTAGCAAAGTATAGTGCTGAGCTAATGAAACATGCCTATAAATCATCCTGTACCAGCTGCAGAGGGATCGCCTCTTGCAGTACCAGCCTCTACAGTCACTGAGGAAAAAAAAAAATCAGAGAGCCTAGCAGTCAGAGGTTATACAATACGTTATTCATTCATTTACTAAAATGGAAGGAAAAGCACTTGCAATTAAAATATTTACAACTGGTGTATAAAAATCACCACAGTTGCTTGTACAACATGGCCATTTTATTCTTCGACACATGGAAGTTAGATACAAGAAGTATCAGATATGTTCCTTATACAAACATTATTAGAATCCTAGAAAACAGAGGAAATAAACCCAAACTCCATAGCTGTAGCTATTAGTAAGAGTTTTTATTTATGATGCACTAGGCTTTATAAAATCTTTGCCTTGCTTTTCCTTTATTCTGCAATGGATCTGCAAAATATTAATTTGTCTTCCATATAAAGGCAGGGCAGCAAGAGCCCTTGTATGAAAACCTCAAGGTCTAAAGTTGGCTCTTTAATCAATATGCCATATTGTCTTTGAAGGAAACATGAGGGAAACGACAATTTAAAAATAAAAAATTAAAATTGGTCTTTATCCTTCCCTCTAGAATCTGGAGTTAATAGCACTGAACAGATTAAATGGTCAATATTCTAGACAACTCTAAAGAAGGGAAATGCTGTTTTACAGTAACAGCTGTTACAAATCAAGTACATGCACTTTTCCTGCAAGAACATTCTCCTCCAATTATTTAATAATATCATTCACATGGCCACATTAGGAGAGAAATACTGATTCTTGGCTATAGAAAAATCAAACAAGTCACCTATGCAAAACAGAGTCTGTCAGTAATATGTGCTCTGCAGTAAGCACTATGTCACTCTTACAAATTGCACTAACAAGGAATGACTTGGTCTTCAAAATCACTGATCCAAGTCAAGACCACTCTATTTACATTTATCCAACATACATTTGAGCTCTTGCAAAAGAAAAGTATGTACAAACCAACCAACAGACAAATTTAACTTCTGTACAATTCCTTGGAAAAAGGTACTTTAATATAAGCTCCAGACTGTCCTTACTGACTCACTCCCCTCTCATTTAATCCTCTGTAACACATCAAATATCTTGGCAATTAATTTACACATTATGATCACAATTCAAAAACTAATTCAGATTAACAGACATTTGCTTCATTCACATGCAGTGAGAATTAGAAAATGTCTAGTCTAACCTTCTGGATATTAGTCTTTTCTACACCTCTAGCAGGCAAAAGCAAAAAATTTCCCTCTCCAACACTAGCTGTTTTTATTTTAAAAAGCTCTAAGCAGAATTACTAATGTGTGTTGTTTTTTAATTGCAAAGTGTCACGACCCACACTTGTCCCAAGCAGATTGATTATACTCAGTGAAAGAAAAGTGAATGAGATCAGGTGTTTGTGACTTTACAAGGCTTCTGACCTGAAATTCTGAAATAATAACATTTTTCAAAAAATCAAGAAAAAACAGGGCAGAAGCCAAATGAACTTCATCACACACTAACTTTTCTTTCAATAAAGTCTAACTCAAAAAAAAAAAAAAATCAAATACCACCATCACATTTCATTACCAGATTTGTTCTTTTGCATTCAGTACCTGAGTCCCGGTTTCAACACTTACTGTCTTAGCAGCTGCCGTCCTTGTTTCCATATTAGCTGACTGTTCTGTTGTGGCTGAATCTCTGTCTCATTCCCTTCATCTGAAAAAGATTATTTTATTACATTTTTTTCCTTTTCCTATTTTCATAAAAGATGCCTATCCACTCAAAAAGACAAATGTGACCTGTCTTAAAATGACTAGGAATGGTTTAGTAACAAAATAACAAAATTGAAAGTGCCAATAATCAAGAGAGAAAAAAAAAAAGCACATAGCACGTAACTGTAGTACTACATACACTTAATGATTGTCAGGTACACCCTGCTCTGTGAGAGTGAGTTCCACTATTCATCAGTGCCTTCCCTTCAGTTTCACGTCCCTAAGTCCTATTGAATCCTTTTTCTTGAAGAGCACATAATGATACAGACTATCTGGAGTTCCATTTTTGGACTAGACTTCCAATATAATTGCTGCTCATAATAAATTTGAACACAAGTATCTTTAACTGCTAACAATATCAAATACAACTGCAGCATGATATCAATTTACAACTCGCAAATTCCCTTAATACTTGACAGTTTGACACAAATCAACAGACCTGTTCATACCACCTTTTAAATTCATCCTTATTTGTACTAGTTTTGTAGAAGGAAAAAACCAAGCAAACAATAGGGGTGGTTTGTTTATTTTTTAACCTGAGGAGCTGTTGAAAAATTCTGACCACATTTTCCCTAACCACAAATTTGTATCCAAATGTTACTACTCTAGGAAAATCTACAAAAAAAATCATGCGGCTGTTTTGCTAAAACTGTCTGAATGTTGGCTGCCAAGAGCTATACACATTCACAATACATGATGGTGCACTTCTTTTCATCTCCTCCAGGAGATGCATATTCTTCCCACGATACAAGATCATGGTTTATTGTCTATGAAAGCCACTACAAAACTTGAAAACCTTGTGGTCCAAACACTGAAGGATGAACAGTTTTCCTGTGTAAACAAAAATTAAGACCCAGAAAAAACTCTAGTATGGTCCTATGAGTAACTTGATACGTGATAAGGGAAAGCTATTATTTTCACTGGGAAGTAATTTACCTTTAAACAACTGAATTAACACCACACACAAAAAAACCCACCACCTACCCAAAGAAATTATCAAAGACTAATCAGAACTCACGTGCAAGAATAGCTATATGACTTTTAGCCATCTCGAATTCACAGATCTGTTTAATAGCAACGACAGGAAATAATCAATTGCACAGTAACTTTCTGATGACAACTGAACACATCTGGATCCAGCGCACAGCTACCAAAGCTCAGTCTATAATTATTAAAACATGACTGAGGTAAATGTGCCTGAAAATTCCTTTTGGAAGCAAAAACCCTTCTTCTGAAGGCACTATTATGTATATCCACAGGCAAGAATTCTCTTGTGCTTAGTCTCCTCAAAACTGATGACCGCTAGCAGTAACACTGGCTTAGAGATAAAAATTAAGGGACTTGCATTATGAGCAAATAATAGCAGAAGATATCACAAACAGTATAAATACAATTTTTTTAAAAAGGCATCCCTTTACCAGGAGATGGAACTCTTTCTTCTAAATTGTGTTACTGGCTCCCCAAGTGATCACGAAGCAAACAAACAAAAAGGAGCCATTTGGAAGAACTACTACAAACACTTCCTCATATTTTCATGATTGGGCAGGAAGAACAGGGATGGGCAGGGAGAATATATGGACATTCAACTAGTATCTATCAAAGACAACTTCAAAGGAGCATTATAATGTTTCTATTCTATAACAAAGTCTCTATTTTAAACGTATTACTAATCAGTCCATATTTGATATACAATAAAAGTATACATTTCTAATAGCTACATATATAGAATACAATGAAGGAACATAAATGAGGATAACAGAATTGTAACATAAGTAACTGCACTAAAGTTCACTTCACAGAAGTAATGCAGAGGCTTCAGCTCTGCTGGGAAGCCAGGCCTTGCACTATGTTCCCCAGCTGAAAACTGGAGCAACATGCAATAACTGTATCCAGAGAAATTACAAAAAAAAAGGTTGTCTGGGATATTGGTATGGTCAGAACAAGGTTTTCTAATGATCCAGATAAAGATCGGGGCCTTTCACTTAGTAACACCAAATTATGTATTTTTTCAGTTAAGGAAATAACCTTGTTAATAACATGAAATAAAGTATCTCAGAAATTCCTTATAACCTGCACAAGAAAAGCCTGGTATAAAGCTTTAGCAGTTGGTGGGGGCTGGATTTTTTGTTTGTTTGGGATTTTTTTAGTGACCTTCTGAACTCAATGAGGTAAGAATTAACCATGACAGTAAAACAGATCAACCCCTCCACAAATCAAGTGGCAAAACTGAGGTCTGAAGACTTTCTTTGTTCTACCTTTACGTACAGGTTGGTTCCAGTTTCATTTTAGTAGGAGCATCAGGGGACTGAGGTATAAAAAACATCACCTATTATTTCTTTCAGTGGCTTGACCTATTACCATATCTCTGTACCTCTTCCTTTATTTTTTTTTTCCCCTGAGGAAAGGACAGGGAGATAGAGCAATAAAAGGAAGTAATTTAAATTCTTAATTCCTCAAGTTCAGTGCTTAAATTTATTTGTCTAAAGTAGGAGACGAAAACTCTAGAAAAACAAGTCAGATTTTCAAAGACCAAGGCAAAAAACTGTCCTCTTACAGTATTATATTGAAGTTAGTTGAATGCATCTCCAATGATCATTTGAATTCTCTAAATAAACTCCCCATTCACAAACTCTCACTTATGCCTAATATGTACTTTCATTATTTTTCTCCTGGAATACCACTGAGGTAATTGAACAAAACATTATGTTCTATACATTTCATTCAGAAGAATTATCCAAAGATAAAAGGATTCTATAGCTATGACTCTAGTATCATTCTGTTCTAAAATATCCATACACATTACTAAAGGAGACAAAAACTGTTCTCCAAGAGCAGTTTCTTGAGTTTGGATTTTTTTAAATCTAAACTAATATGAATTATTAACAGACTCTGCTAGAGCATTAGTATATATTTTTCTTTGTACAAGAGTAAAATATAGTCTTTATTAATTACCTGTATTCTCACTGCTTTGACTAAACTACTTACTTTATCAACATCATCAATTCAGCATTTGCACAAACCACAGTCAAGCTTGTATGCCAGTAATGAACTAATTTTTAATAAATTCTTACCAGAATCATAGTTTGGTGGCTTCATATCTCCCTGATTCAATTCTGTGCCATATTTTAATTTGTGATATTTAGCCCTGAAAGAAAAAAAAAAAAAAGAAAAAAAGGTAGAGAAAAAAAAGGGAAAAAAAACCCTATTAGCATATTTAAAGGGTATCTCTAAACACACAATGTCACCTGTTTTCACTTGAAAATCCACTCCTTTCTTCCAGCCCAGGAACAAAACAAAACAGACAATTTTACCAGGACTTCCGATATGTAATTTTGCTTAATTATTTTTTCCAATGTTTACATGCAATTGCAAAGTGAATACTGATGAAACACAGGGATCAGTAGACTGCAGATTTTACAAAACATCCTTGCTACAGAAAAGGTTCCTTCCCTGTGGACACAAGCTACTCTCCTGCTTCCCTCCCCTAATGTTTCACTATGAAACATTTTTACTATCCATGTCAGTTCAGCACCACCTATTTCATATCCCATATTGTCACTTCCATTAAGCAAACTTTAGTTTTATTCTTTGAAATGCTGCGCTTTCCAACAGCAGCAGGCTCACAAAAGTATTCTAACCGAGATTTAGCAATGACAGCTCACCTATCCCAGCTTCTCTCAAAGCTGCTAGATCTGTCACTTGAGCAAGTGCAAAATGAAGACTTCTCTAGAACTACATCAAAGCTGAATGCTCTATCAAAATATTTATCTTTCCATTTCCAACTATCTGTTTCTTACACCTCACCAGCAGAGACATTCAACGTTACCCTGGTAAAACAACTGCATTTCATTATTGTTTAATACTGATGCTATGTTTACTTTTTCCCCCACCATCACTAATAAAAAGTAATGATTAATCAAAAATTAAGAAATCCTCTACTCTGTCATCAACTTACCTCACCAACTTTAAACACTACAATTTTTTATGCAGTCACGAATTCAAGCAACCCTGATGTTCAATCCACTTTGATTTATCAGAGCAAATATTAATACTCTGCTTTAATCTGGATTACTGACATATGCTGTGTTCTACTCAATTCCTTCAAATAATTTCAGAGCAGTTAGTTTTGTGGCATGCGGCATTTGCTTTCAGTTCACAGGTCTTATAGAAAATTCCACTACGCTCTATGCATTCACTAATTTTCTTATCAGTTTTGTTAATAATTTCCAATCTAAGTAAAATATTCCCTAGGTTCACTGAAAGGATCATTCCTTGTACCTTTCCTGTTCCTCAGATATCTCACATGTTCTCTAAAATCCATCTTCCAAAGATACAGCCTGTAGCTTTTTAAACTTCTCAATATATTTCTATCAATCTCCTAAATCCATGTGTCCTCATTTTTTAAATTTCTTTCTCTCTTAAATAACCAGTAATAATCTTCTTTCTTCTTATTGAAGTATTCCCCACTCATTAAAACCATTATAAAAGCAGTTCAGTAAAATAAGATTTTTCATTCTATTCACATTTTAAACTGTTAGTAGGAGGTTTTTTTAACTGTTTCCACCTCATAATGCAACAGATTTTAATGCTTTTGCTCTTACTCTTTACTTCAAGAGGATAATGTAGATTACATGGTCTTGTACACCACTGCCCCTTAAATCTATTTTAAGGCCAAGCTGGACTAAGATTTCATCTTTTAGATCTAACTTCGTGTATCACAGGCAGAGACCAGTAGCACTACAGGTAAGGCAGAAGAACCACATTCTAACAAATAGGCAATTGAAGAGCTGAACATAAAAAAAGTAAAAAAATCCTTATTTTCAATATTGTTGGGAAAGTTAAAAAGCTATAGAGCTTTGCCTGCACTAAATGACAAAAAACCCCAATGCTACACTCAAACCTGAACGAAAATCAATTCCTATAAATTTCTGTGTCTGAGAAAGACACCGTTAGACTTGAAACAGCAATATGAGTATCATGTCACAGTACTTGATCCAGTGAACTCATCTTCAGCTACGGTAAGCGTCTAAAGTTCAGGAGAATGTTAAAAAACACCCCATAAAATCAATATAGACCACTAACAGTCCATCAAGGAAATATTTTCTACACTTCTTCAAGTAGCAAGTATGAGATTTATTATTAGAAACATATTTATGGTACAGCTGACAATGTTTCAGGTACGAAAGACAAATAATCTTCTTACTAAAGTGCACTAAGAAAAAGGCTGAACACCATGAATTCAAACTGAATCTTGACCATTCAGTTAGACATATTGCAACCAAAGGTTACGAAACTTCTCACAAATAACCTTTAATGCTTTTCTATGCAAATTCTGAATATAGCTTATTCCATTAGCATATTTTAATTTAATCTATTTCTATAATACCAGCATCTTCTGCCCACCTGTCATGCCTAATTTCTTCACTTTTCAGAAATCACATGGGCCACTTATCAACAACTTTAAGCCAGCTTTCTGCAGTTCACACATCACAGCAGTGCAATGCTATCATTGCAAAGAAGAAAAATAGTCTTTTTTGTGTAAATAAGTATGAAGTAAAATTAAAGTTTCCCCAACCTTTGTATCATCTGGTCAAAAACAAGGACAATGGCTTGGGAGGAAGAAAAACAAAAACAAATCACAAAGATTTATTATCTGAAACTTGTTCAACTTGAATGATTTACCTTCCATTGCATATCGATCATTAACAGCATGCAAAGACAGAAAAATGACTTGAAAATAACTACCTGAAGGTTATGACTTCATAGAAGATATTTTCCATCTGAAAACTAGCCTTCAAATTGTTTGGAAGAAAGCTATTTCCGCATTATGAAACTATGTTACTGGGTAGATGTCCTTACTCAGATAAGAATGAATATCAGCACTGCTTTGGCTTTTGCCCTTCATTACACAATTCTCTTTTGATTAGCAGTATTTTCTTTGAACTACCTGTCAGAGACATTCAACATGGCCACCACAACACTTCAGGAGTTGCCTAGGAAAAAGCTAAAAGCTTTCATGCTTCTAAATTTCCTAAGAGTAAGAGCAGTGAAACTTTTCTGAATACTTCACATAGAAAAAAGTTTGACCCCAATCAAAAAAGGCCACTATTTCTTGGAAATATCTGTTGCCAGACCTGAAGCATCTAATCCAGCTGTGCTGAGGGAGCCTGCCAAAACATCCACAGAAGATCTGGGAGCCGACAGCAAGTCAAGAGACATAAACAAGAATGACTGCCAGGAACAGCACGGCAAGCTATTCTACACAGGGGAGAAGGCGCCAGCCTTACACTGGTCAGACACACTAGCGCAGAAAACAACATAAAATTAAATCAAGTGTTTCTAGAGAAGTGGCTCAGGAGTCCAGTTCTTTGGTTGAAATATGTTAAGACAGGAAGCAAGCTAGACTAGGTGAAAGAGGACATGTACATGAGAGAAACAGTAATACATTTCAGCTAGCTCCTGAAAAATCCAGAGGCAACAATGCAATTTACTGGTGGGGGAGCAAGTATTGTCATAGGAAGTACCCCACAACTGTGAGCAGCTGCACACTGCAATCTACTGGATGTTGGCAAAACTGCACCAAAACTGCGGTAGAAAAATGCTAGCATTTAACTACACACTAGCTCCTTCTAAGCTCTTTGCTATTTAGTCTCCTAAAACTCCAGCAGAAATAACCAGGCTTCCTATACATCCAACAAAAAGGCAATCTCACAATTACTAACATAAAGACCGAACATTAAACTACACTTGTCAGAAAACCATAACAATCTGTAAGTCATTTTCTACCTTACCCACTACAAAATCACGAAAGTGACATGAAATAGAGAAAGCAATAATGCTACTGAAGTTGTTCATTTTCATTAAAAGCTGAAATAATTTGGTTGATAAAAGAAATGTTGAACACCCAGCATAAAAAACAGGAGCTCATAAAAGCATGTATTTGAGAAAACCACTGTCACTCATTTCTTGCTCATGGTTTCCTAGGGGCATTGCAAACATGGTACTCTGGGCCACAATTTCATATTCTGTCCCATTACTCATAACTTAGTTCATCTAGCTGAGAAAGATTTGGTATGCTGCAAGGCCAGAGCAGAAATGAACGAATACAGAAATGATTTCCGGCCCCCTCACACAGCACCAACCTTTTCCTTACTTGACAAAAATGTCTTCCTCCTACCTTGTAGGATCTCATTTTCCAGCTTCGAGATCCCAGTGGAAAAAGCCAGCATCCCAACCGACTACTGCCTGACCTGGTTGACAGCTGACTTAGGAAAATGCTGGGAAGAGAGCAGTGCTTCCCAGCTCAGTATGTTGCCATTCTTTGAAGTATCAAGCAAGAACACTTGCTGAGAGATATTTCCAGCAGAAATACAAGACTGTTTCTTCAGAAACTGGCAAATGAAACTGCTGTTTAAAACCACAAACTCATAAACAGCTGTCTCCAGGACACACCAGTCACAAGCATCACATTTACTTACAGAACCATTGCACACCCGTGCTGAAACTGTCACACTGAATCAGATCAGCTGACTGTAGCCTACTGACCTGAGTAACCAACGTTAATGCCATACACTGCAGAAAAACATACAACAAAAGACAGAAGATACCAATGTAAAAACTGCTAAAAAGAAGCCACGAGGTGTTTTTTCCTAATCCTGACAGGGACTACTGCACTAGACTTTAAATGTCATAGTTTAGGTGGATTTTACAGAATAAAACTAGGGAACATTTTCACTATCCGTAAGGAAGTTTGATTTTTGATTTTTTTTTTAACATTACAAAGATTTTCGGATAGCAAAAGTATTAACACAGTTTGATAATATTAAATTTCTGCTTTATCTGGGTTATGAATATGAAGTACTAGAGATATCTTTAAGTAATCAGGAATAGCCTCCTCAGTTTTGAAACACAAGAAATCTTCACAGAATATATATAACTTAGATAATATCGTTAACTGAACAAGAACATAATCCATTGTCTGTCTTTTTATAGTGACTCTAAGCTTTGCAACCACGTCTCAAATGTAAGCCTTTGCACAGCTATAAACTCCAATCTCCATTCTGCATACATTTCATAGTTCTCTTCCTATTTGATATAAGATCAGTACCCTAACAAGGCCTAGGCAATAGGAGTATCTACCTTAAGCATCACTCTGAAAACTCCCCAAAAGGGAAGCAAGTACACTGCAGCCCTGAGGCTACTGCTGGCCAGAAAACTGGCTGCAGCTCCATGTTAGTGGATGAATTGGTTTCTAATAGGAAGAGAAGAACTGGATGATAGAAGTCATGTCTTCTGCTAGAGCAGCCCACAGAAGATGAGCAAATCTAAATGCAGTACAGTATTATACAATTAACAGTGCCCTTTTTAATTATCTAGCTGCAATATCTGATTCTTCATTTGTGTATGTGTATATTTTTAATCTTATTACTACTAACACAAACTATTTGAGAGGTTTATTTTATTAATATTTTATTAATGTTTTATTAATACATTATTAATATTTTATTAAAGATAAGCAGGAATTATCTGATAGGAAAATAGTATGTAAGCAATGATTGCTTTGCAGTACTACCATAAATACACCCTTTATTCAAAAATTTTAAATTACATTTTACTAATAAAAAAAAATTATACTAAACTCACCCTAAAATAATCCATTGAACAGAGAGATTTCTGAAAACATGATAAAAAAACCCTACTTGTTTGACTCAAAGATTAGAGTAACAGGAAAGTATATATAGGAATAAAGCAAACTGGGGACTTCTACTGAAAATCCCCATGAACAAAAAAGTAGACACAAACACTTTCACTCATACAATTAGCTTCCAGAGGATACTCCTGTAGGCTCCATAATAATGAAAAAAACTAAAAACTTAGAAAGATTAAAAGCTAGTAATTACTAGACTGAAGACAGTTATTTAAGATCCAGTTGTCACAGATTATTAAACAAAGCTATTACTTTGAAAAAAAGAGAATACACTCTAATTCTGAGGTACAACATATTCAGTTAGGTGGAATTTTACCAAGGGAAAAGTATTCTTTATTGATCAACCCTGGGTTTTATTAGCATGTTTTTGTAGCTATATAACGTTAGCTATTGTTCTTACCATAATGCATACATTTAGTAGTTTTATTTAGTATAATAGCATTTGTCAATGTGAGAACTGAGTATATACAGCAAAAATATTTCTTGGTTTTGTCAAATACAAAGGCAAAATAAAGTATCTGTCTTCAGAATTTCTTCATCATGTACTCATCACTAAAGCAGCATACCTTTCCTGCTTAAGTGCATATTCCAGCATTTTGATTCTTCGCACTAGATCCTTCTTCAGATTTTCCTGTCCTTTCCTTTCACCTTGAAGAAAGGCAATCTGGGCCTGCAAAAGAAAGGGTTCAATTTAAAATGTGCTTCCCCAAAATCATTCAGTGAAGCTCTTGAAGTGTGTGTGTCTTCCCAAGTTATTTTAAAATTTCTTTGTAGAGTTCAAAAGAAATTGGCTTACTGTGTTCCTTAAACGCTAAATGCTTACACAAAACATGGCACAAATAAGCCCTTCTAAACTGCATGCTCATTACAAATCAAACAAAAAAAAAGGAAAGGAAAAAGATATGAAATAAAGCAATTTTGGTTTGTTTGACAGAGTTTATTTCCTCTCTTGACTAAACATTCAATAAAGGATAAGGAATAGATAAAATAAGCACACAAAAAGCCTTCAGCAGATAAAACTATTTACCAATAAGCAGTAGAAGATGACAAAGTATTTCTGCTCGCTAACTGATGTAGGGTATAATTAGTGCACTGCTCTATAGATACATGTTAGCTACACAATACTAGTAAAAACACCCAATGTAAACCATGTTCAGTTAAAAGAAAAACCCCATTTGTAATAAAGTGTTAAGTGTTAATTTAATTATGATACTTACTAAAATAGGTTAAAGAAAGTTCTCCAGAAATACTATAATTAAGAGAGGGGGAAGAAAGGAAAACAGGGAAAGGTATTTTGGTAGGAAGAAATGGAAAGGAATGGCATAGAAGTAAATAAAAGTGAAGTAGAAGATACACAGCTAACCTTTATCAACTTCCAACACAGACTAAGTGTTTAGTTGCCTATGAAAAATTTCCTTTAAGTAGAAAATTATGACAAATATAAGGTACTAATTCTCAATCATAAAGAAAAAACTACCTGGTTTTATATCTAATGCTCAAATCAAGTCCCTTACAAGAGGCAAGTTCTTGTGCTTGCTCAGCTCATGAATACACTTCTAGACAGAAATACCTACAGGCAGTCACCACTTCATGCCTCAGCCTCATCTGCACTGCAAGACACCTTCCATTTCTGCCACCTCTGAAACAAAGTCCTCAAGTATCTCATTCGTCTCTTGAGAAGAACAGACAGGATAAAAGGCAACTGGTCTAGACCATCAGCTGTTGAACATGAAGACCAATAAGCCTTTCATTTATATAAATGCCCATTGCAGGTCTATAAATGTTTTCCATAGGCACTGCAGTCTGTACCAATCTCTAGGGGAAGTCAGGAAGAAATGAGCAGGAATATCTTATCCTCACTTGTCACTACCTTGCAAGCAGTCCCTAGATAGTTCAAATAATGGAGACAGTCACTTCTAAAGAATAATTTATCTGACTGCAGTTTCTTACTCCAAGGTGAGAAAAAACAGAGTCTATAAATGCCATTTTCTCTCCATCAACTATAAAGGGAATGCACACAACTAATTCAACTGAATTTTGGACACCAGATAAGATGAATCTTACTCGAAAAGGCCACTTGTTGGTGGCCATCTATAGCAGCTGCTTAAAAATATGACACCAGCTGACATAATTTCATTGCTCAAGTACAGCCAGTAAACAGCTTGACAGACACCTGAAGGATCCTTAACTGCCAGTCACCAACTGGAGCAGCCAGTTTATGTCAAGTGAAAAACACTGGCTGTTCTCCAACAAAATCAGTCTTCACCTTCTATAAGGGAAATACATTTGAATTCCAAAAAATGAGTCAACTGAATCAAAAGAAAGGCCTCTCGTTCTGGCATCAAGCTTTTTCTCACTTAACACTTGAACTAAGATGAACAAAAAACTACAATTGAATTCTAATGTTCATTTTACATTCAGGTTTAAAAAAAGACACAAAAGAAAGAAATGCTGGTTCTAGAGTCAGCATTTCCTACCCTGAGGAATGTAACTGTGCAAGAAGCATGTCAACTCAACAAGGTCACCATTCCTCTGAGTAACAAGAGGAATACCTCAAGCACATATAACTTAGTTTGCAGTAACTGTGCAGAAAGCCAGATTCTTTCTCTCTGTCTCCAAATACACCCAGCAGAACTAAACATGTGTTCTTCTAGTCAAGAAGTGAGAGAACATCAAAACACACTTTTAAAAACAGTAAAACATGATGTAAATACATACTTGGCTGAAATGAAAAAGATCATTCAATGCCATCAGGACACAAGGTGAAGTGACCTATGATGAGACCTGCTGTCTGCAAGCAATTTCTAACGAAGAACGAACTCACTGAACATGCTGGAATGAAGCATTTTTACCCAGCAGGTTGGCAAAGGACAACCAGTAATGACCCTGCTCATGCACTGCTATACTACAAAGGTCAAGCCAGCATTACTGTGCTAACAAGCGAGGCTAAAGTTATCTTCCACTGGTAGGAGCCTAAACAAAATAAAAAATGCAAATTCTCAGTAGTTCTGACAGCTTACTTTTGTAAGAGGAAGATACATTAATGGACATGATTAAGAAATACCATGCATAGTCACCTCCATGTGGACATCTTTTATTGTCAGTTGTATGTCAATGCTCTTACTGATGTCTTATAACTTTTCTTTTTCTTGGACTTCCACAAAGTCCTTGTGTTTCTTACTCAAAAAGCATGCAGCAACAACAGAGTTGAATCCACAGCCCATGAGCCATCCCTTCAGCCCTACATGATCTTATTGCTACCATCTTCTGAGGTTACTATATATTTTACAGATAGGTAGTTTTACTGGTAAATCAAGAAACTGAGGATAATTTTCCTTGGAGGCTGCACAGTTTCTAGCATAGTTTGTTTATGCTTTTCTTCAGAGAGCCTTATGTCCAATATTCACTATCTTTGAGAAATCCTGGCTCTGAAAATCAGAATAGTTACAGTTCATAAGTCTTAGCAGATTTAATTCTTTAGAATGTTTTGCAATTAACTGAAAACGTGCAAAGTAACCTAAATGCTCATATCATAAAAGAAACACTTTGCAGTATAAATGAAAACTGAGTAAATGAGTACACTGAGTTTAAACATCTAAAATGACAAACTATGACATCTAGCAGTATTTTCTCAGTCTCTAGAACAAAACAGTGATAACTCTAGGATCACTATTTCCAATCAAAATACATAGACAACACCTGTCAATGTCTGTGCAAACATTAATGTGTAAGACGTCTGGGTTTAAACACAATGAAAAGTATACCTGAACTGTGCAATTACAGTTTTCCTATAATTCAGATATAAATGACAGAATTTTATTAATAGATTGGGAGAGGCCACTTCCCACAGCTGCAGCTTTAGCACAAGTCAAACCTGGAGCCTGAGGGAGTAGGAGAACAAAGAAGATGCACTTCTGCTTTGAGTGATCTGCAACACTGTTCTAAACTTACGCTTTGGCCACTCCTGGGAAGGTTTGCCAAAAATTTCAAGAATTTGCAAATATTCCCAACAAACAGGTTCTGTGACAACTGACCTTCTAGCTAATGAGGTTAAAATGCACCAAGTTGTAAGCTAGTCATTGCAAACCTCAAAATCGCCTACGGGGATCACGCAAAACCTCATATTGTTCCTTGCCTTATGGGTGGGGTGCATCATCTCCATAAAGCACCCGGCCCCGCTGGCTCTGCAGCAAGGAATCCAGGCAGCACCCGCCTTGAGTTTATTCCAGGCTAAGTGCTACCAGTTACTGTATTCCAGATCAACTGTGAAATTAAAATCAAGAGTAGGATAAAAGAAATCAAAAACCCCCAAAAAAACCACAGAACATGGGGAAGACAGATGCCTGGAAAAGCCTATTTCAGCTGCAAATATAGAGTCCAGTGATTCTTTTACCACTTAATCTCACTGAAGTTTTTCATATTACCGACTTCAACGAAACTTAGAAGTGTCATACACATCCAGTCTAAGTTAATAGCACTTAACTATTACACTTCTTTACTAAGAGATTTTTAAAATAACATTCATTCTTATGTTAAAAGAATTTCTCACAGGCAAAAAACACTGTTGTTTTATGCAATTCCCCAGAAGACACTAAGGACACATTACTGTGAAGCAGACAAAAAGGTGAGGCAATGTTTTAGGTAGGAGTGGGTTAGAAACAACTGTTTTTAAAATGTTGACTTCCCAATACAGGCTTAGCAACCATAACAATATAATCAAATAATGAAATTGCATCTTAATAAGCGTGGATTTTACCAATGTTAAAAAATTTAAACGGAAATCTATACTTCCTAGAATCAGCAACTACAAGTATGTTAAAAAGTATCCTATGTCTGGACACCTTTTAGGATGACACCTTGACACTACAAAACAGCAGGAGATAAAGAATATTTACCTTTAACAGAAAAGGTTTAAAAATAAACATACTACAACTGCTAAATGACTGATGCATGTCTAGTATCAGCTTCTATCCATTCCTGAATTTTACAGCTATTTCATGTTAAAAAGCAATTTAACTCTTTTAATTCTTAACACTCAAGAACTATAAAAAGCCTATTCTTTTCTTTAAAATATTTATCCTAATATTTTAAAGTAAGCCTCACTTCAAATTTATGGGCACTTGAAGGTCAATGGGCATCATTTGACAAAAAGCTACTTAGACACAAAATATAATGCTTCCATAATTCAACAACAAGGCTTCCATAGATCGAGAGAAAGAGAACAAAGAAGGAAAAAAAACTGCAAGAAAAGTATTTCAAAAAATATGCAGATTGCTAAAATAACTAAATATATTATAGAGATGAATCAATCTGGAACATTTGTGCTAACCGGTCTACCAAGATCTGCCAAAAGCATTCTGTAGGCTGCCAGGGTACTCAGTATTTTAGATTATAGTTGGCTCACTGAAGCACTACATATTTAAGTATATTTGTAAATAAGTGTAGGCATGCCCAGGGGTGAGAAGAGAGAAAAAACAGGTACAGAGGAGGGGGTAAGGAAAATATTAATGGTCTAGTACAACTAGCAAACAATTTTTCAGGCACCATGCTTAACACCACAATGCACAGCTACTAGCACTCAGTGCCAAGAGAGGCTAGGAAGCTTGTGGAAGTGCCTGTAGCCATTTAAGAGAACACAAAAGTGAAGTGGGGTCACAGGCTGAAACGACTGGCAGGCACCAAGGCATACTTAACTTAACCCCACACGTAAGTACTTCATCCCAATTATCCCAAACACACTCATGCTAGAAAACAGCACCCCTGCTACTGGCACATTTGTTTTGTTGGACTTCTCAGAGGTGTCTTAAAACTGGCATCAGAGCTAAACCCTGAAAAACCACCATCCAAAAGAGATCAAAGATTTAGCTCACAGTAATAAAAGATGGTTGCAAATGCCATTTACTTACATTCTTCATCTCTTCAAAAACATTGCTCAAAAAAAAAAAAAAATCAGTAAGACTGAAAGGCTCCTAATAGACGATCCAGAATCAAAAATTATTTCACAATTTATTCCTTGCAATACCTTGATTACTAATGTAAACATCTCAAAGACAGGAAGACTTGTCTTTCTGTAGTCAGAAGGGTTTTACTAGGCAGATCTCTGTTCAGGTAGTTAATCTTTCTTTTATCCATTCTTCAGAGCTGTCTTTCACTGTTCTGACAATTGCTAACATCAAAATGGTTGCCGAGTTAGCCAAGCAATATATATTTTCAGCTTACTTAATCATTCTTCATAGGCAAAAATTTTCTCTAAACCTCCAGTCATTTCTGTGGTACACCCACATAAGTGGTGAGCACGAACTTTTTTTTTTTTTTGTCCCAAGAGCACGCTCCATGTAGACTGATAAAAGCACAAAAAGAGTGCAACTTTTAAATGTGATGTAATTCTATAGGCAACAGTGCAATGACATGTCACAAAATAATCACATATTATGAGCCGGAGTCTAAATTGTGAGTGCCGAAATTCCTTTCCACTTGCTGTACAAGAATGGCAGAAATGCAGCAACAGCAGTCAGCACCAGAGCTGATAAATAGACTCATGGCCCACATTTAAACGGAGACAATGGAAGTTCACAGGCCGAATGAATCACTTGGGGAACAGCAAGACAAGGGAGAACAAATCTGGAGGAGATTTTCAGATTTGGCTTCAGTAACAAAAAGAGGAGTGAACCAGACTTGACTACACAAGCATTTGCAGAGGCGATTGGCACACTCCTGTTCCTCACTCCTACATCCAAGATCAGCTACTCCTTGTATTCAGGCATGCATGACCACCCTGAACTCACTAGGACATCAAGTGAAACAGATACAAAAATAAATGAGTTTGTTCTCACGTCCTGTTTACAAGCTTGGATATGAATATCGTGTATGCCATTTTTGCTCTGATGCTTTTGCAATCTTGCCCTATGTGACTGCCCTAAAGGGAAACATATTCCTGGCTAAGAGCAGAAAAAATGTAGTCTTTCCACACTGCAACTTTTAATTTAACTTCTTTGTCACCGAGTTATTTTCAAAATATTCAATACTAGTGAGCAAATAGCAAACTCTTTTCAACTAGGAAAGGACATCTAGATGAATTCACCTACAGGCCCATACAGAACAGGTCACTCACATAAAGTGAACCTTTGTTTTCACATTTCAGAGTATTTTTATTTCTAATGTATTTTCTGCAAAGCTTGGGTTCTGAGCATTTTGAAATGATTCACAAGAGCTGTTTCAGGTATTTCAGCATTGCTCAATATTTAAAACCAAAACATAATCCTTCCATCTATTTCAAAGTCAGTTCTTGCCACTTTTTAGCTAAAAAAACTTAGAAGAGAGGACTTGACAAGGCTTGGCAGCCTTGTGAAGCCAAATATGTAAGGAAGTTGCTGACCAATAGCTACTTTCTCAGAAAACTGTGTGCTGATAACAATTTTAGTTAAGGCTTGCTATTTGTACAGTCTTACTTCTTTTAGAAATAAATTAAGATGAACCAAAAATCTCTGGAGATGCATGTGACCTTCCTTGGGGAATTTTACACAGCCTGTTCTAAAATTAGTAAATAAAGTTTCCCTGTCTACTGAAATGTCAATAAAGGCTAAGTTACATTTGCAACTTGTTGTTCAAACACCCCTGATGCAATAAAATCGACATGAGTCAAAGCCTCCAACAGGAAAAGAAGGACAACAATTTGAGTAGGACACAGAGATACCAATTGAAATCATAAATGTGCACTCAAAGACACACAGGATGTTTCACCATATGCTATAACCTGACACTGAAAACCAAAGCTTTCCACTTACTCCATTTTTGCTTAATCCAACAATTCTACAGCAAATCATGAAAAATATAAAATGCTCTTCTTTTTTTCAAGTACAACTTTCTGTGAAAAGTGTTTGAAAGCTTTAAAGACTACTTGGAGAAAACAGAACATTGCAAAACTCTGTTCATGCCATGTCAGTATTTACAGCTGCATTTTCCTAAATGACTTAG
Source organism: Margarornis squamiger (assembly GCA_035222235.1). Classification (NCBI taxonomy): domain Eukaryota; kingdom Metazoa; phylum Chordata; class Aves; order Passeriformes; family Furnariidae; genus Margarornis; species Margarornis squamiger. Next base: position 34,482,311 of record JAWWTY010000106.1, on the reverse strand, counting down.
GCCCATTTAAGAAACATGTTTTCGTTACACTTTAAATTACAGGTTTAACAGATTTTAGAAGAATGGGAATATCTGATGCTAGAAAATAGTCCGATCATTAAAAAAAATCTAACAACTATGAAAACCAGGTACAGACCTGCTAAGAACCAGTCTCATCAGTCTGCATTTACATTCTGCTTCTACTAAATTCCATAATGCAGCTCTTTCATCACTGAACATTTACTCCCACTAGTACGCTACCTTAAACAAAACAAGCCATGAGAGCTTATCAAGGAGTATATTGGAATTAGCTGGCCAACACGCATACAAGCAAAGAGAAGAGCACAGAGGCTTCTTTCCTTTGCTTCACGTGAATTTGGCAAAAAGAAAGTTTTCTAAAAGAAAGTTTGCAAAAGAAGGAATATCTGATAGTCACCAAGACCCATTTAGCACCATCTTTCCCAGCTAAACACACCTCAGTACTGTGACCATGGCTTATTTTCTTTCACCTTTCTTTTGTTTTATCTGACATATATAAAACAATTAAGTTGAAATTATTGCTTCTCTGGGGTGGAAAGGTATTTAACATTAATCACTGGGGTTTTCTGTAGTATATGCCCTAAGAGAAAAAGTATTTTATAGAAGACTCCTACAGCACTTCTGACAATTCATCTTTCACAGAGAATCTCAGAAATTTGATCCACATCATCACATTTGAAAATATTATACAGAACTTCTTCAAATGGTATTTTATATTCTATTTTATCGGTCAAACCAAATCTTTAGGAGTTTTCCATTAACTTAATAACTGATTTCACCAACTCACTGCTCATTACTTTTTCTGTGAAGAACATTTACAGATTACCCAGCTATCAGAATGCTTTCTAACTAGAAACTTAATCCAAAAAGAGGACTGTTAGCTAAAAGCCAACAAACTGTAAATATCAACAATTTCTGAATCAAGTAACCAATGCCCTAAACCACACTATAAATAGCCACAGCCATCTGTCTGATTTGCCCCTTCTCCTCGTTACTTTAACTTGTCTATATCTCCAAGGACACAATCTTACCACGGAGTGTGCCTGGTTTCACTGCCTGCCTCTTGCAGCAGAAAAGCAGCAGCAAGGGGCAAGATCACCACCCCGTCTCCCCCCAGAGAGCTAACATTACTAAATCTGACTTCCACACCCGATCAAGTGCTTATGTGCTATTTCCATCACATTCCTTCTATTACAGTTGCTCACTATCATTTAACCACATTTTATCTCATTTCATGATCTCTTTCCCTATCATTTGGGTGGTGTTTTTCTTTTTCTTTTGGCACTGTCTTACAAAGAATATTTTTAGCAAAGTTGTGGAAACACAAGCACATTGTATCCACCCATTCTCCCTAATTTCCTTGCAAACGTTTTCAAAAGAAAGTTTACCCAGGAAAAATAATTCTCATGTAATGCTATCAAGCTCCACCACTCCTGCACAATCTACTACTCTAAAGAAACAGTTACCAGTTAGAAGAAATTACACCTCAGTAGTGAAGAGCACAAAACCTAGGAAATCCCTTAGCAGGATGGGGGATGTCTACACGCAGTTACATACAGCACAGCAGTTTGCTGCAATTTAGACCGTTTGTGAAATGTGGAGAAATGCCAAAGTCTGCAAAACTGCATTGCTGCCAGAAAAATGTTTGTCAGAAGCAAAACTTTCCCCAGCAACATATGCATTGCTTGCAAAGGCAAAATTTCTAATCAAAACAAAAGCTATACACAAACACAGACACACACACACACACACACACAAACACAGGCCTTCCAAGCTCATCCAGCCCTGAAGCAGCAGAGCTCAACAGCTTTGTCGCTTGCTGGGGCAAGGACGTGCATCGGCAGCACTCGGCTCTGCGGGGTCCCAGCCACAGGGGCAGAGCTCCCATCGCTCTCCCTCAGGGGCAGCAGATGGCTAATTAAAAGGGAAATAACATCCACAACCATCGCTCCCAACCAGTCAGAAGACCTACGGTTCAGGCAACACACCAACATGGGAGGCAGCTCAACCCCTGCTGGCCTCAAGCAAAGATACGGATTTCAGGGCCCTGCATATGCATTTGATCAAACCCTTGGCTATTTTGGGATGGGCTCGTCCAACACATAATGACAACTCTGAAATGTCTCAGAAACACAGTCCATAAAAATGCAGAATGAAAAAAATCTGAAGTTTAAAACTCTTGCAGAACAGGAAATCCTTTCTTGTTAACTCTCCCAAGCAGCTGCTAGAAGAATCTAAGAAAAGGAAAATTACTAATTTCTGAAAAATGTGAAAATAAATTATAATGCCATAAAGCACTGTTTGTGAATACTTAAATGAGGATTAATAACATTAGCATTTATCCTAGTTAATTACTTCACAGGGCATCATGAAAGTCTATTCTTAGGATAATTTTTCAATCTGCAGATGTCAAAGTACTGTAAATGGAAAGCAAGAATTAAAAGTGAAATATGTAATCAGCAGATAAGCATCTAGGGGAACCCCACATTAAACTGTTTTCCTTCTTATTTGTCATACACAGCTTATTAATGATGCTTGCATAGATGTAAATATTGAAGTCTTCTTTCACTCTGAATGAGGAAGACTATATAATGGAGGCAACAATAATTTCAAAAGGTTCAAGAAAAATAATTAGAAAATCAGAGTAAACGAATACTCACCAGGGGAAGCAAAATTTAGGCACTGACAGGAAGAAAAACCTTGGAAAGGCAGTACTAGGCCAGTAAGTAAGAACAGATATTTAGCTGCCCAGCCTGCCAACGCACATATGTTATGAGCTTGGGTGTGTGCCACCTGAACAAGCACTATATAACACAATAGAAAGGTACTCTACCTGAATATCTCATTTAGTTCCACACAATTAGTTACAAGCACAAGAGAAAATAAAAAGAAGCCCAGAGAGGAAGAAAAGGAAGGCAGGAAATCACTGTGGGACAGACTTAAAAGCTGTTTTTTGGAGAAGGTACAGCTCAACTAACCAACAACTACTGAGCAGAAACCAAGCATGGTAATACTGTGGCATAAAGTGTCTCTCAAGTATTTCAATATCACGGCAGGCAAGGAACTGGAGAGAAAAGAAGCCTACCTCTAAGAAACTGCCGGAAAAAATTATGAGATACTAAAGCCACCATACAAAGTAGGTCCCTTGCCACACAGCTTTCCAAGAGAGTGGACAATCTAGCACCGGAATTTGCATGGGTGAGAAGACTAGTAAAGTACAATGAGGAGAACTGCATCTTTATCTCAAGAGAGAGAAAGTGCCCAACCTCAAATCATTCTCTTAAATATTTCCAAATACACAAGATGACAAAAGGCTTCAGAAGGAGCACAGAACCTTTAATTAATGCTGCTCATCCATCCTGCGTATATGTACAATTTCTAAAAGCCATCCTGTAGTTGCTGAACCCCTAACACAAACCTCTCACATGGATCCAAGAACATTCATCTGCAAATGGTCACAGCAGACATTTAACACCTGATGCCTATAGAGAGCCAAGAATTTTGCACCTTCCTGAACATGACTCTGCAGCAGATAAATGCTGTTACAGCTCATGGCAATGCCAGCCACAGCTAATTATAACTTTATTGAGATGTTTTGGCAAGAGTCAAAGGCATTCAAGCAAACAACTTGTGATGGGGTTATCTGCCACTGATAATACATGACTTCGACAAATAGTTTAAATACTTCTTTTCTCCTGTCTCATACATAACATCAAACTTTTGAGGGATACCTAGGGAAGGAGGAGGAATGGCATGCTAGCCTCTGTTGAAGGGTACTATAAATAAGTAAAGTATTATTACTTTGAACACACTGGCAGAATTTCTTAGGTGCTGTGAAATAGATTTTTTTTCTCTAAAGCAATATTTGATATCTGTATCAGCTATAAAAAAAATTCAAGATATATATGGATCTCCACTGGATCTTATTCTTATATATAGCTAGGCTAGCTACTTTCTACATAGTATTTACTGGATGTGGTGAATAGAAACATGATTCAGTTACTAACAAATTTCTCATCGAATCATTGCAGTTAAAATAAAAATTACTCTCTTGTCCTCATGACCATTTTCTTTAAATTTCTACAAGGGAACCCTCGGCAAAGAATGTCACATCTGCCACTCTTCTCAGAGAGACTGTTTAATGTTACCATAGAAAGTACAATTAAAAAGGTGAAAAAAAAAAAACAAAAACAAACAGCCCAAAAACACAACAAAAAACAGAGAAGTGGTTTGCATTGCTAAACAGACTCAAGACTCTCTTGACGAAGACAGTACTTTCAAGGAAAAACATAGAAAGGAGATGGACAGGAAACGAGAGACAAAGAAAGACCTAAGAAGGAAAACGAGCAGACACTTTTCAGCCTTAAACATGGCCAAACGAGCATCAAACAGTGCGCTGCTGGTGACATGGGCAGCATTAAGGTTTGCAACAGAGATTTTCTAGTAAACAACGCCAAAGAGGAACGAAGGTTGCACTATCGACTTCTATTGGAGTTCGTGTAACGTGCCCATCACTGAAGTATCTGACAGCCATGGCTCTAGGCCAGCAGCTCACAAGTTCCTTAACCACAAGATCCCTATCAGCCCTTTCACGCATTAATGAGCGTGTCAGCCCCATCGCTTTCCATCCGAAAGCCCCGCACGGCGCGTCCCCGGGCAGCGAGGGGGCTGCAGCCGCTCCCTCGGGCCGGGCCGGGCCGGGCCGGGGGCCGGGGGTGCACCGGCGTGTCGGGGCAGGGTTCAGCAGGCCCTGCGGGACAGGGGGCAGGTTGGGGCGGGCGGCCCCGAGGGGCACGGCGGGGCGGCGGGAGCGGCGCTGCGGGCCGGGGCCGACACGGCCCGGGGCAGGGCCGAGCGGCAGGGCCGCCCAGGGGCTGCGGGTGTGGGGTGCGGGGTGGAAGGTCGGGTGTTACCTGCAGCTCCGCCCGCTCCGCCTCCCACTCGGCGCGCTCCGCCTCGAAGCGGCCCCACTCGTGCTGCAGGAAATGCAGGATGCCCGGCACGCTGTACTGAGCCCGGGACGCCGACAGCGGCGCGGCGGCTCCGGAGGCTGAGACCCCCCCGCCG
>JAWWTY010000106.1:34324884-34476685 GCA_035222235.1 Margarornis squamiger | reverse complement strand
GGGCACAGAGGCACAGGGCTGTGGGGCACAGGAGCAGAGGGCCGTGGGGCACAGGGGCACAGGGCTGTGGGGCACAGGAGCACAGGGCCGTGGGGCACAGGAGCACAGGACTGCGGTCAGCTCCCCCCGCGAGCGGCGCTTGCACGGCCCCGGCGCCCTGGCAGCGCAGCCCGGGCACACGGGAAGAAGAGCAGGTGTCTCCCAGCAATTCCACAGGCCCTGCCCTTCCAGCCCCGGCTTTTCCGCCTCGGCCTCGCACCGCCGAAACCTCTAAATCGTGCCCCGGGCTGCAGGGGTTCCCTGCGCCCCGTTCGGACACCGCACGCCTCGGGCACTGCCCGCTGCCGCCCCCCGCGCAGAGCGACAGCGCGGCCCTGCTGCCGGCAGCGCTGCCCGCTGCTCCGGGACCGCTGCCCGCGCCCGGGCACGCCGGCACCAGGGCGGGCCGTGCTGGGCCAGCAGCCCGGCGCTCCAGCCCGCTGTGCCACGGGCCTGCAGGGTGAGAGGGACGGCGCAGGCCATGGCGCGGCTCCTGCGCCGGGACCGCCCCGCCTGTGCCACTCGTGGCCTTGGCCGTGCCCCCGGCGCGCCAGCAGCGCCCCGCGGCTCGCTCAAGCTGCGTTTCCTGCTTCCTTCTGGCTGCTCCAAACTGCTCGCCTTCTCCGTAACCCTGCCCTCGGAGTCAGAGCTGCGGCCGGTGGGCGACCTCTCTGGGAAAGATAACTCGGGAAGCTTCCAGGGAGAGGAGGGGAACAGAAGGGAAAGCACTGAAGGGGGAGCGTGCTCTGGGGGACCTCGGCAGGGAGCCGGGGTAGAACAACAAGGCTCACCCAAAAAGGAAGGAAACAGCAGAGAGAGCGAGAGATGTGAAGGGGAAACGGAACACACTGAAAAGGCATTTGACAAAGAAAAATACGAAAAGGAGAGTGTCAAACAATCAGCACTACGGACATTTCAAGTTACTCAGGGTTTTTTTTAATCAAGTGAAATTTGATGCCAAAATATTATGTAAAACCACATGGTTATAACTTCAGTATCAGGAGCAAGCAGAGAAGCAAATGAGGACTAAACTGGGGAAGGATGTATACAAATGAAAGTTGTGCATGTTGTAGACAACCACACAATATACAAAGAAAAACCTCTCCCTTCTCTATCCTTCTACATCTATCTAGTGCCATTTTCCCTTCTGCTAACTTTTTTCTATTTTTCTACTGACTTAGTTATGCTTGATTGCTACACTTCGCTCCCCCCTCCCCTTTTCTGAGTTTTCAGACATCTTGTCAACTAGAGCCTAACCAAAACTTAAAAATGCTGAGATGAAAAGGTAAACAAAACCTGATTATAAACAAAATCATTCCAAGAAGTCATTATTTACTAGACTATCTGGTGGGGAGGAGGAAATCTAAAACAGGTTATAAACTTGTTTTCATAGTTTTACTTGCAAAATGTTTGTGTTCAATTTTGTACTGAAAGAGTTTCCTTAATACTTTCAAATGTTAAAAAGATTCAGAACTACTTCTAAGCAATATAGCTTTGTAATGCTGGAAACACATATTAGAAAGGGATGTATTTTAATCAATTTAATTCCCACTACTAAGATGAAAAAAAGTAGTGAAACTACTTTTCTCCTCCTGTATAGCACATTGATTTTACTTCCGCATATATCTTTACTCCTGTAGAACACTGAAACAAGACTTAGAAGTTAACAGCTTTATGAAAAAGGAAAACCTGATAGAGTATGCAGCACTTGTTGTGTCCTCACTTTAGTACTAAAATGTTCCCTGTGAAATAAAAGCTTTTCTGATTTTATGTGAAATATTTTGCACACAGCAAATGCAATAGGGCAGAAAAGCATTGTCTTGACCATTTTGCATAGGTACTCCAAGGGTAAGGTCTTACAGGAAAATAGAAAGCCTAGAGGCAAGTGACTATGCAAAAATAGCGATCTAAAAATATTTCGACCAGCTATGAATCACGTTCAATTCCATTTACTATCCCTTTGTTATATTTGAGGTTGATGCATCTGAAATACCCAGTTTTCACAGAGTATCCAGAAAAACATCAGAGATGAAACTCAACAGGCCTAGCTGAGGCCTCTGATTATGTAGCTTCTCTCTATAAAGCAAAACATATAGAAAGAGCCCTACAGAAGCCCATAAATTCAACAGCTGTGTCAAAAAATTCATGTAAGTCAGTCTTGTATACACAAGAAAATACATGGTTCTGCACTTCTGCCAAGAGGACAGGGCAGGCCTGGCAGGAGACAGACACTGGGAGTCACTGGCTGTGTGCCCTAAAGCCAGCACAGCACTTGAGCTCTAAGCATCAAAATCTGCAGAGCAGACTCACCCAGATACAAGGGGAGCCACGTGCTTTTCAAAAAAGAAAAGCCTGGTAGGGGAAGGAAAAACTAGAGGAGCCGAGCTCTCACTTGTGTTCTGCCCCCTGAGTCAGTACAGGTGCAAAGTGCTCCAGTAACTCCACTTGCAACCAAAATCAAGGAGCAGAGGTATGATATATCCACTGAGACTAAAATCCTTGCAGCAAGGTTAAATACCTGTGAGTCGGAACAAAGGGCAGAGCACTGACTCATCACATACTCAACCAGTGGCTGGCAGAACAGGAAGACTGCAAACACAGAGCACCTTACAAGGGCCAAAATCTACACCTACAAAAACACAGATAGCAGGCAGTTCTCTTTATAAACTCAATTTCCAAAGCATTCTTTAAAATTTATGTTAGAAGAGATAGGGGATTAGATTCTTTACATCCTTTATTCATTTTCAAGCATGGAAATGGATTTGAAAAAATATACACCACGTAAATAAGGACAACTCATTAAGACAGCATGCTTGATCAGTCACCTTGAGAAAGGCTGAAAATTTTCAATTTTTTGTTGTGTGTTTCTTTTATTTTTCATGCAAGCTGAAATGATCTACAAAGTCTGACAATCCCCTTCCCTACTTTGTTTTTAAAAGGAAAAAATGCATACTTCTACACTTGAAATTCCCCATGGTACACAGTAAGTACTTCATAACAGTTTTTGCTTTTCCCTCCATCCCCACTGTGCTAGTGTGTTGGCACAATGGTAGAATAACAATCATCAGATTTCAAAAACCACTGGAGGGTTGGGGGAGCTTTTAAAAATAAATAAAGGTATTTAGATACAGAATAATTTTTTTGTGGATAATTTATAACATAAATTCATAAATATGATCACAATTTCCTAAAAATCTATACAAATACAAGTAACACCACTTCCCTTGTAATGCATGGATTTCAAGTAATTACACATAGCTCCATTAGACAGCCTTTCACATACAAATTACACAAAATTAGACATGTATGCAGGGATAATGTAATGCTTCTGACTACTTAATGGTCCAAAAATAATAAAAGTAATTCAAAAAAAGCTAGTTTTCAGTTTAATTGTTGGGGTGGAATGTACTGTGGGTGGTGGTTGCCTAGCAGCTGCTTTTGCTTTGCTGGCCTGACTTGCTCGGACTGCAGTTTCTAGACGTGTTTTTAATTCAGGAGCAGCTCCCATTACTGTCTTGAAAGCATGTGGGTAAAGTGGACCAATGTGCATTAGATTCTGAAGTGCAAACTCGTGAAGATCCTTAGATGCTGCAGATGCAGAAGCAAAGGCGTTTTCATTCAGTAAATAGGAGATCAGCGTGGGAACAAGAAGGGCAAGCAACTGTACTCCTGAAAGTGAAAGAAAAAAAAAATTACCATATCAGAGAGTAAAACAAAATTAATTTTATCAGTTACTAGACAGATAAGGGTAATCTTGTTTTCAAAACTGACAATAAACACTGTAATTTAAAAATTATCAAATAAAACCCAAATTCATTGTAGATGGCTTCCTGTTCTTTCATTATTCAAATCTTTCTGACCAGGATTGTATTTCAGACTTCTATTATTGTTCATTACAGTTATGTTGATCCTGACACTTATTTAAAGATGTTTTTGCACATCTGATTGCAGATAATTGATAAAAGATTTTAAGATGTAAACTGCCTACTCTATTAAAGGGTTTCAAAATGCTTTTTCAAAGACAGAAGTGTAATTCAATCGAATCTGAGTATCAGCCTCCCCAGTGGGCATAAAGTGAACCACTATTAGTATGCAAGTATTCACAAAAAGGTCAGGGATGGTTATTTGCTATTATATTATATTGATCTGGAAGATTCTAATCCAAAAACCAGCACTGCATCTATACTTGAGCTAGCATGACCTAATGAGGCCACTGCCCCAAATGGCCAAGGGATCAAAAGGGCTGACCTTGAGAACAAAAAAGGCAGCCAAACTTAAGCAATAAGGAAAATTTTTGTATCTGGAAAGGCTACAAGTATGCCTTCAAAATGTGTAACATGTTAATTGTACATTTTAAGATCAAAGAACTAAAAGGGAGCTTATCTAAAATTTTGTACATTATAAATTATTTTCCTCTCAAAGTTTTGACTGATTCATATTCATCGGGCAATTGTCTCCAGATAGCAAAAACCAGATGTTCTGTTTCGTCATTAGCTTCAGTTACTCTCTCATTTTGCATGTCTCTCAAACAACTGTGCCCAAAGCAGAATGGATCTCAAGTAACTTAGTATTTTATCAATAACATAGAAAAATACCAACAAAGAGTATGCTGAGGGAAAAACACCACCAAAACACAAAAACCAACCACCAAAAAAAAAACCAAAACAAAATGAAAAAAACCCCACAACAAATATTTTTACAAGGAACTTTATCAGTATTTGAAGTCAAATATCTGCAGAGTAAGTCTTCAGAATGCACATTGTTTCAGTTAGAGAATAACTAACTTAAACTATTAATAATGTATTCTATCTGCTTAAGCAAACAGGAGGCTTCACTTGCAATCAAGATACTCTGACCAGTACAGTTCAATTTCTTGGGCTTTTTAGATAAACTTTTTTGAGCTGGTAGAAGCAGCCTGATAAAAGTTTACTAAAATAGAAGTTAACAATGAGAAAAAGTAAACTTAAACAGTGTGAACTACTCATTTCCAAACAGAATAAAACATCACTCATTACTGCAGCTCACGTTTCGAATGTTTTTTCCTGCAATCACCAGAAATGCAAAGGCTACAGCATATCATACTGTATGTGCTATACAAGTTCATGTATACAGAAGTTCTAGCACTGGAATTACAAAAGCATGTTGCACACATGCTCTATTTGTGACTATGCCATCAAGTTCCTAACTGCAAGATTTCTCATGTTCCATATTCTATTTTAGCATCACACATTTCTCTAGAACACCTAAATACTTACTATTCTGCTCCTCACCAAGGGCGACCAATGTTTCAAGGACTTTAATTCCTTCCTGGACTGCTAAAAGCTCCAGGTTGTTGTTTGGGCGGCTCCTTTCCACGGCTTTCAACTTCTCGACCATGATAGGGGCCAATGAATGAATATATGGAGTTGACAGGGCACGATTGGTGTGTTGGAATACAGAAAGCAGAAGCTGGTAACACTTGGCTTGAACCTAATCAAATCAAGATAAATACATTGTCCTTAAAGTTATGTATTAACTCATGGAATTCTCAAAAGCTCTGTTATCTATGATTAAAAAAAACCCAAAACTATTTAAGGGGAAAGAACCATACTGAATAAGAGGAAAGATGCAACACAGACCATTTGCTAAAACACTATTAGCCCAGTTTTCAATAAAAGAAAGGACAGTTAGAAACAACATGCAGGTAATTAAACATCAGTAACAATATAAACCCAGAGAAAATAAAGGCATAGTTAATGTCACACAAGTCAGTCACACAAGTTCACGGTGAACTACATCTTTAAGTCTCAGAGCTACCAGTTCTAATGGTAGATGATCTTCAAAATCATTATATTCTATTCCAATCCCAGAAGGGTAACACAGCCCATAAAAATGACGCAGACCAAATAATTCCCTTCCCTTTCTGTCTATGTTGTTTAAACTTCATTTCTTATTAGCTTGTGATCGTGTTAAAAATTATTAGCCTTTGAAATAAGGAGAAAAAGTATTTGTTAAATGTATACATATTTCAAATGAGCCTTATGACTGACAACAGAATTTCAGCCAAGCTTCTTTTCTACCATCCATGGAATAGACAACTTTTGACTATTTTGCATTCACAGAAGTCTGCAAAAGTTTCTGTGAGGTAAAATCAGGGCTTCTTCAAAGCATATAAAGGTGCACTCCCATGTAAAGCTTGCCCATTAGCATTGAGACACTTGGGTCTCTCAACTGAGTTATCTCATTAGAACAAAATGGAACTGAGTTCACCAGACATCTGGTTATTACTGTACATGATATCTAACCCTTCCAGACTTTTGCAGGTGGCAATAGTTTCAAAAGTGCCCCTGTATTTCTTATGAGGCAGCAGCAGTTCTTTAGAAGGTTTTTTTCCTTAATCAGTTCAAGGCTTTTAGTACAGTCAGTATCATGTTTTATTACAAACAGGTGTCTAGTTACTGACTGCAACAATGACTATTTTACATTTAAAAAACTGGAATGAACACACAACAAGTATTACAGAGTGTATGTTCTGCGCATTAGTGAGAGGAGACTGGACACAATTTGGCTGCTGTCCAAGTTTTCTCTGAGTTACAAAAATAGTGGTAAGTTCCAGCTGATGGGCAGCTTTCCAGCAGGGTGATGGGTGAAAATGTATTTCTCTCACTGTTCATGTGTTTATAGAGAGCTGAGAGAGGCTATGACATAAAAGTTTCTGCTTAATACAACTGACATTTCCATTCACACACTAAAATTTAAGTAGCTTTCCACTCAAAGTCAGGCTTCAGGACCAACTGAATTTTATGTTCGTGCTGGAAAATTCCTGCCCTGCTATGGAGAAGAATTACCAATCTAAGAAGGATTTTAAATGCTTCAATGAGACCCTAAACATATCCACATTTTTATTGTGTTTTTCTTTTCAGGAATCTCTGCAGCGCTTACTTGTGGCAACATTATAGATTTTTCTCTTTAGTTTGCACTTGCAGATTTGTATACCCACTCAAACTGATCCATACATGGCTAGAAAAGGTAAGCTTAACTATTTATACAGTGCATTAGGCTGCTTGAACAGTCTACAGTTTTTACCTTTCCTGTTTAATGAGAAAATTATTCAGAAGATAATTCATAAAGACAAGCCAAAGGGCAGAAGTGAAATCATGAGACAAATGATTCACAATCTGTAGATGTTCTGATGGTTACCACAAAATTATATTTTTGCTCTTAAACTGAGTTTTGTATGATCATGTAAACTAAACACAGAGACAAATATAAAATTGATCAAAAACATGGGCTGTAATTTTATTCACAGAAAAAATGGTTTAGTTTGTATTATAAAAGATCATTGTTAGTGTAGAGATGTCACTTCTCTCTGGTAACCAACCTTTTCATCTGATAAAATTTCACATAAAAAAAGATTGGTTTTGCCTTTTAAAAATCTGAAAGCCAAGAATCTGGCACAAGGCCATGAACACATTTTATAGAGAAGCACTTAGTTTGGGTTATTTTGTTCATGAGTTTCAATAAGGCACTGCTGAAAATTCTAGTTATTTTGACATGCAGTATCTTCCCTGAAATGAAGGCATCATAAATCATTCAGGAAATGTGTTAAATATATCACAATTAGTTTTTGTTGGGTATATATCATTCACATTCTTATAACATGATCTTACCCAAGGATCACAAGAATTTAATGCACTTCTAAATCTGTTCATACATCCATTTTGTAAAGACTGCACTCCAATTATTTCAGTACTTGCTGACCAAAGGAAGAGAGCAATAGCTGTAAGTATGCTTACTTCATCAAGAATAGGTTTAGAGGCTTCTGAAAAACAAAACCAAACATACTGTTAGCTTATTCCAAAAAGGCGTTAGAATTTACTTAATAAAAGCCACTGAGCACAGATACATTTCCTCCTTGTGAGTTTATGTACTTTATACAAATGTACTTATGTACAAATTATTTGCAACTGCACATGCATTTAATTATTACAGAATCCCTTTATCATTTTTTGACTGTGGCTGACAGAAAACTGAGCAACTCTATTCTAATAGTTGTTTTAATAAAGTAAGTAAAACTTTCTGAAACTTAAGTATCAAGGAAAACATCATCACCCACACTTACTTGGACCAAACCACATTTTTTGTTTTCAATGTGTAAACAAGAGAGAAAAAAAATATATATTTTTAGATCCTTTCCCCACTAAAGATCTACTTCACTTTATTTTTATCTTCAGCTGATACAGTGGAGTAAGAAATTGATATCCAGCATGACAACAACTTTTACTTAACATGAGGTTACACAGAACAGACTAGTTGATCTGATAGCCACCTGTCACCAATAGGAACAGTCCTACTTTAACCTTTCCTGCTTTTCAAATAGCCTGTATTCGTCAGTCATATTTTTTTTCCTGTGCACAAGCTCCGTGTTCACAGATTTTTTTCATGAATTTAAAACAGGAACAAAAATTTATATTTATATATAAACTATTATAATATACATAGAAAGCACTGTACTGCTGGTTTGGTTGGACAGATTGGTTCTGTTCTCCTCTGAGAGGCACAAACAGCACATATAAAGTCAACAAAACAGACAAAGTGCATGACTGCCCTGTACAGATGTCAGCTAGTCACTCAATTGGCTTAACCATGATGTGAAAGCTCACTTCCAGAAACTATTCCAAGAATTTTCAGTGACAATTTTTCTTACATCACTTAAATTTAAGCTTGTTTAAATTTTACTGAATGATGAGACTTGAAATTGTATGCAGCAGACCTTGCTTAGATTTTTGCATGTGTGATCTACTCCACTTCACAGAAGACTGGAGAGGAAAAGGAAAACATACACTCTTGCGAGAAACCAAGAAGGATTTCTGAAGTCTGCAAAAAACCCTAAAGCCAGTAATGTTTCTGGAAAGAGGGACTGGGAAATCTCTGTAGTAACAAAAGGCTGGAAGACAAGAACTGATGTGACAAATCAAATTAGAAGTTTGGCTTGGTTAACACAAATCTAGAGATCCTCCCCCTTCGGACATTTCAGAATCATTTGCAATTACCTACTTGCTCCCCATCTCTCACATGAGTAACTCCATTCAAGCCTCCTCACTCTTTACAAATGGTTCCTTGGCAATGTAATGAGATGTTTTTCTTGCTGAACTACCATTATGCAAATGGAAAGTCTTTGTGTCTCTCTTTCGCTAACTACACAGATGAGACTGTACGTTTTCTCACTTTTTGAAGGGCAAGGCAAAGCATGTATGTGAATCCTAGTCTGCAATTCTGTAGACTGTCTTCTGAAGAGACACAGTATTCATCCTCCTGGTGAGTAACGGGGTTTCTTTGGCAACAGTAGGATTTCTTTCTCACCACTAAAAGTCCGTAACAGTATTGTGAGTATCCTACTCAGTCTGAACCCTGCCACAATTACCTGTTGCTGTCTTCATGCTCATTCCTTTAACACTTACTGTCATTAGGATTGTATGAATTGTGCCAGCGAAAAACCTGAGAGAGGCAAGGCTGCAAGATGAGTTGTGAAAGAGAAAAGTTCTAGCAGGAGGTTATGATCAACACTGTCAGAGAAAACAGAACAAACCAGGACAAATCTGGGATGGGAACTCCTGAGATGCAACTCTATTAAAGCCAATGTTGTGCTTTTCTTTAACACAATCTATTAAGCAACTGATGAGTAATGCTCTGCGCACTTAGGTCTTACATTATATTATAGGCAGATACCATACTTGCCTTTTCATTACAGCAAAACCCAGTTCTCTCTAACTCTCCTGCACTGGGAAACTACTTACCAGGTTGAGAGTCTTCCAAGATAGATGCCAGAGTGCTACGGATAAGACTTGTCCATTGTTTCTGAGTTTCATCAGTCTTTACGGTTGGAAGCGTAACAATAGTTTTAATTCCCTGAAGGGCTGCACTGACTGGAGGTGGGACCTGATTATCTGCCGATTTTACTGCTGTTTCTTTCAATACTCTTGTTATCAGAAATAGGATAGTGGGTAAGATTGTCATACACCCTAAAAAAAAAAGAAAAAAAAGATAAAATAGAATTTCTGAAGTGTGGCAGGTAACCTCTTTGGTTTTCCCAATACAGATATATATGGTTGGAAACAAAGGAGACATCAAGATAAAGTGCAATTCAGGTAACGAGTGATACATGCCATTCAACATGTTATCACCAAATTCATTCATCAGTACTACTGAAGTGTATCCTCACAGAGCTCACACAAGCCAACACTTAAAATGCTCAATGATGATTCAGCTATTAAAGCTTTGTCCTACAAGGCATGTGATACATAGTATGTCATCCAGACTGTTTGCAGGATCACTAGGGTCCTTTAAACAACAACAGTAAGAGGCCTAGAAACTAGTATCCAAACCAAGTCATAGCACTTTTCAAGGACACTGGTGTGTGGTAAAAGCCCCAGAAGGAAAGTAAGGAAGCTAGCTGGGTGTGTCACATCCTGGGAAAAGCTGTAGGAGTTTCAATAACACATGGAGACTCTAAGCCCCTGCAGGACTGAAGCAGGGTGCTCTTGGGTTTAGGCACACAGTATCAATCTGCTGGTCACCTGAGACAGTCAAGTCTCTTTCTGTGCCTTTTCTATACCTCATTTTCCCACAACTGGGGAAACAAATCCTGCCATTTTCCTAGTTCTGGGAACGCTGTGAGGAAACATACATTAAGTAGAACAATTATGACAGGAAGGGACTGCTGGAGGTCATCTAGTTTAATGCCCTTTTTCAAAGCAGCAGTTCTTGAAGATCAGATTGCCCAGGATCTTGTCCAATGGAGACTGCAAGGTGCTCATATTTGAAAGAAAGAGGAAGAAATAAAAAAAACACTCGATCACAGGAAGTGATGAATTCTTTTTGTTCAGTTTCCCTTACAGCCAAAGGTTCAATTAACACAAATGTTTGTGCATGTTCTATCCCTACTTCCCTACAGCTATCAGCTGGCTACATCTTCTTCTGAATGAGAAAAAAACACAGTCTCTGTAGACTAGCAGTAGGTTCTGAGCTATTTTTAGTGGCCACTTGCTAAATGCTGGGAGGCACACCTTTACTACAGGTAACACAGAAGTAGTACTGTTACTCTTTTTGCCCAGCCTGCTCCCCATTGCCCTCCCACCCACTTGCCCAAAAAGAAAAAGAAAAAAAAAAAAAAAAGAAGGAAAAGAACCAGAACTCAGATAAAAACAGTGCAGGACTCCAGACTTCAGATCAACTCAAAATTCCTTACAGAATTGCAAAACACAAACTGTCTGTTTGAGGGCAGGCAACGTTGACTTTTGAGCACAACTGTGTCCAAATATGTTATTGACTATACAACTCATGAGGGGACCAACCTCTAAAATGTCTTATCTATATCAGTGTGTGAAACGTCCCAAAAATCCTTGAGACAACACTTAGGCAGGTGTTCTCTGAACACTTCCCTGAAAAGGAAAACTCAAAGAATACAGCTTCCCATGCAATTGTGTCCCTTCCCCCTGAACCTCAGTGCAATTACCCTTGTTTACGCATATCCTTTGTGACAGTCTACCTGGGCAGAAGAAAGCTCCATTTAGTTTAGAGTCACATTTGAAATGACTGACACCCAACAGCTGCAAAACCAACTGTACTGCAGCTGAATTGTCCTGGTTTTCGCCTCAGTAGAATTCTCTTTTCATAGAGCTGCTGCTTTTCAAGAACTTTTCAGGAATTTAATTATCTCCAAGATCTCTGTGTTCTTCTACAATATGATTAAAATTGGCCAAAAGGTTTCAAAATCATGAAAAAAGAGAAAAACCTCTACAATAAAATCAGTGACCCAGAGCTGATTTCCTAAGCCAACTTGCAGTATATATGAAAATTTAAAGTCAAATCATTTCCTTTACGCTGCTCACTGGAAAATCCTGAATTCTGCATTTAGTTTACAATCTAAATATACTTATCAATAGGTGACCCTTAAAGCACCTCATAACAATATATTTATAGTTTGTTTTTAGCACCATATCCTCACAACGCTTCCACTACAGTAACCACTCACACATCTTTTGTTACAACACCTTACCTGCTGGAGAACACAGAGAAGGCAGGTCAGACAGAATATTCACAGTGGCAGCCACAAGACGAGCACTTTCCTCAGAAAGATGGGATTTGGCAGCAACGTGACTTGGAGAATCCGACACTTTTGAACTCAAATGGGGCATGTGCCGTACTAGGATAAACATGAGCAATTCCATGGCTGCAAAGACTAGAGATTTTCCAGGCACAAGACCACCACTCTCACCTCCCTCTCCTAAAGCAAGAGGATTTTCTTTTTCCTCATTATCATCTTCATCTGAAAAAGGAAAGAAATGTACAAGGAGACAGTTAAGAGATCCCCCAAGAAAGATTATGTGAAACACTCTTCACAAAAAAGTTAAAAATCAAGAAGTAAAAGTTGCCTTACAGTAAGATAGGACAAACATGGCTCATGTCAAAATAAATGTTTTAGTCAGAATGACTCAAATGCATTTAAAATGGTTTAGAAGCATTGTGATTGGAACCATACTTATTTAAAATCCATCCAGAACTAGAAAAAAAAAGGTAGTCTTATAAAAAATCAAACTGGGGTTAATTATTTTGCTTCTTTTAAAATTGATTATAAAATTAACAGCAATGACTGCCAAATAGACAGGCAGGACAATATTTTTTTAATTTAATAGCTATTAATTAAATGTTCCACCCTGACAAAATCTTATTCCGGCCTAAATTGATCATGAAGTAAGAGAACAGAAAAGCATTGTAGGATTCTGTGCCTGAGTTCATGATTTGAGTGCATTCAGTTCAAAAAGTCTCTCTTTTGACAGCAGCTTGGCCAGCTGCAGTCTTTCCTTCTCCCATTAAATAGCAACAGAGATTCAGTAAGTCAAAGCTGGCCTGAACTACCCCTATAGAGCTCCTATGAATTTAAATGATTGCTACTGTTATCACATTCACCGATTTGAAAAATGCAGCTTACTGGGCTCACAGCAAACAATTCCATTAATTCATATGAAAGAACAGAGCCTGCATTTTCATTTGTGCTAGTTCAAGTTCCAGCAAAATCCTTTCCCTGTTTTTATGTGGAAAATGGGCAAAGGCTATCAGTTGGGGGGCTTCTTATCAACAGTATACTGTGCTAGAATAAGATAGTAATTTTCCTTAGTAACATAATATTCTTTGGGTTTCACGTCACTTCTTTCAGGTAATAGAAAATACGTCAGACCTAACTTAACCAGGTATCAATGAACTAGTTTCCTGGTTGCCACTTGGAAACTAATTTACCTAGCAAAGATGGAAACAGTACATGGAACGTGAGATTTTTAAGAAATAGTAAAGGGAAGATTGAACAGGAAGACTCTCCGTTAAAAGGAGGAGGTTACTAAAAGTATCTCAGAAAACAGCTTTCAGACTGATTCTCATTTCAGACTGCTGGTTGAGTGTTGAATATCTGCAAGCACGGAGATGCCACAACATCCCTGGACACCTGTTCTACTGCTTCACCAATCCCACGGTGATTAATTTTTTCCTTGTATCCCATCTGGATTTCCATTTCTGCAATTTGTGTCCATTGCCTCTTGTCCTTCCCCCATATGCCTTTCAGAAGACTCTAGATTTGCCTTGTCCTTAAATCCCCTTTAAGAAGGGGGATTGCTATTCTATCCCATATTAACCCTCTCTTCTGCAGACTAAACAAGTTCAGCTCTCTCAGCCTCTTGTCACAGGTCACACACTTCACCTCCCTAAGCAGCTTAGTGGACCTCCACTGAACTTGCTTCATGTTTGTCAAAATCTCTTATTCAAAATGAGGAGGAAGAGTGAAGAAAACTAGACACTGCTCAGATGCATCTTCACAAGCTCAAAGTGAAAGGACAACCACATCCTTTAACCTACTGGTCATGCTTTTCTAATGCAGCTTCATAACAGAGTCCTCAGCATTGCATAGGTTTCATACCACAGATTCATACACACAACTCGTTATCTGGCAAATCTGCTATCCAATCTATCAGCCTGCCAGCCTATACCAATGCACATTCCATCCCAAATGCAGGACTTTGCATTTGTCTTTGCTGAACTTCAGCAGGTTCTCAGTTCTGCAGTTCAAAATCCCCCTGAAAGGCAGCACTGCCCTCCAGTGTATCCACCACAATGTGGTATCATCCACAAATTTGCTGAGGCTACATTCTGTCCTATCACCCAGGTTGTTCATGATGATGTTTAAGAGTAGCAGGCCAATACTGATCTCTTAGGAACACCAATTGCAACCAGCTGCCAGACAGACTTGAATCACTGAATTCCATTCAAGCACAGCAGTCCAGTCACTCTCCTGCTTTTTAGTCTACATCGGTCCAATTTGACAATGATATTATGAAGTACTGGGTCAAAAGCCTAAGTAAACAATATCCACCACTCCACATCCAGAGCCAGTTATTTCATCACTGAGGGTGGTGTGGCATTATTTGTTCTTGGTAAGTCTCTGTTCACTGTTTCAAATCACATTCTACTACTTCACATAATAAGAAGTGGTTTCCAAAGGAATTTTCTCAAAAACCTTTCAACACACAACTTGCTTATTGGCAAGATAACATCCAAAAAATCCACCTTATGTCTTTAGTTATTCAAAGTTAGCCAGAGCATCTGGTTTTTGCCACTTTGGAAAGCCTTCTTGAGCACCATAGCTTTTCAAAGATGACTGCAATAACCTTAGTATGTCATCAGCCAGCTCCCTCACATGCATCCCATCTGGTTCCAGGGTATGTCCAGCTTTTTTGTAAGCAATCCCTAACCTGATGGTTCTCTGATGCAGGTAGCATTTCTCCCCCCGCTAAACTTGCTCACTAGACACAGACACAGGACTAAGCAAAGAAGGTAACTGTGCTTCAGTTTTACCTCCAACATGTTTTGTCATAAGATCACCCAATCCATTCAGCAAAAAGTCCAAATTTCCTTCATCTCCTTGCTGCCGACATATCTACAAAAGTCCTTCTTGTCACACTTGATGTTCACCATCAGTCTCAGCTCCAGCTAAATTGTGGCTTTCCCAACTGCACTCCACCATACCCAAGCAGAAGTCTTCAGTAGTCTTCCTGGGCAGCCTAGCCCCACTTCCACCATCCACACACTTCCTTGTCACATCTGAGCTCTATCAGAAGTTCCTGTTCAGCCAAGTCAGCCTTCTGCCATGACAGTTTTGAATGAGCTTTTGAATTTAGCCATGGAAGATGAGTGATCCCTCCTTCCTTTGCCCTTCGGGGAAGATTACCACAAGATCTCATCTACAAACTCCCTGCACAAGTCAAATTCTGCTAAGACAGGCTAAAGCTGACTACTTACTCTGCTACTCACTTTATTCATTGCCCTGGAGATCATGAGCTCCACTATCACATAGCTGCTACAGCCACAACTACCATTAACTTTCATAACCACTTCTTCTGTATTAGTCAGGAGTAAATCCACTGAGCCTCTCCCTTATTTGGACTGAAAAAACATACGCCTCATATGCTGAGTGTTAGCATCATGCAGTGTCACCCTTCCAGCACATGCCTGGGTGGTGAAAGTCTCTCACAAGGCTCCCATAGCTTGATTGGAAGGCTTCTTCCAGTTGGTTTAATATGGCTTCTCCCACCTCCTCTTCTTGATTAAGCAGCCTGTGGCAAACAAGAAGAGAGCTCCTTCTCTCTGGTATCACCCTTCACTTCCTCTATGTGGTATCAGTTCTGACCTCAAACTGGGTCAGAGCTGGCTCCTCTTCTCTTGTCAGATCTCTATAGTGTTCTCCAATGGGATACCTGGACATGGAGCCTTTTGCTGCTAAAGTCACAATCTTGCAGCCACCAGCTTTGTTCAAGTGTCATCCTCCAGGGCCATATTCCAGCATAGCCTATGGCTGCCTTTCCTGAGAAACATGGTAGGTGAGCCCTGCACCTGCAGGACCTCCACAAAGAACATTTCATTCTTCTATTGCCTTTCCAGACACCACAGTCTGCTCACCTTCACATGCATTTCCTTCACATCTCACAGGTGAGACTAATGTCCCCTCCAGCCATGGGTGCACAGGACAGTCACATCAGCACCTTCATCTGAATTTCAGGCCTGGTCATTAGACCTCTGATGTACCAAGGTGATTATGCCTCAGTCAGCAGACTGTCTTGTTGTATGTCACTGCCATCATTATGCTGACTCCAGCATATTTGTACAGTCTTGAGCAGCACTTCTGGGCTGCATAAGCATGCCTTTCCATGCCAGCTGCCTTGCTTCTGTTTGCACACCCTGTTCTCAGAGCTCCTGGTTGCTGACACACCCTGAATGCCCTGAATGTCAGTGAAGTAAGAACCCAGGTGCAAGTCTGCTCCTCTTCTTGGCAAGATCTCCTGGGCAGGCAACTTTTCATACTGGTTCCAGTAGTATTTCACTTACCTCATGAATGCCAGTTGTGCCAGGGACATGCCACAATACCTGATACTGGTGCCTAAACCACTGAACTTCAGAAAAAAAAGTAAGTGCTAAGGAGGCAGGCAGTAGAGAAATCTTAAGGTTACTGAGCAAGGTATTAGAAAATTCCAGGCCTTAAGTGGTGTGCTGGGTATAATTTTCACCACTCGCAGTGAGGAAAAAATTAATGAAAACCATTACATGAAATGAATAACAGTCAGAATGATCAGAGGAAGAAAAATTACATCTAACAAGAGTTAAGAAATCAGCAGGTAATTATGAATACAACCAAAATTATCTGTGGAATACAAAGTATTTTCCTCCTCAGTGTAATCATACTCCAATGCAATTGAGTTCCTTTCCCAGTATGAAAATCTGTTGCTAATTTACTCTGCAAAGCAAGCTGTGTTCTCGAAATCTTACTTAGTGTGTTCCTTTTTTCCTGCAAATAATCTTGAGCTGCTCTTACTATCTGCTGGACAACTCCTGTAACCAGTAACTGGACTGAAGGAGGATCCCAGGTCAGGAGTAGTCGGTGAAGCACACTCAAGAGTTCAACACCGAGGAGCTAAAGTAAAACAAAATACATATTAAAACAATTAATTAGGAATTAACAATTCCTAATTGTTATATCACTTGTTTATGATGAGCAAATATTTTTCTCACACAAAAAATAATTACAGCTTTTGTAATCATCATAGATGAAAGACCAAGACCCAGAAAACGCTGATTGTTACAACATGCTCATACACTACCTGATCTTCTGCAATATGGATCCTGGCACAAGGGGAATCCAATAAAGTATGAAGTGCTTGTAAACAAGATGTAACATGCTCAACAGGCTCTTCAGGTCGTGGGGAACACAGAAACTGTATACTAACACCTGAAAAGAGCAGTATTTTAAAAGGATGTTCATATCATCATAAAATCAAGTTTTCTTTTTAAAATGTTTTGTAAGTATAGCAGGTTCTTAACAGCTTTAGAAAGATACATGTTTTTCTTGACTTGTCTTCCTTTAAAAGAAAAGAGAGTCTATGTATGAGAAAGAGCAGAGTTGTATTTGCTTCCTCTTCTGCATTATGTCTACCCCAAAATTTGGCAGAATAAAAAATAAACAGTGACAACAAGCAACAGATTACTGAGTGGAAATCCATACTTTGCTCCAAACATCTGTAAGTTAGACTTATGAATCCTTCAACTGTAACTTGAGTTTTGTTTTCTTGAACTCTTTTAAATGTAAAGATAAATGAGATGAAGGTAAGCCTCAAAAATTATGCACTATTCATATTGTACATATGGCAGTTGATTTTGGTTTTAAATATCTATATATCTCAGCAAAACGTTGGCATTCCTCAGAATAAGAGATCACATCCACCTCTTAAAGCTGTTAGGTAACAGCAAAGGGGAACAGTGAGTGCTGCTCACAGATGAAAAACTGATACAAAAGCTACTTCATATGACTTGTCAAATATCAGTCTCTACTGAACAGTGTTTTTATAAGGGTGTGTATTTTAATTAACCTTCTAGCTTTTGCGTCTTTGAAGCATAACATTTTGTATCATCTGTATTATATTACAGTGTAGAACAGTTCCTACTCATTCAATTACATGATATACAACTTGTCTATAAAAATCACACTAGTCACACTGACAAATATTCTGTCAAAGCTATAAAGAACACGGGAGGCAGAGAAATGGAGAGGAGACGTAGGTTTTCAAAACATTACTGTCCGGACATGTAATGCATTTTAAACTTCCCAGATTTCAAGCAAAGTAGCTTTTTTTTATTCCCATAGTATTTCATACCATAATGTGCTGCTATTGAGCCCTAAACTTGTAACTCTTACCCAAAATTAAGTGCATTCGATCTTTGTTTATCTCTGGCAAAGATTTAGTGGTAGGTGGAGTTCCAGGTGTCTGGTTTAACATAATGGATGTAGCACGTTTCTGTGAACTGGGCATTGCTGCAGCAGTCTCTTCTGTTGACTCTGACACATTAAATCCTGTGCTGTTTAGCCAAAGTGCCACTGCATGTAGTATGGGAGCCCAAGAGTTTCGGTAATGCAGTCTAGCTGTATCAATTGTTTCTGGAGTGTAAAATGCTCCTCCTGTTAAATTAGCAAAGGAAATGCAAATTCAGAAATTCTCTGCAAATAACAGACAAAAAGCACGTACTTTAAATTTATCAATATATTTATACTGGGTGTGTTCAATCATGTACATATTCAGGTATAATACTTTCTAGTGACAGTATATTCCAATTCTCCTTGTGTAGAAACATTGTAGCAATATCAGTATCTCTCATAAGAGTGCACTGGCCATGATGAAGCAGTAATCAGAGAGCAAAGGCAGGCAGAGTCATCAGGTCTTGCAGCATTTTTCATATTTTTGACTCAGTAAAATAATGTAAGACAGTATCTGGTCTAATTTCAGGGGCCATGCTCCTCTTACAATGAACATCTTTTTGCATTTGATATCAAAGTATTAGAGGTGCAGACGTGTAGTTAATTCTACAAAGACATGGTTTTAATGATCTCAGTGACTCAGATAAAGAGTATATTCACTGCAGATTGAAGGAAAAAATCTTGAATTTCAAACTCATATTTCTACTACACATAGGCAGAAACTTATCCGTTACATAAAAAACATTCATGCCAAATAATTTACAGAGTAATTCTGAAGGTTCAACTACAGTTTTCCTTCTGTTTTTCACAACACAAGAAGAAATTTCAGTGCTCACCATCTGGTGGAAGCTGGGTAGCAAATTCAGCTGGTAAAGTTAAAAGAGCGTAATCTTTCAGCGCAGCTAACCAAAGGCGGCTGAGCGCAGGCAGTTCAGGCTGTACCAGTGTTATCAAACTGTCTGGTGGCAACTCATCTACTGTACCAAAATCATCCTCATCCTCCTCCGTGCTCTTTAAAACATGCTTGGGTTTGGTCTCTGCTTCTTTCTTAATCTTCATGGCAACAACATACACCTAGAAGAAAAACAGATATGAAAGTAAGTGAGGTGAGATTTTAAAAAGAAAAAAGCAGCAGCCTTTCCCACATTAACGTAACAGATTCCATACATTTACAACTCACCAGAAAACGACTGAAAGAGACTTTCAATACATTTTCTTTGATTTTTTTTTTTATTTCTAGCAGTATATATAACAGCATCATAAATGGCAATTTCCTAAAACATTTTGGCTATACACTTTTGTTCCTAAAAATGTGTCAATTATGAACACTTTGACAAACTCAGTTAACTAACTGCAATATTATGCCAGAATATATATGTTAAGGTTGTTTGATTTTTAAGAGGCTTTTTTTGGGGGAGAAGGGTTTGTTTTTTGTTTGCTTGGTTCTGGAGGGTTTTTTATGTTTAAGAGCAATAAGGTAGGAAGAAATTAATAATCTGATAAGGTATGAGTGCGTATTTTCATAAAGAAAAGTGCACTAACATAAAGAACAATCAAGCTGCTCTGTAAATATGGATTGACAGAATGGCAGAAAAAGCGCAGAGAAAGACAGAGATTAAAACATTCCAGGAGTTGAAGTGCAGCAGGTTAGGAGGAGGACAGGTGCAGCCAGCAAGGTGTGAGGCTGCTATTACCCTGTAAAATGTTTTCAAAGTTTTAAAGATTTAATGCTTAATATTTACCTCAGCCCATGCTTTCAGAACTGCAAGTTTTTCCATAGTAGTCGCACTCTCTCGGTAAAGCTGGCTAGAAGATCCCTTTCCTGCTTGCACTTTATCCAGGGAAGAGACAAGAAGGTTGTGAACTCGGCGAAGATCATTCAGGTCACTTACAACCCCACTTCCTATCCAAGCGCTACATACCTAAATGACAAAGTTTAGAATCATTCTAAACTAGCAAAAAACCCCTTATAAATTAAAAAAAACACATATCAGTAAGAAAGCAAAACCCAAACCAACCACCACGAAAAAATTAGCTGTTCTTCTTGTGTAATACAAATAAATCTGAGGCTTTCTATTTTTTTCTCCCCACTGATGACAACAGAATCACTCAGTTGAGTGGTTACAAAGGCTGTATTTGCAATGCATATTAATATTTAAAACAGTTTTTTAATCCTCCATAAATACATAATAACAATTTTTTATTCTGGTCGGTCCCAAGTGTCTGATCAAATCATTTGGGTAATGTGTCATTGCATTCCCTGTGAAGAACACACTGGACAGCAATCAATAAAAGTACATCTTTAAAAACCCATACCTCTCTAAGTCATATATAAGGCTCCAAACTAATGAGAAGCTTTCAAAGCTTAAGAAAACACCTAGAAATTACTTGGAATATAAATCTTTGAAAAACTGAATTATGATTTGGAACCAACAGTTCTATATCTAAAATAATCGATATGAGACATAGTACACAGTTGGGTGTCTCTCCGTTTTTCTTTTGACTTAAGGACCCAAATAGGTACTTAAAGTGACAAGCATCACAAAGATCAGCTGCTCCGGGCTAATGCTATACATTGGCATTCATACTCTGAAACACATTTGTGCCCAGGCATAATGTAGGCAATAGAAGAATTCTGGTGCAGCTGCTTTTCAACACAGAAAAAAAGGGATAAATTCTTTCAGAAGAGCTGCTCTTATTCTGGAGATAATTCTGCCAGGATGAGGAACAGAAGCAAAAAAACCTGACACAACTCAAACAGTTCAGGTTTTATAAACTGTTTTTTGAAGGCATTTTTGGCCAATCTTCAATTTATTTATTTTGCTTTTAGAGAACAAGTTCCATCAGAGCCTTTGGGGAAGGTACTCTCATGATCTGGAATGATGGACATATTTAAAATAATGTAAACACAAACATCAAAAGTGTCCCTAGTATGTACAGGACAAAGATGTAGGAAACTTTTTACAAATCCATTATTCATACACAGTAGAACTAGACCAGCTTCAATCCTGCTGCTCAGCAAAGTCAACATCTGTTTCAGTAATGACATAAAACTGTAACAACATCCAACTCATTCAGGGAAGCTCCTCTCTGTCCATGTAACTTCTAGAGAGAGTTAGATATCCAAAACTAATCTCTAACCATTTGATCCTGTAAGTGCACTCATCCACTTTGAAACTGGTTAAGTAGAGAAGATTTTGACAACTTATATGGAATGTTATAAGTTTTCACACAAACTGCCTCTTCATCTAGTTATACATGTACAGAAACATTCTGGAAGTCAGAATGAACATATTCTTTCCTACATGTAAATACCAAATTATGCAGTACTTGATCTATCCTTGCAAGTTTTGCTGTAAATTAAGATTATAAAAGAGTAAGACAAAGTCATATTCCTGCTGGACCAAATTTACTAAATAAAAATAAAACCCACAGTTATTGTTTTAAAACTGATGTTTGCATAGCTAATTAAACTGTTGCTTTAAAGTACAGTAGATTTGCTGTGCAAAACACATACCAGGTACTACTACAGCTACGTTGCTGATAGTTGGTTTAAACTACAGTACACAAGATCACACACAAGAAAAAACCACACATATGCAAAAAAAGAAAAAACTTTACCAAAATTTCACTAGCAAGTTGTTACTATGACTGTAATGAGAATGCTCAGATATTTTAAAATCTAAAATAGAGCATTAAACTGAATGGAAGTTTAGTGTTTGAAGGTAAGTTATCAGTAATCCAAATATTTGATCAGACTGAAAGACAACTCAATAAATTCATTACTCTTGGTCTCATTAAGTAAAGGCGTTTTCCCTTTTTTTTTTCTTTCTTGTAGCAACAAATGCAGAATTGACATGAAGATATAATTAGTTTCAGATACATTTTTATGCAGCTCCCCCTAAAAGGAGGTCTGCATTTCTGAGGAACAAAATATATTACTAGGAAACTCAAAACATGTTGCAAAAACATCACAGATTAAGTCCGCAACATCTTTCAGTCATTTGATATCACTTTTCTTCTGCATCCTTTTTCCAAAGAGAAGGAAAATTAATTTTGCTTATAATATCTGAACTTTTTCCTCTGTACCTGACAGGCCTTTGCAGTTATATCGGATGGTGTATCTTGGGAAAAAGCTGGCCTCAGAGCAGCTCCAACCTATTGATAGGAAGAAAAATTTAAAAATCCAGCTAAAACAACAGGGACACAACATGGGTTATCTCACCTTGCTTAAGGCTCAAGGACAAATACAAAACAAGCAAGACAAGACTCCCAGTTTTGGCATTATAGTTATACCCCAAATGTACCCTTGCTGTCTAGAATACATTTACAATAGCATTCTTTAAACAACAACAACAAAGTCATTTTCTTGCTTGCCCACTGCCTTCTTGAAGTCTCAGTTGCCTTTGTCAAATATGTATTATCTTCCTTCTGTTAATAAGTATCCTTTTAATCATTCAAATATTACAGATGCAATTTTTGCTAAGGCTCAACAAGCCTTTTGATCCCCAAAGGAATAGCAATGTGAAATTAGATCTTTGTGGTTGGATTTGCATCAAGTCCCCAGAATGACAACTACTGACCAAAATAGCCTTTTAAGTTGTTATAAGGCAGCATTTTTCTGAAACAAAAGGAACCAAGTCAAAGAGAGAGACGCAAGGTTACAGCACTACAGAAGGAAGGAAAAAAAAGGGAGGAAGTGAAAAGTGTGAAAACCTGTGTTTAAAAAGTATTTGGAAAGATCTTGAACACACAGTGAAGACATAAGAGGTGAAAGAGTTAAGCTATGGAACAACAAAAAAAGGCAATAATAATACCCCAAAATAAATCTTCAACTGCCCATTTTCCATCAGTATACTTTTGTAGTTTTCTTTTAAACAGAAATATATTCACTCATTTCCAAGAAAACAGATTTATTAGATTAAATCTAGAACTGAGTCAGCTGTATTTTCCAATTTCTAATTCTACAAATGAAAAGCCACTTTTGCCAAAAATTAAATGGAACTTACAACATTTGGCTTTCAAGCTACTGAATTTTTCATTTTGTCAGCTACTAAACTACAATAAATAAGAAGAGATACAAAAATAAAATTTGAAGAGGTAAATAAGAGTGTCTCTTCAGCACATTTTCACACACAGAAAAATCTACTCACAGGCCTTTGGAAGTTACAAAATATTCTCAAAGCTAATACTGGCATATTAGCATAAATACACAATTTCCTGAACTTATAAAGAAGGTCTCACATTTGCCTGATACTGCTCCAGTATCACATGGCCCGGAAACTCTGGCTCAGGAACAGATGCAAATTTCTTGATAATGTCTTCAAGAGCTTGCAGACCTGCCATTCGTAGCTGGTTGCTGTGATCAGTCGCAGCCATGAATGCCATTCGAATAAGGTCAGAGAGATGGAGTACTAAGAAGTCATCTTAGAACAAAACAGAAAGAACTATTTAGTAACTTAGAAGACAGCTAACATGGCAGATCCTTGTAACATTTTCCTCACTGACAGGCACAACTGTTACCTATTGGTTTTCAAAGGACTACATTTGAGGTGTGGAAGAAGGCAGGAAAGAACGTAACTCAGTTTTCTTGTTCCCTCTTCCCCCTTTAGAGTGATTCTATGACTTTTATTCCTAAGACAACCTTAAAAATTGAGCAGAAATTGCATAGAATAGAGTACGTAAGTGTGGCAAAGTACCTTAGAATATATTAGAACATTTCATAAAACCTACAGAAAGTCTTCAAGGCAACTCCTGTTCCTGCTCAAGTTCTATGCTTATAGTGACCCCTGCTGATGTCAAGTTTAAACACCTAAAACTGAGTATGCCTCTAGTTCTGCTCCCAAAAACCACATCCAAGGCCATAAGCAAACAGCAGACAACCAAGCAGTAAAGAACAACACACAACTCAGTAATATTTCTGAAAGGATTCTTCTCTATTTATTCAGCTTGTTTCTTTTCTTACTCTCAATTTGAAATTACCGTATGTTGTACAACTAATGTGAAAATAAATTACTTAAAAATCCACTGTGACCATCAAAAAATACAAATTGCCCAAGCTATTTTCAAGTCTCAAGGTTAAAAAAAAATTTATTTTGTGGCTGAAGCTTTTCAGAGACACATCAGTAAAGAAAGACTGGAAATCACTTGAAATCTACAAAGTGATAAAGTCTGCACTTATTTTGTCAGACCATCAAAGACAGTAGTAAAATTTGAGTATTTTGGAAGCTGAATTGGGCAGTTTGCTAAGTTCTCCTTTTTACAATGATACCAAACACATCACAGTTCACTTTAAATAAATTCAGATATACGAATTCTCAGGCTTATAATATGCAATCCTCTGTAGGATTCTATAAGCAGCAGTTATTTCATGATTTTTTCTGTAATACAGTGCCATCACAAAATAAACTTTCCCTAAACTCTTCCTTCCTAGTCTTCAAACAGTGACCTCGGCCTTGAATCAAGTCAAAAACCAGATTCTCACAAAACCAATGCACAGTGCTGGAACCAGGCCGCACCAAAGCAACACAGGCAAAGTCGTGATAACTCTTCACACCCTAACAGACACTAACCCTCAGCAACACAGGCAATAAAATCCATTAATCTCATGCATTCTGGGATGCTCACAGCATTCATTCCATATACACAAAGTCCTCAGAAGCACTACATAGGTGAACACAAGCCACACACCACAACCAATACAACATGGACAACTTAAGGACTATCTGTTCGAAAAAACATTTCTCCACAAAACAGCTATGCAAGACATAACTTCTCAATTTTGAGCCTCTAATTCATAAAAGTATCTTTGAAATATGAGCTTGAAAACCAAATTTTATTCCTTCCATGGATACCAAAATAATGAACCTTATAAAGTCCATGTCTTTTTAGAGGTCCCTCCTACATCCATCTCTCTGCAGCCAATGCCACAGCAATAATTACCTAGCCTTACCTCTTTTTTTTCTTCCTAGCACTCCTTCACTCTGGAGATGCTGAAGTAATCTCTTAAATTCAATTCATTCTGTCATTATATTAAACTCTGAAACCATTCCCAGCTTGCCCTTAGCTACAAGTTTATTGCTTCTGTTTCAGACTTGTGAAAAGGTTTGCATATCTAAGGGGAATTCTTTTCTTAAGCAGATGAGTCTGTCAGAACTTCTATTTTCCAGCAAACCACATTCCTTGTGTTCATGGTACAGCAACTACAGCGGTTATAAGGCTACAGTTTTACTGACTTTTGCTGGATATTTCCTTTGGTTTTAGCCATTTGAACGAAAGGATAAGTGCTTATATTTTTTTCTTGATTGTGTGATTTTAAGGTGTTAAGAGATATCAAAAATGAAATTAAATAAAAAAACCAAAACATGGACGTTCTGTAATTACTTTTTGGGTTTTTAAGTCTGGCTAAACGAGCCAGTGCCAGATCGAAGTGCGCCTTGTTGGCATTCTCACACAGCATGATAATTCGGCACAGACAGTCTGCTGCAAACACCCGAGTTGCCCAGCGAGGCGCTACAGAAGGCTTGGACTTATCCTCTTCACCCAAGGTCGTAAACATTGTATCATCATCCATCTCATCCTTCTTCTCTGATTCCTCATCCTTCCCTCCTAAGGGAGCAGCAGTGCTCATGTCTACAACAGAGAACAATTAAAGGGAAAAAAAAATCCCACCGTTAAAATTTTGAAAAGACAGCTATGGACAACAATTTAAATCTTACCTTACACTGAAATTCAGAACAGACTAATTCTTCCATTGAAACAACGTTTGACACGTGTCAAAAAGCAAAGGAATGTCAGTAAAAGAAATGCTTTTCACTTCTAATCTGGATTACATTACCTTTTATTTGTCTTAAATTATATGAAATAAATTCCTGTAACATTCATTCATCATAGACACCAACTATAGTTGAATCCCATATCTAAACTTCCCAGATTTGAAAATTAACCCATTAAATTGCCAATAAACAGGGAAGGGAAATTATTAGGCTCAGAATCAAGAATCATCTTGGCTTTGAATTATTCAGCACCTATTTCAAGTAAAAGATAAAGTGCAAGTGAAACTGAAGCAAAACTACAAAGCTCCATGCCATGGGACAGATATGCAGCCAAGTAGCCAATTAGAGAAGAACAAGAAGAAATTATTGCAAGGGTAACCCACCCCAACTAAGGCATGCTTCTTAGAAAGTCTGATTTTAAGCAACTGAAGAGCCAAGATGTTCAATAAAGAAAAAGGCTATAGCAAATCAAACATGGATGATGCCAGTTCATAACAAAATTGTTTTGAAAAGGCATCCAGGACTTTATGTGGATGATTTGTAAATCCCTGCTTAAAAAGCAAATCAGAGTTTGGTCACATGCCAGTTAGCTGGATCAAAGGAGATCAAAGTGAAGTTGCTGGCTTGAAGTACACCTGAGAGAAACTTATTTAAATATGGTTCTCTCTGAGATTATGTCACCTACTAATGAATAAATAAAAAATTGGACAACCATGTTAAAAACTTTAAGACCCATCCCACATGAAATAATATAAGGACATGCCAACTTCAAACTTGGGAAATGAGGTCTTTCTCATTGGGCAGATATGTGGTAACTACAATGCATAAAGAACTCATTGGTAGCATTACTCATCAGTAAATGTAAAGCTGGCAGCATTTAGAAACAGCTTCAGGATGAACTCACACATGCCAATAAACAAGTATAAATGCAAGGGAAATGAAAAGAATCTGCGTCACAACCATCCTACAAGCTGACAAACAGGAATAAGGTCTCAGAGGACAAAATCTGTGCAAACAAATCGGCAAAGCTGAACAACAAACAAAAGCGTCATCACCATGGCAACCTATCATCACATCAGCAACTCATAAAACCTCATAAAAGAAAACTCAGAATGTGCACAGCAGTCTTCTTTCTGTACAACCCTGATGTATACTGGTCAAAAAGAATGTCTGCCTTCACTGAGATACTGAAATGTCGGAGATATAAACACACTGTTTCTCCATTGGAAAACCTACTGGAAGCAGCTAAATTTTTAATCTTAAAAGCAATATCCTGAAACTTAACGTTGATGATTTCCTCTTTAAAAGGCATTTCTAATGCCCTACAATCAAAGTTCTATATGCAATATAACCTACATCTTAACTAGGATAAAAGACAAGCTCCAAATCAATATTGTCAGAACATGGTAACATTAAGGATATATTATCATTTATGTGAACAATACAGAACACTTACCACTTGAAGCTGCAAGGACATCCTTACAAAGCATTAGCCAGTGTGAAAGGTTTTCTACTGCCAGCGAAGAAAGCATATGTCCCAGAGTATCGTGGATATCTGAGCACAACTTCCGATCAGTCTCCCGATCCAGCATTCCAAAAAGGACACCTTCAAGGCCTGTCTCTGTTATATTAACCCCCTGATGCCGGGAATGAGCATCTCGACGAGAACCAGCTCCTGGTGCAAAAGGATTAATGTCTGCAAAATGATAATGAGAAATCTTTTCTGAAATCACTAACTCAGTTGGAATAACAGACTAGAATTGGACATTGTGTATTTGCATGTGTGTAGTTCAGTCAATGATACACCAAGATGTTACTGATTTTTTTCTGAATTAACACCAGAAAGATTTTAATACAGCGATTAATTTTATCTGCAGGAAAATAACGCCTCCAAGTACTACTTAAAATATCTCTCTTTCTATTTTCAAGGTACATACCCCATGAATTTGTAAAAAAACCCTAATAGTATTGGACTCTAAAGAATCTTACCAGAGACAAACTTAATTGATGTGATTTAAGGAGCAAGCTCACAATTCTACATTTGAATGAAGACTTTGCTGAGTCTCCTATTTTCAAAATAAAATATGTGTAAGAATTGAACAAACCAGCAAAGGCTTTGCAGATGTGGTGCTAACAGAATATAACACAACCAGATATCTTGGTCAAACAGCATACAATTAAGTCAATTTTCAAAATAACAAGAGATAAAATACCAGAAAAACTGTAAAGTGTTTCCACTGTATATATACTGTGTTCCCTATTTCATTGCCAGCCTTAATGAGGCAGAGAGGTTTAGGTCTGAACAAATAGTTAAATTATAAATGAAATTCAAGAGATAAGCAGGACTGTGTCCAGAAGTTATTGGAGCTGGAATGGACAATTTTTAGGGTTTTTTTCACTTGGGGAGGGGAGGATGTTGGGCTTTTTCCCCCTTCTGAAGGCAAACCACACATACACACACACACGTGCACTCAGTGGTTACAAAAAGACCACATGTAAGAAATACATACTGATGCCACTGTTTTCTTTGTCTCCAGTGTTTTTTGCTAAGCTCATGGCATATTCACATACTTCTGATGCTTCCCTCTGAGCAAGCTGTCGTAAACACGCCACTGCAGCCCGGCGAAGCAGCAAGTGAGAGCTGCACAAATGAACCTAAAAATCAGAACTATTACAGGTAAGTGAACTGCTACACCCCCATATCAATAAATCAACACTGCTAAGGACTAAAAGCATTCTACTTTTCAGTTATATGCCCATACGTGAGCTGCTGGGTACTAGGCCCTGAAAGTTCAGGAAGGAAGCATTTTTTATAATACACAAATATGAAAATAAAGCTGACATACACAGTGCTGACAGCTGTTACCTGCCTATAGAGATAAAAGCTTAAATATTGGAACTACTGTGCCAGTGTGATTTAGATTATCACTTCCAATCTGCTATACTCCAGTACTGCTCTGCCTCATGTTCTCCTATAGCTGTAAATCATATTCTTTTAAACAAAAATCCATCATCAGATGCACCACACATAACAGCTATCATAAAAACTTTCATTTCAAATTTGTAACAGAATCTACAGCAGTAGGTCTTAAAAGCCTCTCAAAAAGACAGCATCAGGTTTCTTTGCTAACCAGCATTGGCTTTTAACTCCTTTGAATCACCTCAAGTACAAGAAAGTATTTTTCTTATAGAAGAATTATGCATGGTCTCCATTTTCCCGAAAGGAAGTACTGCACAGAGAAGTGTATGTTTTTCCACAGTGGAAGAGATGAAGAGTGCTCTTTAAGAAACTCTGATTCTTTATTTCTCCCCAGGTAATTTGTTTTTATTAAACCAAATACACATTTGCTTTCTCAGTATTAGGTTATTATGTGGATGGAAAATGCCTTCCTAAATGAAAGGGTCATATAGTTTATAAAGCATTTTAACAGTAGATCTTTATTCCACATATGAATATACAAGATTATAGTCCTGAAAAAAACCAAACAGACTTTAAAGAACCTCTAAAAATTACACTGATGTTGCTTTAATGGAACTAAACCACGGAACACTTGGGAGATTTAATTAATGGAGAGCATATTTCCTGTTTCAAGTTACAAAACAAATAACTAGAAGTTATGAATCCAATGCAGGAAGAAGAAATTAAAAATAGAGTGTAGAACTGTATAGTTTAATTTTGATACCTGGCATTAATTACATTTAGAAATGAGTCTGAAGAGTTTGCTAATGGGGCAGGGAAGGCAGACCGTGCCTACGTGTCTATGTATTTGCAGTATGAAGAAACACGCAAGACAACTCGGAGGAAACCTTATCAAACTAAGTATAATTTGAAACTAAGGAATATGAGAAAAGAAAATGGAAATAGATTTTGCTTAGCAGAAGACCATAAACTAACAGGAGAGAACCTCCTGGAAAAAGGTTTCAAAATAGCACTGCTTATTCATGCATGAACTTCATTGTCTGTAACGTTACCCACTGGTACTTCCAGAGTAAATAGCTATAGGTTATGTTTGTCCTGTTGTACACAGTATTCATACTAAAGGGCCTACCTACTCTTGGGTGCACTGCACCCCTTCCATGCAAAATCTTGTGAAAGGACAGCTGACAGATTCTGGGAACACACTGCACTCCCAGGAGTGCTTGGGGGCGGGAGTGTGCTCCGGGCTGGGGAGAAGCATGTAACCGTGAGAGGATGCCCTAGGGACAGTCTGGATGGCAGACTAAGAAAAAGGTCCAGTGTTGACTTCAGTAGGATTGCACTCCTTCAGGTAACACAGAGCCACCAGTTCTACAAAGAATGACACAAAAAACTTTGCAAAACATCTAACAGACAGAGGAGAAGGTTTTCAAATTTCTCAGTATTGGACTACTGAACTCTCTAAAAGATAATTTTTACAATAATTATCATTTAAAAAAACACCAAACCTACACCAAAACTACACCCACACATCACCTTTCCTCTTACAGTCATATTTGGTATTTTTTGGATTCCAGTCTCTGCCTTACTTCCAGGCTTAAGCCAGGACTTGCTGACAGAACACTAATGGAGGGAGAAGGCAACATTAACAGCAGCGGGACCATAAGAATTTGAATGTCAGCACCTACTATGCTGACAGTAGTAAAATAAATCCAAAATCTGCTACCTTTTCACAACTCACTCAGCTCCCTCTGTGTGTGCAATTAGTTGGAAGAAACAGAGCATTTCAGCATCTTTTTACTCAATCATATTACTTATAAATGCTTGCTATCTTACATTATCTAGGGTGAAAGAGAGTCAGACCCTACAGCTTCAATTTGGACAGCATTCTGAAAATATATAAAATGGCTTGGGGATAGAGATCCTTTTATTGCACTCCACTGTTTTTGCAAATGTTACTTGCTTATTTACATATCCTTGACATCTTGCTAAGTACTTCCCCTGGCCTCTGCTAAGCACATGCCTAAAACCTTGGGGAAAAAAAGGGATGTATTTTATACTCACACAAAGACTGGGAACCAGACTGGACAGGTTGACATGCCGTGGTGCAAACATATGAAGCTGCTGAAGACAGGATATAGCAGCTGCCTGAACAAGTGAGTCTGAATGGTCTTGTGTGATTGCACATCCCACCAAACAGGAAGAACGGATTGTTGAAATTGTAGCTCCGTTACCTAATGATGTAATACAACATCCTTAATACAGGAAAACTTTTGTATGACAACTGTAGCTTTTAAACTTTTGAGAAGAATTATTAGTGCTTCACAGTTGACAGATTATCATGCAACTTTTCTGAACTCCCATGCAAATTAGAAACACTACAGAGTGTTTCAGTATCTCTTTTTTAGCTCAACTAAACCATGTCCTATCCAAATGAAATTCTGTATTGATGATCTCCAGTCAGAGATATTTT
Organism: Margarornis squamiger; assembly: GCA_035222235.1. Lineage (NCBI taxonomy): Eukaryota > Metazoa > Chordata > Aves > Passeriformes > Furnariidae > Margarornis > Margarornis squamiger. The sequence continues at coordinate 34,445,156 of JAWWTY010000106.1, read as the reverse complement.
CAGACTATCTTCCCAAGATATGAAAACAGTGAATTTACATTTTAAAGGTCTCTTTCATTCTATATATATGAGCAACATTTCACGCATGGAACAATTTCATAAAATATCAGGTGACTCTCAAGCTAGTGTGTATATATATACATATATGCAGGCAATTTTAAGTAGCTCCAGTAGGTGAGTTGCACTGCTCTAATCGAACAAGCATCCAAAAGAACAGTATTTAATTTGAAAAACAATCCCATTCTGTATTTTAAGAATTAACCTGCATCAGGTTTATAAAAAATCTTGCATTACAGAAATGTAATCTGCAGAACAGATCCTACATAAGTTGTTATTTAAAAGTTAATCATATTCCAGGTCAAAAGGTTAACACACAGATACATAAGTTCAATCAAACCATCTAGAAACTTTTCATAACTAGAAACTTAAGTCCAGTTATTCAGAATTAAAATTTCACTAATGGTTTGCTCTCTGGCACTGCATCAAAGACCATCCCATAAATATTCCTAAAAATCCTAGTTAGACAAAGTTACAAATCCATGTTTTTAACACCTGAAGCACAGAATTTCAGAAACAGTATTTGGCATTACAAGATCTTAGCCTCTGCAGTAAGGCACAGTGATCTAAGGGAATCAAGAACAAATGGAAATGAGTTACAGTTCACAAGATCATCAATTACGTCAAACTTAAGCTCTTGCCATCATTTAAAAGTAAAATAAATGTGTTAAAAAAGAGGAGGAAAACCCTTGCCTCATGCCCCACCTATACACAGAAACGTACACAACAGAATATGCAGCAAGGGCTTCATTGCTTACCTACCATGCAAAGTTGCCATTATCCAGAACACCATACATCACTGCAACTTCTTTACACAAATTTCAAACTGCATTCAAAAAAGCCCCAAACACTCATAAGCAGCACCAGAAGTGAGGTTGCTTGCAGGACTGTAAATGAGTCAACATCACCTCCCCCCACCTGCAACTAACAAAAGCTTGTATTCTTCCATTTAAGATTACAATATCATCTTTATACAAGGTAGGTATTTTGTTTTTCCTTCAGATGCCCACTAACCTTGCAGCTCAGGCCCAACAGTAGTTATTATAGCTCCAAGACATCGGCCTAAGCATTGATGTACTTCTGTATGCGATGGTGGGACAGTTAAGAGCAGGGTGAGAACTAGAGAGAGTGTTGGTTCCACGTACCCACGGTACATCGGTCCACTAGAATCTACTATCAAGGCAAGTGAATGGAGAGACCAAGTCTATCAAAAACACAAAGGAACATTTTTTAGTAAAACATTTAGGAAATTGAACAGTTTTATATACAGATGGAGCCTAGTTCCATACATCCACCCTTAATCATGTCCAGTTAGACACTTCTGGAATCAGAGTAGTTCAGAGCTCAAGCAATCACCTTAGAGTTTAAATATCTCTAACATACCTCTTTGGTTATCAGCAGTTTTGGGGATAATGGATATAAGATTACAAAGAATTTGATAAAAAATATGCTTAAGCACTTTGAGGAAGAAAAATACAAACACAAACAACACATCCACTTAAAAAAAAAGGAAAAAAGAAAAGTGACTCAAGACAGGAGAAAGAGAGAATCATTCCACTGTAAAACTGGATGCAGAGTCTGAAATGGGCAGCTTACAAAGCCATTAGCAGGGAGTGCCTTTTACAGTTCAGTACCAACTGATTTTTGTGACAAGTTTAAAGGTTCACAAGCATTTTCTTATGAGAGGGTGCAAGAGAAGAAAGCAGTGCTGTTCTGTCAGTGCACTACAGCATGAGAAAAAAAAAATATAAAAGACTGACCTATTCCAATTGCAAGATGGGTAAATTACAAAAGGGCAAAGTAATTCATTGTAATTGTCAAAGCAATAAGGAGGCAAGAGGACAGACCTTTGAGATACTGACATTTCATAGGAAATAAATTACATTGACAGACCTGAAAACATTAGCTATCTCTCCATAACATCCTACTAAATGATCTTATTTCACAACTTTTTTACAATAAATACATGAAAAGACTAAGATAAAAGAATATTACTATTACAAAGCTAGACTCTCAGGAATAAGCTTGAAAGCCTGCCTTTAGAACTGTTCCTTTTTAATCTCACTGATGCAACCCAAAGATCATTAGCACTAGCAATCATGTAACTACTACTTCTCCAGTCCTAACTCCATGGTAACACATGAGAGCTTATCCTCTCATTCCTGTAAATTTCCATTAGTAATATTTCCATACAGTTTCTGTCTAGCCAGACTGATCTAGTGAGGGATGAGGTTTAAAAGCTTAGCTTTTCACAGTGGCCTAGTGCTGTATTCTCAACAGAAAATAAGGTAGATATGTAAGTTCCACCTGAACTTCTACTTTGTATTTCACTTTTTTTCCCTCATAAAACAGTAACCTTTCCATTTTGTTTTTTTAAATGAATGGTGCATAATTATATGAATTGCCTACTCATACATGAAGTTAGTTAGATATGCAAACTGGACTTTGTCTTACTTTAAATAAACTAAGGAAATTCAGGACTTTAAATTGTATTTATAGATTTCTTTTTAACATTATCTTCAAACAAAACTAGGCTTGTTTTCCCAAGTGATAAGCTTTGTTATTTTGATTTTTTTTTTTATTGCTCTGAGAAAACAGAAATAAGAAGGTACTCTAGTACCTGTTCTATTCAAGTTAACAGTTTAAACCAAGGTGGAAGTATGATTCTGTGTAGTTACTGGGGGCTTAGGCTTCTCAATCTGTGGGTATAAAGTACCCCTACTCATGGGTGGCACACAACTTCCTGCTGCTAAAGCATAATAGCTACTATTCCAGATAATCGTTTCCTTGAAGTAAGTTGTGAAAAGAATTACAAGAAGTTACCTATTATATTATGCAATTACACCATAATCTTTGAAGTGCAATAATTACAGACAAGACATTTGCTTTTACTCAAAATAGGTTTCTTTTTTTTTCCTTTTTTCCCCTTCTGAAGTAATTCTTTAAGTGCTTTCAGAGATTTCACTGCTGGAGAAAAAAAGATCAGCACTTTTCCCTCTAACATTCAACTTCTTACTGTAAAGACACATGTACTGGTCCACGTAGGCCTCTCCTCTTTTTGCAGCAGCAGCCACAAACAGACACTCAAAGGAAGTCTTAAAAGACAGGCTGAGACACTGTCCTATTTCTCTTGAGAGAGTAAAGACAGTATTTTCTCCCAGTCTTCCAGTATTTTCAACTTTAGGAGCATTCTGAAATGTGCAGTGTCTATACATATTGAGTAACTCTGAAAACATTACTCTTTCAACAGCATTTTTAGCCCCTTTTCTACTCTACCAGCAACTTTTAGCAGTCAAGTTGCCCTCTTTTGAGACTTCAAATGTCTATAGTTTATAGTAGATAAAACCCCCGCCTCGACTTAGACTTGGCTCCTACTAGTTGCCTTTCTGTCCCCTAACTGCAGTTTAGCTTGTGACAAATTTCTGTTTTGATAATAAATATAACCTCCCAAAGATGATATACTGCCATATTGCATATGTATCATATACAGAAATTACTTGACAAGGAAAACTACTGCTCATCATCCAAGACTCCAGTAATTGATCACAAGTTAACCATTAGCCAGTTATTAAAATCTTCTGTTCAGGTGGTTAAGGTAAAACTAACACATTTTGCTTTACAATTAAAGTCAGTTAGAAATGCGGCCATAGAGCATTACTCTGGCACAGCTGACATGCAGACACTTGTCCATCTGAATTAATGTGACCATTTGCAACTGCCTCTCTAACTATCTAAACTATCTATAAGGTTACATTTTAATTGCACTACATTTTTGGGATTCTGTACTGTAAGAGTTTATAAGGAAATTTCCACTTTCTTCAAGCTTCCTGGTACATGCTATATGTCTTAAATGTCACAATGTCTATTAAAGAACAGAAGAGGTTGTTTAATTTTCAATTTTCATGCTGAACATTTTAAAGCAGTTTTGCAGTGATTACTTTTTTTTACCTGGACTTCAGGAGAAGTTCCATCTTGTGCCAAAGCCAAGAGAATACTGACACTAGTTTTCAGATGCTGTCCAGACCCTATTCCACCAACATACCGATGGAGACAGCCCAGAGCCAAGGAATGGCCTGTTCTTGATACAACGTCTCGAGCAGATTTTAACCTATCAATGTTTAAAGAAAAGCAAATCATGTCCGTCGCTACGTTTGTTACAAAGAATCTTTAAAGTACCATAAGAGTGCAAAAGACTAACAGAATCTTGCAGGCCACCTTACAAGACCTTAAGAAGCTTTAACAACAATGTACTTAATCTGTATTGCTAATAACCCACATTATACATAAGACAAGTGAAAAAAAAAAAGATATTTTAATGGTTATTTTCTTTCTTTCTGGTCAGAACTTGACATTTTAGATGAAGAAGAGTTTTGGAAGGATACAGGAAAAGGATCTAGAGTTACTAATGTTTCACAGAGGACTAATTTAGTAATCAGAAAAGTCCCCGCTAAACCACTGCAATGAAAAGGAATCAAGAATCAAAAAACGACAACACATACTGAAAAATTACAAATCTACAGCTACACCTTCCACTGCAAAGTCCAGGTTTTAACAGAGCTGTTTTCTTCTACAGCTGATTTCTATGCCTTTTCCAATAAATCCTTTTTATTTTTTTAAATAGCGAGCCTTTTATTAATGAAACTAAACCAGAATGAATAGCATTTTGAATGATCCAGTTTTATGAAGCAGTGATTTACTGAGCATTTTCCACAGTACTTCTGATTCTGAATGCATGTCACATACGTAACTTGGTAATTAAAAATCTTTTTGGTGGGTGGGGATGAGAAAGAAAAGAAGGATTTCCTAATTAGGATAAAGAAGGAGGGTTTTTTTCTCCTGGTTGTCTGCATATTAGACACATGCATGCTCTCAGTCATCAGTGAACAACAAAGTAAACGTACATCTCAAATATAAAAAGATTACTTGACCGTGTCAACAGAATGACAATCATCAACAATGTTATCCTAGGTAAGAAACCAAGGAAACAGTCTCAGTAAAAGAAATTCAAGGATATAACGTAAGGATGACGTACTTTATTACAAGATGAAAGGATGAGAAAAATTGAGTTATCCAGAGGTAGAAAAGCTGAACTGAGGCTATGTGCATGCAGCCTGTCCAGCCAAAAACATAGGCTACAGCCCCAAGTCAGTTGCATTCTGATTCACAAATAGGCTGATGCCTTGAATTTAAGCAAAAAATTGGGATACATATTGTTATTTCTACCACACATCTTTCTGAAGACCTAAGATAAACAAGAGAATACAAAAAAATACGGTCCAGTATATAAGTTAAATCGATGTTAAAGAGGATGTTTCAATGAAACAGAACCAGTATCACACAATTCATATTTCAGACATACTTAATGTAAGCTGTGATATCTATCTGAAACAGTTCAGTCACCTTCAAGTAACTCCTCAAAAGCTATTTACTGGTATCATTTCACATTCCATGTGTTTAACATCTCTGCTTTTATTCCTCACATGAAATAGATGGAAAAGAGAAGAACCTGTTTGAAGGTTTGCTAGATCTATATAACCACAGTAATCAGGCATGAAGAGAATAATCAATATGCAATTTAGAAGAAGAACCTTCCAAACTACATTAAATTATATTTCCTTTTTCAAATTAAAATCAACTTACTTATCAAAACTGTACTGAGCCATTCTAGCAATGAAAGAGGCTTCTCCAACGACCTGAGCCATTCTGCCAAGAGCTTCACCTGCTGCACATCTCAAAATAGGGTTAGGATTATCAAGGGCACCCATTACAAGTGTCAGAGCAGATTTGCGGACTTCTTCTGGTCCTAACGTGCTTTTATTCTCAGCTAAACCCTACATGGAAAAAAAAAAAAAACCAACATTCAAATGCAGTGGAAAAAGGGAAGATACATTTAAGACCTTCAATTAAAAGAAGTCTTTTACTCTGGGAAAAATAATTAAACAGTGTAAAGTAAAAACACTGCATGTATTATAGAGGAACAAGTCAAAGGCTTTACCAAAGACTGTGGTTTTCTGATCTGAAACCCTCATTTCAGCTCAATTTTGACAATTCTTTGACCGTTTGGCATGGCATGGGAGATTCCAAAAATCTGCCTTAGAATCTGCTTTTCAACTTGTAGTAACATAGCTACTCCTTGTAGTAACATTTCTAAGAACAACACAAGAAGTGAGGTGCTGTTTTGCTGATGTATTTTGCCAATCAACCAAAGACAGGAGGCTCCAGTGATAATCAGCTACAACTAGGCAGCCATTATTTGTGACTTGCTGTCTAGCTTCCTGACTTGATAGTGTGAGGCTGCATTTCCAGCTGTAACTAGAGAGCACAGAGCTATAGCTGGCCTCATTGGGACTGTGCATGAGCATCTAGAATTTGGTGCAATAAGGCAACCAAAACGTAAACCCAAATATATTTGTGGGTTTGTTTACACAAGCCTCATCTGCACAGTATTCTATGACATGAGGGGATTTTTGAATATATGTGACAAAGTACTTAAATCCATAACTCCAGTGCAAATAAAACTGCAGGACTGAAAATGAAAACAAAAATTAAAAAAGACAGTCTGAATACTAGATAATGCTGAATACTAAGGAATGCAGACTACATGAGCCTCACCTCTTCTCTGTACTGATACCCACAGACAAGAGCTCATACCAATATCTGGGAAAAAATGCAATTTTGGTATTTTCAAACTTTTGAATGTTTGAGTAGTAACTTTAGTAATGTTCTTCTAACAGCTCTTTGTATTGAATACAAACTGATGAACTTTGGCATCCATTACAAGCTTACACGTTTTACCTTCAAGGCACTAAGAACAGCAGTAAAGATATTAAGCTGCACAGCTTGCTGGCGAACACCTTTAGCCTGCTTGACACATTCAGCAAAGTGATCCAACATCTGTAATCTAAAACAAAGGAAAGAACATAAGTGAAGTGACAGCCTTTCAAAATACAAACTATGACACAGCTGATAAAAAACGCACACCACAAATGGGCCTTTTAAGTTCAGCCAGAGAATTTAAGTTTCAAAGGCTGCAGAAGGTATTCACTATAGGTAGAAAGAGTAGTGTTATTCTGAACATCCCTTTGCTGGTTCTTTTAGTTCATCCACAAATGTTTTCTAGTCCTTTTGAAGAAAACATCACCAAGAGGAAGTGAGTCTTCAGGTGCATTTGGCTGTATAACTAGAAAACAGAGTGCCTTTCCATTACCATTTGAAACAGTGTTACCCTCCATATTCATTTTATTGTTTCTACTGCTTTTCTCATTTAAACTCCATTCCCACCTCCAATTCTCCCCCAGAAAACATTACTGGGAGGAGAAGTGTTCCCTAGAAGAGACCAACAACAGGGGAGTAATGAATAATCTGCATTCTTAACTACTCAGCAGTTGTGCAGCTAAATATTTTCATAGTTAACAACAGATATAGATCAAGCTGAATTAATGCAAGCTGGCCTGAAGTCTACCCTGCACTTACTGCAAAATGATATTGACTGCTAGGGAAAAATTGCTCCCATCAGGATTGCACCAAAGGATGATTTTACTTTGAAATGCTCCTTAGACTGCTCTCACTCTGTGCTCAGTGACAAATTAGCTAAACTGAATGACAAAAGTAGTTCTGACAACTCATAGCTCTGCAGAGGCAATGTGGAACACAAAGGAAAATAGGCTGAATTCCATTTCCGCCTTTTCGTCATGCACACAATCATTTGCTGAGTATAAATCAAATGGTCTTACTTGTAAAAGCCAAATGAAATTCAATGGATGCCACTGCTGTATTCAAGGCTGATTGGAAGTTAATAAATATGGATGCTTTTTCAGGAAATTTTGGTTGCAGAGATATTACTGCTGTTAAATGCAGTAAGAGGAAAACCCAATCTTCACCTCCAAATCTTAATCTTCAAAAGTGATAAAACTGAGGAAATCACCTTATTTCTAAACTTAATAGACATACTCCGGAGTCCTGAGACACAATGGACACCAAATAATAAACTATGAATTTAAAGGCAGTTGATACCACAGTTGATTCTTACTTCAGGGGAGAAAAAACCACAAACAAACAAACAACCCTAATATAACAGTATCCAGAGAGCAAAGCATTAGGTCCTGGAAATTAACATTGATGTAAACTGACCTGTGTTTGTAAGACACATGAGGAAAAACCACACCAAAGAGAGCCACAGATGCATCGATGACAGATACACCTAAAGGAAGGGGACCAGGTACGGCTTCACCAGCAGGGATGCGCAAATAAATAGAAGAGGGATCATGTTCCAGAGCACCACTTCCAGATGCACTGTTTGGCTGAAGCTGCAAAATGCCACATAACATGAATACCTCTAAATATACCTTTGCACATAAAATCTGGAACTAGAGATAAGCAAAACACATATGCAGCATCTTAGAACAACAAAACAGCTTACAAACACCTCACTGCAACTGCAGTATGCCCAGGCACACACAGTAGCATTTACAGGGTCAGCTGAATCCTGAAGGGTCAAAGCATTTAACAATAGGATAAATACACAAACTATCACTCCTGGTATGACAGATGGAAATTAGAGCAAAGCAGATTAATTGTGGTACTAATACTAGCTTCTGAATCACTGACTATGAAGTAGCATTTCAGAAAACAGGTTATTCATTCACTCTCTAAGCACTGAGTTATAATACAGTATATTAAATGCTCAGTTTTGCCTACAAGGATTCCCTATACAGAAAGTTTTGGAAATAGTACTAAAACTACTAATGCTCCTATCATCACGTAAATACTTCCTAGCCATCACTCTTTTATGAAACACAATTAAAAAACCATCTATTTTCTCTGAAGAAAATTTTATATTCCTGTCAATTATTTGAATGTAGTAGGTCTGTATTCTTCTTAGGTGAGAGCAAACACTTGTTGAAACCTCTGCATTACTACAAAAAAAATTATAAGGTGATTAAACAGAAGAGAATCATTGACTAATAGAATGTTAAGGGGTTGGAATGAACCCTAAAGACCATCTAGTTCCAATCCTCCCTGTCATAGACAGGGACACCGCCGCTACTAGACCAACTTGCTCAAGGCGTTATCCAACCTGGCTTTGAACATTGACAGGGTTGGGGCATCCACAATTTCCCTGGACAACCTGTTCCAGTGTCTCATCACTTTCAGAGCAAAAAATTTCTTCCTAATACGTAACACCTATATTTCCCCTCTGTCAATTTGTACCCATTACTCCTTGTCCTACAAATACAGTTCCTGATGAAGGGTCCCTCTCTGTCTTCCCTGTAGGCCCACTTCAGATACCGGGAGGTTGCTATGAGGTCTCCAGATAATCTCTTCTCCAGACTGAAGAGCTCCAAGTTCTTCAGCCTGTCTTTGTAGGGAATGTGCTTCAGTCCTCATATCAACTTCATGGCCCTTCTATGGACTTTCTCCAACAGTTCCATGTCCTTCTTGTTTTGTGGACACCAGAACTGTACACAGTATTCGGGTGAGGTTGCATCAGAGCAGAGTAGAGGGGCAGAATCACCTCCTTTGGTCTGCTGGACACCTGCACTTGATGCAGGCCAGAATTCACTTGGCTTTCTGGGTTGCCAGCGCACAGTGCCAGAACCCTGTGAGTGAATCCTGCGACACACTACAGATCTTCACTTACCAACAGTGCCATGGTTTTACCGGTAAGAGGTTAACAAAAAAGAAAAAGAAAATGGGGGAAGGAGCATCCCAGAAAGCTCTGTGGATTGGAGACTGCACTGGAAGTCTACTATGTCCACCACAACAAACAAGGGAAGTTTATAAAACCTTTTTCTGCTTTGACATGCTGATCTTGGCTCAGAAACAGCCTCCCCTTGGTTTCTCACACTTGGTATCAGTCTTGGCTTTTGGATCTGCTCCATCAAGCCTTCTGACAGACCTTCCCATTATTACATGGGCTGTTGCAGAAGAGGCATTTTCAGTCAACAACATTGAGTCAACATTTCCAAATGAAACATAACATTTCATACTACACCTATAAAACCAGATAAATCTTGTTTTGCTAGAACAATATTTGCAGTATTGATATTTTGACAGGAGTCTCACTACAAAACATGTTAAGTGGAACCTATATTTCTACTGGTTCAAAAAAAAACTGCTGGACTAGGAAGACTGGGGGATGGGCAGAGCGTTGGGCTGGGTTTTTTTAAGAAATTAGGCTAATTCACTAAGCACAACCATATGAGTAGCATTATGCAATTTATATCTCTGCTGTAGGTGGGTTTTAATCAAAACAGTACCCTGCAGATGGAAAAAATTTATATCTAACAAAGCTCTGAAATAAGACTAAAAACAAGGCATGAAGTTTCAGTTTTAGAAAGCTTCCCCACGCACACATCACACAGACAGGGCAGATAATTCACTCTTCTAGCTTTTTATTACCTGATCTTCAATTGACTTATGATCCGTTTCCTGCAGCCAAGAGCCAAGCAGAACACTATCATCATAATGACAAAGAGACCTTAGGAGTGATGTGGTTGTATTAGCGGAGTTGTCTGTCAAAGTAAATTCTGCTACCAACTCTCGAAGCAGTGCATTAAATGATCCTAAAAAGACAGACATTAAAAAGAATCATTGCTGCTTCTTTCCAGCTAGTGATCAGAAGTTACAAATGTACCATTACTTCAGTTTTAGAGGTAGAAAACAGAGAAGTAAATCTGACAAGACCAGAGTTGAGAGCAAGGCTTCAAACAGAACCCTAGGTTCTCAACTCCCAAATCATAGGTACCCAAATACCCAAAGAATGGGTAAGGCTGGGAACCACTAGGGTTCATCTACTCCACTTCCCTGCTCAAGCAGAGTCCACTGGAGCACATTCCTCAGGATTGTGTCCTGTTCTAAACAGCAGATTAGACCATCCCTTCCAGGATGATAATCCAGGTTTTGAAAAAAATTTGCTCATTCACATGATCATGTAAATTTAATGAATTAACACAAACAAATAAGCAAAAAGGTACTCTGCAGACCCTGTGACAGTGCCCAGCAATTTAATAACAGATCTAATACATTAAATCAGATTAAAACAAACAAACACATCCCAAACAAAACACAAACAAAAAACCACCACTGAAACCAAAATTAACCTTCATCGTCACATCTGTCTTTTCAGTATACTAAGAAATAATGAAGCAATATTCTCTATCTTTTAAAGAACAATGACTTAAACCACCATTATTGGATCTCAGAACATGACCTTCATAACTCTCAATCCTATGAACAGGACCATAACTTTTATACTCTTAAGTGCTACTCTATGAATGTTTAGCAATATTCATCCTCTGTAGTTATACTGTCAAGATGACATAGAGAAGATGAGGAATATAGTACAAGATTCTTGGAGACTCCTAGAATTCTATTTTCAATCTTATATTTGCTTTGGTAAGTACCAAAAAGGCATCACAAGGAGTAAGTAGAATTTTTACTTTATCAAAAACTGTTAAAAATGTATGTACCTTCATATGTCTTCGGAGGTAATAAAGCCAATATATCATAAAGTCTTAAACGAACCATAGCTGCACTAGCTTTGAGATGAGCTCCATGGGCTTTAATTACTGATGGAATGCTATAGAATTAAAAAAGAGACAACCAGAAATATTGCAGTTACTGAAAAGAGTATTTTCAGATTTCTTTTCACAAGATATATCTCTAGCCAAGGCAAGAAAAGTGTTCAGAGAACTACTCTGAACAACGTTACTCAATTATAAGTACATTTTCAGAAGTAATTGTACAAAGAAGACTTTTAAAAGAAACAAAAAAAACCAAACCAAGCAAACCACACCACATGCTGCCCTAAATCAGTGAAAATGCACCTTCTTAGAAGAAAGTCCTACTTTAATTAGGGGCGGGACAGGGGAAAGGGACAGACATCAAACCACAAAACTAACTCAAGACTGTGTTTTTACTTTTATCCTGTAGAATGCTGAAAGTCTTTTCATTAGTCCATTTTATAAGAAAAGAGTTTTTTGATTAATATCTGCTATACCAGTATCCTAGTTTTCTCATTTCTTGCACAAGGATAAACAAACCATGAATTCAAAAGCTCACTGAACTGGAAATCCAAACCACAGTTACCGAAGCTACAACAGTAGGCCCTTCAGCACAGGCTATGCAATAATACATTTAAAAAGCTAATGACCATAAAGACAATGATCATAAAAGGTTTTTTTTCAAAATGGACAAGCAGTGACAGTGCAGTACTACACCAGAACATGAACTAAAACAAGTTAGGTCTAGTAGTTCAAGTCTCAGAAAAGAAAAAAACGAATAAAGAGCAAAAACTGCCTACTTACTGCGACATCATTGTCATGGCACATTCGATAGGTGTCATCAGTTTCCTGATCACATCCTCAGTAAGGAGCTCAGGACAGTGAGCAACAAAACTCCTCATAGCTAATAACAAAATAGCTTAAATTAAACTTTCACTGAAACAAACAAATATAAAACAGAAGCAAGATAGAGATCCTAAGGGAATATCGAAAGAAGAGCAATTAAAAATGTTTATTCAAAGACTACATGGCATCTTCATAAAACTGTAGGCCAAAACCTGATCATACTGATGAAAATCTGACACGCTTTACTAATTTTCAAAGAAAGCGGGGAAGATACGAGAGTTCACTCTACAATACTTGGGATCATGTTCTGGTTTCCTGTGCACGTGTAATCTCCAAGTCTGAAATTCTTACCACACAGAGCTCCAGCACGGCCTTCCAACGTTACTTGCCAGGTGAAAGAATCTCCTCTCGCCTTCTCTGCTTCCAGCTCCTTCAGAGAACGTGGAAACACATTTCGCCACAGCAGCAACATCTTTGGTAGATGATACCGAACAACAGAAGGACCTATGCAAAAAAGTAAAGTGACACTATAATAAAAACGTGTATTTAACTGAGTGTGAAAAATCTGCTATGAAGACTTTTGCTCTTTAAGCTGGTTTTGTCTTGTTTTACTTCTCTTCCTTTTATTCCTATGTGAAGAACAAAAACCAAATTAAATTCTTTCTCATTTCTATGTTGAAAGTGTGGCAATTAACTAATATACATTAAGTCTGCCTGTTGATACCAGCACTAAAAATATAGGAAATAGGCTATTCTATACACTGTCATATCATATGGAACCACTGCCAACTGTCTTTTTGCTGTCTTTTTATTTTGATTTCTTCTAATTTTTTAATATTACTATTTTGAAGGCAAATTCTTTAGCCTACCCTAACTTGTTCAAGAAATGAATAGGAAAATAATGGATAGTTACTGATTATGCAAATTAGTTTAACAGTCAGGTTTTTTTTAAACTTCTGAAAAAGATCTAATCCAAGTACATTAAAATATATTGGAGAAGGACAACCAAAATAGGGATACACTGTTAGAAAAATATGGCAACAAACTGGCAAAAAAGAGAGATTTTAGGGAAACGGGATTAAACATAAAATGGTATTTGCTGAGAGATCAAAATACTGCAGAATGCATCAGAACTTTACTGTATTTTCCAGCATAAAAAACCCTCAAACAAAATAGAAAAAACATTATTGCTGCAAAGTTCAAAAGTATACTTAAAACCTCTCAAAATACAGCTTTTGATTCTTCTGTGATGGCAGGTGTGAACATGAAGCTGGGTTTTTTAAATGACAGCTGAAGGGCTTTTAAACTGATGAGACTTTTAATCAGTACTGTTGCCTATCTATAGGCACACATGCAACTTGTTGGAATGCTCATTGCATTTTATTTATGGTCCATTTCTTCTGTACCACAACATTAAGGAAGGAAGACTACGGGCAATTTTGCCCTTTCATAAAATGACTAAAGGCTGGGTTTCTAAAAACAGAACAGAAATTTTATTTTTTTTTTTAGGTACGGCACCTTCTAATATCCTTCAGCTTACATAAACACTAATACTTCACTTCTCCCCAGCATAACACTACTGAAATACGTGTCCTAACACTGTTTCCCCTGTATAAATACTCTTGTGCTAGATACTGAACTGATTAAGTGTAGAGACCATTTGCCAGAGTGGATAATCAGAAATGTTAGACAAGCTTTAAAACAAAAGAAAAAGCAGAGCATTTTTACAAACCTAAAGTCATAAGTGCTCCAAGTAAAAGCCATCCAGCTTGAGTCCGCTGCAAGGAGAGCCTGCTGTTTTGTGCAGCAGTTCGTAACAGATCCTCAGCAATACTGACCACCATCTGCACCAATGACAAACACCAGTGGATTTTAAAAATACAAATGAAGCCACTGCAAGCTACTGCTCCTTGTTCGCTCTTACAGAGTATATATAAAGATGTTCTCAAATCGTATAAATTGACCTTGGATAAAGAATGCACATTCCATTTAATGCAGATTATTAGTGCTTTTCATATGACAATAGTCAGAAATATTCTCATCAGCAATTATATCAGCAATTTTTCAATAGTTCAATTTCTCTTCAGCAAATTCAAAAGAAAGAGAGGAAAGAAGTTGTTAAATATTGCTACTGAGATACTACAAACATATACACTACTCTCTGCTAGGCACAAGTTCAATTTCAATAATGCTTCAACTCATTAGCATGCCACACATTTTGCAAAGCTATTGCTTGTAGATAAAAAGGCATCTTTTAGTATGATGATACACTCACCTTTCCTTTGGCATGAGGAATACCTAGCGGACACTGGTGCACACCACCCAACAAAGCAGCCATTGCAAAACTGTAGCCACTAACAGCTTCAGGGGAGGTTTTCAGATTGTTGAGTCTTTCTGCACATCTATCTAAAAATGGAGTCAACTGAAAAGGCAGTGCCACGGCTACACACCGCAGGCACCATGCGGCAGCAAGTCGAGCAGCCATGCTGGGATGAAGAAGAACTGAAGTTACTGTCTCCAACAGACCTACAGAAAGGAGAGTTTAAAGTCTTTACCTTATTATGTGCTTTTTAATGCACATAGACAAGTAAACTGAAACAATACTAGACAGTCAACACTAAAGTTAAGAAAGCCAGAAATAAAGTACTTGAATGTTATGACTTTGCTTTTCCTTCAAGGAAATACAGAGGTGCTATTAGCATTATACTGCTCCACATCAGGTTCTACCAGCAAAGCTGGAGCTGTCAGAGCCATAGAAGTGACTCCTGCTACTTGGGCACTGAAAAGAGGCAGCAACGCTATATAAGGGAACAGGCCCTTCATGTGAGGATTCCCGCAATGTTTTACACAGACTGCCAATAACAGAGCAACAGTAAGACTGAGTTTTGGTTTTGCTTCACATTGCAGCTGAGCACATGCTACAGATGTCACTGACTGCTGTACTCTGCCTTGGACAGAATGCTGTCTCCCCTGTCCCAAGTTTCCATCCTTCTACACTATCCAAACCTCTGGGCCTCCCTAACCCCACTTTCTAACTGAGCCCTTCACTCCAACCTCTCTCCACACCAACACCTACTTTAGTCTAGATCTTGGCAAACTCCTACTTCAAAGCCCCACTGCTGCCTTATCTCTTACTTTCTCTTGAGGTAGTAAACAATTTCTACCTGCTTAGTTCACAGCAGCTAACAGAAATAATGCTGAGATACAGTCCCCTCTATTCTTACAGGACACAGCAGCCAGAAGGAATAAATATGAGCAGTTGTCCCCACCCTGTTGCTGGCACAAATCAGTATAAGAAAAGTATCATAAGCGTCAAGTCAACAATCTACAGGATGAAACGTCTAAAGAAGCCTGAACTTCCATTGCAACAGACCACAGGCATCTACAAACTGAAAAACTTACAACGGCAACACTACAGTAAAAATGTGGATTCAGATACCAAAAGAAACAAGAAGAAAATACCACACAAACCCTGGTCAACTTAAGCCAAAGAACTACTTTTTTTAAACAGGACTAACCATAGCTTCATCTAGACAAAATACTTTTGCCTCCCCACAGAAATCTGGTATTTCAAGGCAATACAGTTTTCCAAGAGCAAATATTTCAGACCTTACATAGCAAAACAATGTACTTCCTATAAAACCTTTATCATAAGTAAACCAATACCAAAAATCACAACTTCAGTCACCCTAAGAAAGTGCTTCAGACAGACTGATCAAAATAGCTGCTTAATACTTTGTCAAACTTGAACTACAGTTAGCGTACTAAAAACAATGAGCTGGACAAATGTAGCTACCTGGAGTACTACAGGACATGCCAGTTTCATTGATTTATTTCTTACATATTCATTTATTATTTAACTAGATTTAATGATACTTCATATTTATTGCTCAAATGCCTCACTTAATCTATTTCCATTTATTTGCATACCAATAGAGGGTTCTTGAATAAGGGGAGATGCAGTGGCATTCAGACTCTGAACCAGACTACCCAGTTCCTGGAGGGCACACACCATTACGTGCTGGCTTGCAGCTACATCAGCAGCTCCTGATTTATTTTCACTGTTAGCATCATTCACTACTGCTTCTGCAGAAAAGAAAACAAGAGTATCTTGCTTAACTACTGTTTGAATCACATGTGAATATGCACAAGACAGAAAATGACAGTTTTGTTTTGACATCAACCCTATATTAAAACAAAATCCCAAGTCTGGTATTATGAAGGGAAATAGTTTTATAGCTATCAGCTAAATATAATCATCCAAAGAGACCATAAAAAACAGTTCTCCAGTAGTTATTATGGATGGCAAAGGACTAAGAGGTAGGATTAACAGTATAATACAGCAAAAACAAGTATACAGTACACACATGCTGCATAGGTGTACCTATACACAGTAACAAAAACCCACCATCTTGGCATATCTAGGGTCTGCATACACAGTAACAAAAACCCACCATCTTGGCATATCTAGGGTCTGCATACAAATTTACATGCATATACACTCAATGAAACTAAAAAGAGAGACCTTTACCAAATAATTAATCACAATCTCTAATCATCTTAAAGATATCAAATTGAGTGCCTAGATTTTACTGTACGTTCTTTCTCCTACACAGTATTCCAGAAGCAGTAACTGCCTTTTCAAAGAAAAGGGACTTTAGTATCAGTTCAATGTTTGTGTGCCTACTACAGTACAAATTTAGAAATTTGTCCATCTTATTATATGAAGGGAAGCTATCATTACTGAGTGAAAACTCTTCCAATTTTTCATCAAATTCATTAGAAATGCTCAAAAAAACCCAAACCAGCTCTCCTGACAATCCAAATACACAATGGAATTTCCTGCAACTTTAACAAGGTGGCAGAAGGAGTAACTTCTGCAACTGCTTCCTCTCAGAAGTAGCATTTCCAATAGACTTATTTTCCTGGAAGCAATATTTATGGTAATCAGAACGCTTTTAAGGTTCCACACCCTATCAAAAAATAATTATGAGAAGAACCTGAAAACGTTTCAAAATCAATTTAATTTCCATAGGTTAAACACTGCTTTAAATTCAAATTAGATGGCAGCAGAAAAGGATAAGAAACAGATGTTTAGCAAATACAGTGATATGTAGTTCCTACTTACTTTTTAAATCTCCAGCTTAAACTAATTCATTTCATTAGAAACAAATGCCAAGACAGTTTTGTCAGCCCCCTGAGGGATTATATATTCTGCAAAGTTTTGCAAAGGGCTCATATTTTTCTTCTCTAATTCCAGTCTTCATATTACATCTTTATTTGTCACAAAATCCAGTGGGATATTAATATGGATGTTAAAGGGGGAGACACAAGGACCTACAAGATCCTGACCTATAATATCTCTAGCACTTTTAGTAAAAAACTCAGCAGGACTTTCAATACAACCTACCCCAGGATAACTGGCAAATGCACATTTTTTCCCCCACTTCCATTTTAGGCATTTGACATTGCATTTGCTATCACAGGATAACAAGCCAGTTTCATACAATCACTTTTCAAGTAGAACTTACATTTTGGACAGCATATTTTAAACAGAATGAGGCTGAACTACTGTTTACCATAACAACAAAATTACTCCTCATAGTGGAAGAAAGTTGAAAAATGGCTAACCCAGTATAATGACAGTAACTTTCAACTGGTCTCAGATAAAGAAAAGTGGTTCTCACCCACTGCCTTCATTTGTTTACCAATGGCTTGACATATGTCTTTGGCAGCTGCAATCTGTGCTTTCTCCCCAAGCAAGCTGCCCACAGTTGCTCTCAGGATAAAGGACACACATCTTCGAGAGTAAACTGCCTCCACGTGGGTCTGAGTTGCACGAGGATGGGAGACCAGATCAAGCACATGGGACAAAAAGGTAGCAAAGTTGCGCTCCAACCACTGACCTCCTAATGTTGTAACAAAGACAACGTAGGCCTGCAATTTCAGAAGTCACACGATCAAATTAAAACAGAAACAAAAGACTATATAAGACTACAGTTATATTCCTGTATAATGCAGTACAGGAGCAATACCAGTTAGTAATAAGTAACCCTAATGAGGTTACACAGCATGAATTCATTCAGTAGCCAGGTCTTTGCTGCTGAAAGTAAACTGTTTCCAGTACCAAGAGTAGCCCCTAAACATCTATGTATGCTATGAAGCTTAACACGCTCTCTGCACAACAGCAAGAAAACTCAGTTTATTACTTCAAATATGTCTCTTTCTAAAAAATTTGAGAATGCAATGTAAATAACAGCAGCACCATCAACCTGTTACAATTGACATTGAAGACCTCATGTACATCTCACAAAATAGGTGAGTCAAACTAGACTTGTAAGTTAACTTATAAACAAATACAGAAGTGTGTATGTTTCCTACTAAAAGGGTTACAATTGTGTATAAATTTTACTTAATTAAAAAAATGACAAACCTGGGTAACACCAACTCGCACTTCCCTATTGACAGATCCTCCTACTTTTAACATCTCTCCACCACTCTTCAGGAATCCAGATCCTCCTCGCAGAAATCCTGTGGCCATGAGCTCCAAGACCTCCTCCAGTGTGGCTCTCTTCACATTTTGTCGCATCACTTTTACAAAAAGGAAAGCAATAATTTGATCCCAAAGTTTGAACCAATACAAGCAATGATCTTGAAACCAGACTTACTAATTCAAAACTGTCTTGCAAAAATAAGTCTACCAAGATTTCAGACTAAAATTTGTTTTCCTGCTTAAAAAATAAGCCACTTTTCACAGGTAATTTTTGTCTTTTCTTTGTATGACTACAACAGACATTCTGCACTCTGTACTCTTTTTAGCTTGTTGTTTATAAAAATAAACAATCCATCTACAAGCTTCCATCTACTGGAATAATACTGTGTCCTGCAACACTGTCATGTAACATGGTACTGAAGGTGCAGTCTGCCCACTTAGACATGGAATCCAGAAGGGCTTGTACCTGTTGCTTGTTTTGGTATCAGTGCTGTAGCCATGACCGTCCCCAAAAGCTTTGACACTGCAACTCGCACACCATAGTTTGAGTTTTCTAGAGCTTTAAAGCACAGTGTTGCAACATTCTCTAGTTCAGCTGTCCACATAAACACTGCTTCATTCTGTAATTCCAGCAGACACTGTAAGAAAAACAGATTTGCTAAGGACCAGGAGACCATTCTTACCCTTTATCTAAGTATCAGACTGCAACTGTCAAGTTTATTCAGCAACTATTTTAATATTAATATTTTAAGAGTTCATTTACACACACTCTTCCATATACCAAATAACTTACATGAGTAAACAATCAAAAGACTCACAGAATAGGTTAATACATAAATAAAAAAATTAAAAGAAAGCTCAACTAAAGGACATTACCACTGAGGTTCACAGTTAATATATTCTATGTCATACTTGTTTACAAAGTGAAGAATACAGTACTACAGTACCTGTGAAATGAGTCAAATGTCTGAGCCTGCAGTGCAAATCAGTAAGAACTTACCTTGCCCAACTAATTATCAAATTTCCTATCACACACAACAGGTCACAGTTCAACAGCAGGTACTTCACAGTCACAGCACAAGAATTTCAAGGGCTGGTGAGAAACACACCCACCTTGGCCACTGCACATCGTACAGCCATAGACCTGTCCGTCAACAGAGACCGGGCATTCTTATAAATATCACGGTGACAAGAAGCTGCTGCTCCTCCAAGTCCATTGAGGACTTTCTGCAAACTCATCAGAATTTCACTGCGGCCCTGAGACTGCACACACACAAAAAAACATTTAGGCAAAAATGTGGACACGGTACTTATACTAAGACCCAGCTCTAAAATTTCTCATTTTCCTGCTTGTATGCAGGAATATTTTTGAAAACATTGATAATGAAGGCATATATAACCAATAACTAGCTGATTTTAGATAGCAGTAAGCACTATACTCAGCTTTATGAAAACCCCCTCAGTTGTCACCCAAATTAAGAAGAGCCCAGGCAACTCAACAAACTGGGTCTAGACAAAATGCTTCTGTCCTGCCCCACCATTTATCAGCTGCAGGCTCAGGAAAAAAGAAAAAGCAGCTGATATGAGAGAACAGGAAGCCCAAGTATTGAACAGCTATAACTTCCTACTACACCTGCACACAGGCAGGCACTTACAATTTGAAGGCACCCACACGTAAATAAACAAACAACTAATCCCCCAGCTGCCAGATCAAGATCTACACAATCAGTACTCCAACTGGTCCCAACAGACCTATTTGCATAAAATCAGACCTGCTGACACTCCAGTATACATTCTCACAATATCATGACATACTACCTCTTTTTAGGCCACAATCTGCCCTGCTCACACGCAGAGTAACAACTTTGCTGCAAAACTTAAGTATTTATTGCTAATTTTTAAAAACTGAGTATTCAAGGTACATGGGCAAAAATCTTAACACAAGAGCTAGAAATAATACATACAGTCATTTGGCAATTTTAATTACTGATGCCACTATGAAGAAAGTACTATAATATTCATATGATAAACTCCAAACTCTCTGCAGTAGACTTGATACTAACTAGGTAAGTGATTTGCATTTATCCAAATAGAAGAAAAACAACATAGGCATTTTGGCAAGCACCTTTGGAGGAAACAGGTTTCAGTTTAAAGGGAATCAAGACCACATAAATAATCTGAAACCTACCTCTGCACTTTTCAGAGATTTTAGAAGATTATTCACAGTTTCTGGAAAAGAACTACCCAGCATTCTGCCCATTTTTTCATAAAATGCACCAACACACGCCACAGCAGCCCTATGAAAAAACCCATGAATTGGTATAGTCTTTTTCTGCATCCTCTAAATGAAGACAAACGGAAATCTATGTTTTAATCATCACTGATTAATAAA
The DNA here is from genome assembly GCA_035222235.1 of Margarornis squamiger. NCBI lineage: Eukaryota > Metazoa > Chordata > Aves > Passeriformes > Furnariidae > Margarornis > Margarornis squamiger. The sequence goes on along the minus strand of JAWWTY010000106.1, from coordinate 34,423,864 downwards.
AATCTATTTATAACCCACTACTTATACTGGCTGGTCATTTAAACACTATGCATTTAAATAATCTTTTTGTTTCTAAGAATACAAATGAATTTGAAAGGGTATTATTAGAGGATCTACACATAGAGTGAAAAATTCTGGAGAAAACAAGATATGCTGAAATCTCAGCAAGATTAGGGTTTTGTTTCAATTCACTGTCTCTTTTTCCAAGCACCTGCAAAATAACCCTTCCGCTGTAATATATCTTGACACATTTTTATAGATACTGGATTATAGGGCTTTTTCCAAGACTAAGAACTTAAAATACATAAATTACTACATAACACAACAAAAGATATAGCCATTGTAAAATCACTGGATCCATAAACAGGTATTTACATGTTTTCCATGCCCTGCCATTTGAGATAACTAACACTATACTGCAGTCATATACACAAATTGTTCCAGGACAGTCACAGAAGCAGCTTCTGAAAATATGCACTTTTTCATCGCAAACAAGGCTTTTTTTAAAACCTGTAATTTTTGGCTAAAAGATTTTTTAGCAAAGCTATGTTATAAACTCATTACAACCTCCTCCTTAAGAGGCATATCTCCATTAAAAGAAACTTCTGGACTATCACTTGGATAGCAAAAGTTTCAGAGCATACTATAGCACAAAACCCTTCTCTCTTATTCAAGTTCCTCAAAGAACTGCAAGAGGTCAGTATCTGCCCAAACAGTGACTATTTCAGATTTTATTGCTAAATCCTGTTGTTGTGATAATGTCTGAAGGCAAGACCAGATTGGGTTCACTAGACACTGTGAACATATGAAGCAGTACATGTAGGAAACTACGAAAAACAGTTTCAGTGGAAGTTATTTATGGCATTAACCAAATTCCGACCAGTGAGACTGCTCCAGTGAGTAAAGATAAACTGGATCACACATACTTGCACACACATGTCCAAGTACAGAGACTTTGCTTGAGAGACCTGTGCAGCATATCACAGTAGAGAAATATAAAAGGCAGTGTTTGATGGGGAAAAAAACATGAACATTTAGTTACAATTCTCTGGGCACAGATAATGCTGTTTTGACAATCTGCAGGTTCCACCTTAAATGGGGTACCTGAGTGCAATCAGTAATAATTTTACTGCTGGAAAGTCCTCTTGCAGTACTGCATTAACTGTTATCTCGTCCATGCTGTAAGTATGTGAAGAAACATAAGATAGTGCCTTGCCCAAAGAAAGACATTTCATTTTCAGATAGCCATGTATGTGTCACTTTTGAGTCCTGCCCTGCACAATCTCAATGCAGCACTATCAAGCATATATCTGAACTCTGCTATATCAAGCACATCTGAACTCCAAATAAGCATGCAAAATATAAATAAACATAGCATGCACATATATAGGCAGATTCTTCTGTAATATCCAGGACCACTCAGCTTAAAAATCATTCCCCCTTCCCTAATAGTATTACACATACAGTTTTGTAGGTAGGTAGGCTGCAGTATCATCTTTGCTCTTGATGATGTCATTACACTTGTCAAGAGTCTGAAAAACAGTGAATGTGTCTCCGATGCTGTAGAGAGCAGCAAGATTTTTTGCAAGTAGCTTTCGCGTAGGTGGCCCAGGGGAACTGCTAATGAGTCCTGTCAGCTGTTCTACAAGTTTCTTCTGTTTTTCCTTGACATCTGTCTGTTAAGAGACCAAAATAATAAAAAAAAGTCACTTAATCCTGTGTCTTGCCACCAACACCCAGAAAAACTCACAAGAGACTGAAGTAAACCTTATACCATTCCCAACTGCATATAATTCAGCAAATTGCTTGTCTCACAGAGATTTGAAATACATTCAATAATAGCAGAGACACATGCTAAATGCTCAGGATTAGCTGTAATACTATTTAATTTTTACTTTTTCAAAATACTTACTGGCTGCCTACTGATTGCTTAAAATTAAGCACTTAAAACCTAAAAACTAACACACAGATTTTTCAGGCTGAATCTGAAACCACATAGTTATCATCTGTCCATTACCTGTCAACTCTCTCTGGCATGAAATCAACACAAATGCTTTAGAAAAAAGGGGGGAAAAAACCCCATAAAATTACCTTGTTGGCAGCTACCAGCACTTTATCCAAAAACCTTAACCACTCAAAGATAAAGACTGGTCTCTTTGCTTCTGTGATTTGAGCTAATGCTTCCTCGTTCAGTAACAAGCTATGAGCCAGCTCCATGATGGGTTAAATTCCAGTTTTATTGTAAACTTGTGTAGAAACTGTAAAATAAAAATGTAAATATTAGTATAAAGTACAGTACATCAGTAAAAATCTTTGAAAATCAAATTAAAACACCCAGCTTGCTTAGACTTGTCTTGGCTAAGCAGTCCCACGTAAAAGCTACACACATATTTACAAACTGAGTGCATCCATTAGTAATTCAGGGAACAGAGTTGTTAGTTGTAAAAAGAGCACCTACAGGCAATTTCAGGGTGTAAACTCTTAGCCAAGAAAAATATACTTAAGTTCCTGATTTAAAAAAAAAAAAAACACACAAAAAACCAAAAAAACCAAAACAACTAAAAACAACCCCCAAAACCAAGCAAAACACACAAAAAAGGTAAAGGAGTCATCTGTCTCCTCTTACATAAAAGAGAATAAGGATTGTCCCAAATCAAGACCCTTGAGCACACTTCTGAAGTTTTGGGCATGAACCTGGTCACCTTATCAACACCCTTCAACAGACAAGATATGAAGATGGGCCTACCACAACAAGGAATTTCCACCTATTAGAAATTTGAGAGAGGCAGGAGCAGTGATATCATCTCACATCACTGTCTGAAGACTATTCAGATCCCACTAGCCTTGCTGTAAGTGCTGGATAAATAAGTCTTCTGAAACCAAGCAAGCCTTAGGTGTGGCAGCCTGGAACACAAGCAGCAACCTAATGACTGCAAGACTCCCCAACAGGCAAAATGCTACAGACAAAACACTGGAGATCTTGCTCAAACACAGAATGGTAGGTAGCACCACAGTGCTACCAAAAGCATGCTATCACTGTAAGCAAACACTCTGTAGACAATTTAACCTTAGCAAACTACCTTTAAACAAAGCGTAGCTGTTTAATGAACACCTAACAGAAAGAAAAAAAAAATCACCTTATGTAAAAATCACAAAATTAAGTCAACCATCTTCAGCAAAAAGAAATCTAAAAAGGAAAAATTCAAAAAAAACCCAGCCCCAAAACCTGAAATACAGTGATACTGAAACAGGATCACAGGCAAAACAGAGAAAGCAAAACAACTAAGGATTATTATGTAAGACATCAGCTTTCAACAGACACCATCTTTTGACAACTGCACAGTTCACTTGTGCTCTCAATAGCTCAGAGCTGCTTCCTCATTCATGGTCAAAGCCAACAAACTCTTAAAGTCAAATAAAGCTATTTAACTTACTTTTTCTAAACAGTTCCAAGATTAGACATTGCTAAGGGTGACATGTTAATACTACAACTGTATTACGGTTCTAAATTCACCTCAATGATTTGGTCATGATGAAACTAAAGCATCACAATATCTGTAATGCTAAAGTTGTTTCCTACACTTCAGTATTTTGCATAATGTTTTTCACTACATTCATCTCCAGCAACAGCTCAGCAAAGGTGGAAGAGCCACATATGGAAGCACACACAAGCCTTCCTGACACCTCCAAAGACATCTTCCTGATTTTTTTTTCTAATTTACAAAGAATTGAGGAGGTATTGCCCATCAATAATGCACAGACACATCACCTCAAAATACCTTTACATAAGAGCACAGAGAAACGCAGTGAATGACAGCACTATGATTCTCTGGATACCATCCCAGAGATCTACACTGCTTGTCACACCCGCACAGCCCAGGAATACTGTATGACAGCACAGCTCATTACTCCTTTTCCTCCCCATATAAAAGGCTTCATTTGCTCCTGGCAAAGGAGCCACAACTTTCCACACACTCCCATACCTCTTCATCTAAATTTAGGAAACACGAGCTCCAAGCAACCAAATCCGCACATATATTCAGCTGTGCCGCTGAAGCACAAGGGATCAGGCACAAGAACAATTACACAGACATTCAGCTGAAGATTCAGAGTCCAACATCCAGCTACACCCATAAGCAATCCAAAGCTCACTTACACTGGTCAGCGTTTTGCTCCGAAATGCAGTGAAAAAAGCCTACCAAGTCCTATCGATTCCGGTGAGGGCTGGGTCTTGCTGTGCCTGTTACAAGAAATAAATACACTGTGATCTCCCATAGGATGCTGAGCAAAAGCCCACCAGCGTCCAGTAAGGTATGCTGAACCATTACACAGGCTAGAAAATGTACACATGTACTAAAATTCCTTTCTATTCCCCAGATGTTTCCCCGTAGCCTAAATCAACTATTTACATCTTCATCACACACGCACTTCAGCGGACTGAGAAAGCTGGAAAAAAACATGCAAGTTTAGGGGAAGTAACACCATCCCGAAGGGAGAAGAATGTCGTGCATCAGGTGAAAAGGCTTTTTTGCGCCTAGGTCATCCTACCTGTATCTGCTACTTTAATAAGCTAAGGCAGCTCTCCCAGGGCACCTCGCCTGCTTCTAAAAAGAACCCCACAGGAGGTCTGGAACCCCGCGGAGCAGCGCCGGCTGTGAGGGAGCGATGCTGGAGGCAAGGATGCTGAGGAAGGGATGCCGAGGGAGCGATGCCGATGGAGGGATGCCGAGGGAGGGATGCTGTGGGATCGATGCTGTGGGAGCGATGCCGATGGAGGGATGCCGAGGGAGCGATGCCGAGGGAGGGATGCCGTGGGAGCGATGCTGTGGGAGCGATGCCGATGGAGGGATGCCGAGGGAGTGATGCCGAGGGAGGGATGCTGTGGGAGCGATGCCGATGGAGGGATGCTGTGGGAGCGATGCCGAGGGAGCGATGCCGAGGGACCTTCCAGGACACCCTCGCACAGGCTCGCCGCCCCCCCGCACGCCTCCAGCGCCGCGGGGCGAAGCTTGGCCCGCCGGGCCGGCTCTCCCCTCTCAGGGTCCCTCACGCTGCTGCCGCGTCCCGCCGGCCCCGCGCTGCCACACCGCGCGGGCCGGGCACGGACACGGACACGGACACGGACAGGAACACGCGTGGGCGCGGCGCCGGCCGCGGTACCATCACCGGCGGGCTCGGCCGCTTCAGCCCACGCCGTGCCCGGGTCCGGCGGGCGGGACGGGGCGGAGGAAAGGGGGACAGGAGCGGCTGCAGCAGCAGGCCCAGCACCGTCCCCAGGCCCGGCCCCGCCGCACCGCCCGCACCGCCCGCGGCCCCGCGGCAGGAAGCGGCAGAGGCGCAGGCGCCGGCGGGCGGGGGCGGCACCGCGCATGCGCCGGGCCGCGCCAGGTGCTGTGAGCGGAGCGCCGTGCCCCCGGGGGTGTGAGGGGAGCGGGGCGCCTCTCAGGGGGTGTGAGGGGAGTGGGGTGCCTCTCAGGGGGGTGTGAGGGCAGCGGGGCGCCTCTCAGGGGGGTGTGAGGGGATCGCGGTGCCTCTCAGGGGGGTGTGAGGGGATCGCGGTGCCTCTCAGGGGGGTGTGAGGGGATCGCGGTGTCCCTCGGGGGTGTGTGCGGGGATTTGTGGTGCCCCCGCTGCCCCTCGGGGGTGTGTGAGGGAGCCGAGTGCCCCGGCAGCGCGTCCTGCCGACATGGAGGGGGATGAAGAAGAAGACTACATGTCTGATTCCTTTATTAAGTAAGTAGGTGGCTCTTTCTCCACCCCCCACTCCCGCTCTTAAGTGATTTTAACCATGTGTTTTGGGCTTTTTTAAAAAAACCAATAATATTTGCTGGAATTATTCACTCCTAGGCAGGACGTAAGGCCAGGCTTGCCCATGGTGAGGCGGGTGAAGGAAGCTCTTCAGAAAGAAGGAAAGCAAAAGGAAGCCAATGAGAAGAACAGGCAAAAGAGTATAAAAGAAGAAGAAAAGGAGAGACGTGACTTGGTGCTGAAAAGCGCATTGGGCAACGAGAATAAAGGGTTTGCTTTGCTCCAGAAGATGGGCTACAAGAGCGGCCAGGCCCTTGGCAAAAGCGGTGCGTTTGATTTTCTCAGAACCTTGTGCCTATATCCAACTATATCTTTGTATTTACAAACTGCAGCTGTCACCTCATGTGCAGACAGGGTCAATAAGTGCCTCTCAGAGAGCTCTAGCATTACTGAACTGTAAATGTGTTGTGATAGAACAAAATACGAGAGTGAACCCCTAAAACTGAAGTGAAAACGGTACAGGGTGTTGAGAGATGTGAGGGAAGAGCAGTATTTGAGCACTCACATATGTGCATGCCTAAAGGAACTGCATTAAGGGTGTTTTAATGGTTTTGCAAAGCTAATAGTGTTTCAAAATATGTTCCAGCCCCTCTCTTGGAACTTATAGTTGGATTCTAAAGAAGAAATGGTGCACACTGTCTTACCCTTGTAAAGCCTTAATAGGTGAAGTAAAATCGGTAAAACAAAGCATCAATAACTTGGTGTGCCAGTTCAGCATGTCTCTAGCAGACAATCGCAAACGGACTGGCCCAGACAGATTGTTTTTTTCTTCATCATTGTCAAGTTGTGAGATTCTGGAATGAAAATGCTCCAAAAGGCTGTAACAAAGGAGTCTTCATCACAGGCATGTTATGCCTGTCATGTCAACACCATTTTTTTTCAGTTGGGTCATGTCCTGATAAAAATATATAGGAACCCAGCAGACAAGCCAAAAAAGAGAGGCAGTTCTAGATCAGCTGTGTCATTCACAGTGCACAAAACATATCAATTTGGGATTTTTCACCTTCCAGCCAAAAAAACTCACAAGAAAATGTACATATTTAACAGCAAAAGCAGCTTTCCTGCTTGAATACACTGTACAAATCATAATTTAAGGAAAAACCTCATTTCTTAAATTGACTTGTTTTTTCTCTCACAGGAGAAGGCATTGTTGAACCTATTCCTCTGAACATCAAAACAGGTTTGTGATGATTTCTGATTTACTTAGGTGGGTATCATGGCTTCTCAACTATTTACATTCGTCTCTTGATCTTACATAGGCAGAAGTGGGCTTGGTCATGAGGAATTAAAAAAGCGAAAAGCTGAAGAAAAACTGGAAAACTATAGACAAAAGCTCCATATGAAAAAACAAGCAAATGAACAAGCTGCAGATCAGTTCAGGTAAAGTCATGTAACTGAATTCCAAGCAATGTCTAAACAATGATTCTCTTTATGCTCTAAGTTTGGTTATTTTTTTAATGTGTTACTATTTTTGAATGTTTTGAATGAAAGGTGAGAGTTACAATTCAGAGTAATTGTTTCTCAATTCTAAAGCAAAAGCAGGCGAACACTAATGCTAAAAGCACATGCTGCATGATTTAGTTTTTTGTTGATAATGCAAACAATATGCATACTAACTTTTCTCAAGTCATTTGCAACTTTTTTAATTGGAGAACTATGCCATCTTTATCTGTGGATTTTACGTTTAAAATCTTGAGTAATGTTGCTGCAATGGTTTTAAAAATCAGGGTAAATTTACTAAGGTTGGATTGGTTTTGTTTTCTTCTGATTTGCTTGTAGTGTGTGGAAAAAGAAAGTCTAGGGAAGGCTGTATCATTTGCAGATGTTTAGTGAGCCACTTTTTTATGTCTTACAAAAACCTGATGAAGAAACAGCATTCAGTGTGATGCAAAAAGGTATAATTCCCAAGAAATACAAGTGTGCTCCTATAGAAACAACGTCAGAATGACTTCTTAACTTGTACATCTGAGAGAATTAGTAGGTACAGAATCCTAGTTTTTCTGTTCTTGAAAAACTGGACTGTAATGCATCTCTCACTATGTGCCTGCCTGCTTGTTTACCTCTCTGCTTTTTCTTAACAGAATAAGATTCAAAAACAAACAAGAAGAACGTAAGATGGAAGGGGACCTGCGAAAAAGCCAGAGAGCCTGCCAGCAATTAGATATGCAAAAAGTGAGACCTGTGGGGTTTTTTGGGGCGTTGGAAGGAAGGCTTATAGGTTAGAGGTACAGGCTACAAAGTAGTGATTCAATTCTTAGAAATTCTCTAAAATTGTGGGTTAACTAGCCTGAAGTTTTAATGTTTTGCAACACTTCGGTCCTCTTAAAAAATTTCAAAGCGTATATTTGCACTATTAAGATAGTTGAAGGTGCACACCAACCTCATGGTAACTTAGGTGAGGACACATGTTTCTGGTCCTGCATTCTTGTGATTACTTCTGAGCTGTTTGTGTATCTTTCAGTATCCACTATCAGGCTATCCTCCATCCTCCTTGATGGTGCTGTTTGCCTCAAGTGAGGGAACAGCACCATCACACAATGGGTGATGTTGGGAAGGGACTCTACAGGTCATCCTGTCCAACCCTCCTGCTCAAGCAGGATCACCTAAAGCAGGTTGTCCAGGACCACGTCCAGGCAGCTCTTCAGTATCTCTAAGGATGGGGATCATCATTGAGGGAATCAGCAGATTCACCAAAGCAGCATTTAAACAAACAAACAAACAAAAAAGAAAACAAAGCAAAGAAATAAAACTCAAACAAAACACAAACACAAAACTGAGTACCTTCCACCTGCAAGGAACAACACAGGTAATAGATGTAAACTACTATACATTTTTGCAACTTGAAAACTTTAAGGTTTGTTTTCTCTGTTAACCTGTTAGAGGTCAATACTACCTCACAAGTTCTGCTGAGATTGTTTGATACTACTTAGTTTGCTACCAATGAAGTCAGCTGAATTAAGCTTAGATAATCTTTGTTGACTCTTCTTCCTCTAACTTTACCTGAGGTGGTTTAGGAAGCACCATGTGATCTGTTGATAAAATAACTTGGGGCAGCATGTCTTAACGTGGATATCTGCTCACAGCCTTGGTGTGAGATAATGTTGCTGTGTAGCTTTATGCGTACCAAACAGATGGAATAGAAGTAGTTGTTAGCATGCATTTCATTGTTTAAGAAACAAGTAAGTAATCCTTGTGGATCACTGCGCTTAGTTTCTCACTACAGCATTAGTAATTCTTAGCTATACTGTACATGCAAGTTTTAAAACCTAACACCTCACCTTCTAGAAATTGGTTTTGTCTGGCACCTTACAAGAAAACCTACAAAGGCAGATAACGTCCATTTAAATCCCTCATTATTCAAGGATATTGATGTTCCTAAGGAGACCTGGTTTTGGATAGAACCTGAAGAGGAAGACAAAAAGGATGAGGAGGACAAGGAAGATGAATGCACAAGCTCAGACTTAAGTGTAAGCTCTTCAACTGAATTAATGGCTTGATTCAGAATTAAATTTAATAATCCCTTAAACAGTATGTATGTATACATATATATAAAGAATATATATATGCATGCCATTTTCCAAGCTGTAATGAAGGGCCTCTTTGCAATCTTAAAACAGTGATTCTTACAGGAACTACACGACGAAATATAAAACATTAAACCACTGATTTATTGCTCATCTGTTTTGAGGCTGCTCTTTGGAAAAAGCAGCCTAGAGATTAAATTCCAAACATTTTTATGCCTTAGTCAAGATACTTAAGATCACAGTTATTTGCTTTTAAGTTTTCATTTTAGCTGCTTCATCTAATGTCTGAGGTTGGGTTTTGGAATCACCAAGTAATTTCTGAAAATACTTCACAGATTATCTCAAGTTGAACATTGGAAATTCACAATTTTTGAGAACTAGATTAAACAGCTGTTGTTAGCCTTATGTGTTTGATTTGCAGAGATTAGATGTGGAAAAATCCACAAAAGATACCATATAGTTGAAATCAGGTAGGTAAGTAATATTTTTAGCTCTCTCTCTTTAGTGCAGGTTTCTTAGCTGGAAAGAAGGATGAGCAAACAACAGACATTCATTTTCCAGAGATTATGAATTCCTATGCCCTATTCTAGAAATTTGGGAAACTTCATGTCCTAGTGAGCTACAGAGTTGTGTAGCTTTTCCACTGCAAAAGGTTAAAAATTGATTTTAGCAAAGCAGTAGCTCAAACTGATATATGTCATGCGAGCCCCAGATAACTGCATACCTGTACATGTCTCTAGGTTTCAGAAAAGCTGCATATTCTGACAGCCTACTTGAGAGAAGAACACTTTTATTGCATTTGGTGTGGAATGACTTATGAAGGTATGCAGCTAGACTCAAATAGAATATATCCCTTGTGTTTCTCTTACTGTAGTAATTTCAATCTGCATAGCAAATTTACCTTCCAGGCTGCTGTGTTTTGTGCAAAGCATTGTACATTTTGATTGTAAGCCAATTTTTATGTTTACATGCACAAAATAAGCCAAAAAAAGCTGAAAACCCCCCAAACAAAACCACAACAGAACACAGCTAACCATACTGAAATTTATTTGGATTTCTATTTATATTAATTTAGTTTTCAGAAGACAAAATTCAGTTATTCAATACCATGTTTCTGACACAATTAGAAAAACAATTAGAAATTTGGTTTCACTGCACCAAAGAAGGTAGAATTTTCGTTCATTGTTTTAAAATTAATTTGGGAGTTAATATCTTGCAAACCTTGAATTCTATTTAATCTGTTTTGCCTGGATTCTACAAATAATTCTGGTAACGATTTTTTCCTCCTCTGAGCTGGAATTACTCACTTTTTCTCTGCTTATCTGGTAGACTCTGAAGATTTATCTTCAAACTGTCCAGGAGACAGTGCTGCAGATCATGACTAAAGCCTCTCTAAAGGAAGGAGTCCTAAATAAGTATGTATAATTCATCATATCTTTTAGAAAGTTCAGAGTTGTGCTATACTCAAGAATTCATACCAAAGTACACAGAAGAAGAGTTTGGGAAATATTACAATGATGTTATTTGAAACAATATTTCTGTTGTAAGTGAAGGTGCATGTTTTGTATAACTAAAGAGAACTAGATCATGATGTTGGGGTTTCATTTTTTTATATAAAAAATATCTTTTATTTTTAGGGAACAGCAGTTGCTACTGTGAATAGCCATTAATAAAAAGGTACTGATTAAGTATATAAGTACTGTGGGGGAAAATGTATCAAAACTACCTGGACATGCTCAATATTATATAATAGCAAGAAGGTTAACAATAGTATTGGTGCGCTGTCCAAAAACTGTAAAGAATATTCAGCCAAAAGATTGTCACATATTAACTTTCATATCATGAATAGTTTTATAGAATCATAGAATTTAGGTTGGAAAAGACCTTTAAGATCATCAAGTCCAACTATATGAAAGAGAAGAGAAAGCAGAACTAGTAGTATTATGTCTTTGAGGACAGAATTTCTCACAGATCTTGACCACTGCAAAGAAATACTAATTAGCCCAGAAATAGTGAAATGCTCTATGTATTCGAGTCAAGGATCAGATTAATAAAGCTTAAAGCCATGATAGAATTAAATCTGGCCAGGAACATCAAGGGCAACAAGAAAAACTTCTTTTGCTGGTGATAAAAAGAAGACCAGGAAAAATATGAGTCCTCCTGGGAGAACATAGAAGACCTTGTTATCCAGGTAACCAGGAGATATGGGGAAGGCTGAGGTACTCAATGACTTCTTTGCCTCAGTAGCAAGTGCTGCAGCCCCACTGCCCAAGCTGCAGAAGGTAAAGGGATGGGAGAAGTAAGAACCATCCTCTGTAGGAGAAGATCAGGTTCAAGAAAATACAAAGAACCTAAAGGTGCACAAGCCCAATGGACCTGATGGCATGCATCAACAGGTCCCAGAAGAACTGGCAAATGTAGTTGCTAAGCTACTTGAATTGGGGTTGTTTAGTTTGGAGATGAGAAAGCTCTGGGGAGACCTTACAGCACTTTCCAGGATGATCTACAAGAGAGCTGGAAAGGGACTTTTTACAAGGGCAGGTAGTGATAGGACGAGGAAATGGCTTCAAACTGAAAGTGGGTGGGTTTGGAGTAGATATTAGGAATAAATTCTTTACTGTGGGGGTGGCAAGGCACAGTAACAGGCTGCCCAAAGAAGCTGTGGATGCCCCATCCCTGGCAGTGTTCAAGGCCACACTGGGTGGGGCTTTGAGCAACCTGGTCTATTGAAAGGTGTCCCTGCCCATAGCAGGGGAGTTGGAACTGAATGATCTTTAAGGTCCCTTCTAACGCAAACCATTCTATGATTCTATATGTATGATTCATGATAAAGAGGAAAAAAATACACAGAACTGCTTAAGGCCTTAGAAAAGCATGTAAGTTCAGATGTACAACAAATACAGTAGAACAGCAATAATTTCCATAAGAACATAAAAATTAGGATGCATTCATTTACATTATTCCTTTTAACAGTCACCCACTTGGAACCCATTTAACATTTCTGGAAAAGCATACAGTACTTTACATATTACCTATTTTTCTGCTTAGAAATCTCTGGTCGTTCGCCCTTACGGAGTTATGTTGGCTCCACAGCAATGAACAGTTTGACAAGATACAGCTCAAAGAGAAGCAGCTGAAGGACTAGCATGCCTGTCTTTTCACCCTGCTCCTCACCACCACACACACAGTACTTTGAGTTTGGGCACGTCTGAACTCTTTGAAGTAACTGAGGGGTAACAGAAAAACTGCTGTTACCTTTTGTGGGGCTCACAGGGAGACCACCAGAGGTATTCAGTACATTCGCTAAGGGTTAGGCATGCCTCAGTATTACAAGGGATTAAAACTTAGCAGCACAGGAAAGAATGTTTAAAGTGCTCCCTCAGCATAGGATTTCAAATGGTTACTACTGAGAAAACTCTCAAGAATTTTGGCATATTAATAGCACCTTAATTATTCCTTTCCAAAAAAAAAGAACCATCAAAACCTAGGTTTTTCAAAAGTTTAGAACAGATCTCAAGTGGATTTCCTAGAAGCTCCATATTTAACATTTAAATTCTTAAGAAATGCTTCCTTTAGAAGTATTTTTAATTCAAGAGTACTGAAGGTGCTAGGTCATCAACAGGTGTAAAGAGATAAGAAAGCTCACCTTATAGTACTGAAACTCTCTGAAGAACAACCTACACCTCTTCCTAGTATCTTTTCTACCAAAACTAGTCTTGGTATTAATGGGAGCATTCCAGTATTTTTTAAAAATATCATTGAACAAATCAGAGAGTTTGAGTCACATACCACAGGACAGCACTTCTTCCATGGAAAGACATAGATACCCTCAAGGATTAATGGATTCAGCACCACATCCAGGGATTGCACAGGCCAGTTAGCACTTTAGCAATCAACATAATCTTCTAGGAGAAAAGGACTAGGTTCTTTTACTTATTGTAGAATACAGTTCAGCTCATCCACATCCTGCATTTCCAGGTAAATTTGCAAGTGATTTCTTGCAGAAGTACCCTGTCCTGGTCTGCAGCCAATGGACAGCAAGTGGTGACGTGGCCCTTTGAGCTGGCAAACTCCTCAATGGCAGGAAGGCAAAGCACGAAGGAAAAGACATACCCCAAGTCTTGCTGTTGCTTCTGACATCTATTGTTATTTCATCAGTTCCAGTAAATCCATCAAACTCTGGATTTATACATTTAACAAGAAAAATTTTTAACTGACTTTTTTTTAACAGACCCAACAAGATCAAGTATTTGAGATGCAGAGGGTCTCTTTGAAGGCTCTCTTGAAAGCATCTTTTTGATTATGGATGCCTGCAAAAAAAATTAAATGTCAATAGATTTTATTTTTTGTTTTAGTAAATAAACTGACAAAAATAACATATTAAAAGCCCATACCTTTGGTGGAAATTGGCTTGTGAAACTCTCTGGAAGATGACCTTGTCTAACAGAAGGCCATACCTGAAATTCATAAAAGAGAACAGTTCCAATAAGCTTTCTTTGATTGTATTTTGCATCTATACCTTATGATCCATATAGCTTACTGAAGTAATTGGAAAACCACAAATCTACAAGAAAGGTAAGGCTTCAAAAAGTAACTGTAAGCAGTTTGAAAGTTTTTTCTGTTTAGTTGTACGTTGTTTTGGTTTTACGGCCTTTTCTTCAAATATCGTTCCTTTCTAAGCTTAAAAGCTTTGTACTCTAGAATGATGTATTTGTTTCAGCAGTCCTCTCTATTTCAGAACCATTATCCTTCTTAATTTAAAAGTAGTGAATTTATGTAGTCTAACCAAATTGAAAGGAAAGAAAAAAGACAAGACATTTCCTACTTTGGACGTTAGTGTTTGCAAGCCAAGCAGGTGTGCTTCCACGTTCAGTACCACACTCTGAACTGCTGAAGTATGTCACTGCCAAAAGTGCCACATGGAGTTCAAAACAGCTGTAGAGGATTTCTAATCACGTGGTTTAGAAACGGGGTTTGGGTAACTTTTTTTTTTTTCCTGTATGACACTGTCTCTTACAACATCTTCCTAGGCAAGCTTAGGAATTGCAGGCTGGAAAAGCGGATGATGAGGGGGATTGAGAGCTGGCTGAACAGCAGATCCCAGAGGTTAGTACACAGTGGCATAGGGTCTAGTTGAGGGACTACAGGGACTAGTAGTGTCCCCTGGGGATGGCTGCTGGGTCCAGTGTTGTTTAACTTGCTTGTCAATGACTGGGATGAAGGGGCAGATGCCTCCTCAGCAAGTTTGCTGATAACACAAAACTGGGAGGAGTGATCAATACCCCAGAGTGCTGTGCAGTCCTTCAGAAGGACTTCGACAGGCTGGAGAGATGGGCAGAGAGGAACCTTCTGAAATTCAACAAAGGCAAATGCAGAATCCCGCAGATGGGGAGAAATAACCCCCTGCACCAGTACAGGCTGGGGACTGACCTACTGGAAAGCAGCTCTGCAGAAAAGGATCTGGGGATCCTGGAGGACAACAAGCTATGAGCCAGCAGTGTGCCCTGGTGGCCAAGAAGGCCAATGGTATCCTGGGATGCAGCAGGAAGAGCATTGCCAGCAGGTCAGGGGAGGTGCCCTGGTGAGGCACATCTGGAGTGCTGTGTCCAGTGATCCTCAGTGCAAAGGAGATACAGAGCTTCTGGAGCAGGTCAAGTGGAGGGTAACATGAAGGGACTGGAGCATCTCTCTTATGAGGAAAGACTGAGGGAGCTGGGCCTGTTCAGCCTCCAGAAGAGATGACTGAGAGGGGACCTCATCAATGTCTAGAAGTATCTGAAGGGAGGGTGCCAAGAGAATAGATCCAGGCTCTTCTCATTGGTGTTGAGCAATAGGACAAGAGGCAATAGGCAGAAACTGATGCACAGGAAATTCCACCTGAACGTGAGGAAGGACTTCTTTACTGTGCAGGTGACCACACTGAAACAAGATTGCTCAGAGTGGTTATGGAGTCTCCCTCACTGGAGATATAATGGACATAAGCCCAAGTAACATGCTCTAGGAGACCCTGCTTGAGCTGGTAGGCTGGACCTGCAGTGGTCCCCTCCAACTTTTTCCACTTTGTGGCTCTGCAGTAATGTAGCTTCTTGGGTAAACAGAGCTGAACCAGTTATTCAACACAAAATAATCAGCTTTATTTTTGGATTATGTTCTTTCAGCAGGGCTTGCCAGCCCTAGAGTTTATCATGCTCCATTAAGTGAAATTGCTTTCTAAGGTAATGGAGCAGCTGAAGACCATTCTAGGACTTCCATCCGTGTAAGCTGAAGACCATCCTAGGACTTCCATCCTTGTAACTTCCCTACCTGCCTAGAGAGCTCAAGATTTTTATACTTTAAGGAAACAATGCCTTTCCAACGGTCAATACCGTGAGACCGTACGTGCGTTTGCAGTCAGCTGTGAGCAGGAACAAGGTATCTTAGGAAGTACAGCAAGGTGGCTGAACAGAGCCAAGTTGAACAGACGCACTGGTATGATTTTCCCACACTGGCAAAAGGATCCAGCTAATGATGTTCAAAGTCTGGCCACAATTACTTTAGACAAGATACTCAGCAGTTACATCACTGTCCTACAAATACTTCCTGCATATGATCTTTTACAATAGTAATGTATAAAGTAGCAATAAAAAGCTCAAGATGCATAAAATATACCTTTAAAAAAAAAAAAAGGCACAAGCTTAGTACTGGGTTTCTTTTTGAAGTAACATATCTTTCACTTTAAGCGATGTATTCCAAATCACTTTCATTTTCATTTTGGCAAATTTCAAATGTTTTGTCTTGATGGAAACAGTTCTTGCTCCACTCTGCAGTGAAGGCAAGAGCATGGCAGAGACAAAACTTACATATTCATAATTTTTATTTTCTAAAATTAGAAAAACATTCCCTTCGAGTTTCTGATCAAACAAAAAGATTTATACGAAACTTGACATTTTTACCTTGGCATCAATCTTAAGCATGCTCAGGCTTTAATGTATATGTAATAGGACATAGGAGAAAAAGTAATACTTTTTTACTTCAGTTATGACATTTCAGCTGAGGTGTGAGGACTTGCAGGCCTTATGGAAATGAATTAAGGGGGGAAATGTAAATAGAGACTACTCTAGATACACAGGTTCCTTCTAGTGTGCCGTCAACATGTGATACCAGCAGCAAGGCAAAACTATCAGGGAGAGTTCTTTTTTAAATGTAAAGATTACGTACCTCATTTTTCTCGTGATTAGTGAATGCTGAAAGAATTTCAAACCAAATTAATGCCAGTGCATACATATCTACTTCTTTTCCATATCTGTCCCCGAACTAGAAAGATAAGAGCCAGAACAATATAGGCATCAAATCCAACTGTAAAGCAGCATTTCTTAAAGCAAAATTTGAAGTCAGAAGAAATTTCCGCTACAGGAGTGGCCCTACTCGATATTCTTATTAGTCATTAACACTTTCTGCCACAGACCTGTTAAGTAGTGACTATTGTGTCACATTAAATACTGAAATTAAGATTTCTACAGACCTATAAAGATAAATTGCCAATATTGCCCTGTGACAAATAATGAAACAAATAGAAAGACTCAAATGCCATCGTTAACAGAGGTCCTAAATTAAAATTTAACTATATGTCACTATACAGCACACAGTGTCAGACTGTAGGTTAGCCAAGAGAAAAATACACCACCACACTTGCAGACAGCTTTCTCCAGAACACTTATCCTCATATACCAGGGGACTTCAGGCAACTTGCCTTAATACTGAGATTAGGATTGAGAACATCCAATGCTGAGTTTATAGTGCAAATCTAATTACAGAGACACTAATATAGCAGGATAATTACCTGTTCTGGTGCCATATATGATTTTGTTCCTCTGTTCTCAGTCAGAGTCTCATATGCCACAGAAGTCACAAGTCCGAAGTCACCTATTTTTATTTTATCATGTGATATGAATATATTTGGAGGCTATATATATATTAATAATTTTAAAAAAAAAGAAAAAAAAAATCACCATATGAGCAAGGTTCATAATCAAGCATAATCAGCCACAGAAGTGTTCCCCATAAAATTTCATAATTGTTCACAGAAAACAGCATTATGAAACTGATGGGGTGGGAAACAGAAAGAAGTTAAATTTATTTTTAAAAAACACAAACTAAATTTCAAGGAGTATATCTTCTGGAGTAACTGCAGCAGATTGGCCCCTCTTCTACCTCCCCCAGTTTATATACTGGGCATGACATTCTGTGGTGTGGAATATCCTACTGGGCAGTTTGGGTCACCTGTCCCAGCTATGTTATCAATATAATGCTCATACTGAATCCAAAACACAGCACTGTACCACCTACTGAAAAGAAATTTACTCTATCCCAGCCTAAACCAGAACGCAAAGTCATAAACAACTTTTAAAACAGAACTGTATATGCTTCAACAAAGTTTCCCAGAGAAGAGCAAGAGACTACACTTCAGAGTGTTTTTAAAACAAACCCAAATAACCTCATGCTATCTTTTATTCAACGAAGTTCCAGTGGACTCTAAGGCCAGGAGATACTTAATATTCAACAGGATGAGATCTTTGTGTGAAGAATGCCCCATACAGCAGTTCTGTTCAACTCCAACTATGTCCACACACATTTAATACAGTAACTATACCAGGCTACACGATTTAAAGACTCTGTTCCTACCAGGCACAAATGACATTAGTGTCAGCTTGAACCTATCCTGCAGTTTTGATTCTGGGATATGGAGATCTCATATGGCCAAGCACCTAAGCTGACAGCAGATCAAAGAGGGGAAAAGAGTTCCTAAATTTAAATACAGATGGACAAGTTAGCAATATGTCCTGGTTCTGGTCAGGACAGGGTGAATTTTTGCAGTAGCCAGGAGGAGTCATGGCTAGGACACATAGGTTATTGTATACCACCTCATGTCATTTTGCAGGAACAGGGGAAGGGCTTATTTCCAGGTTGGGGCAGCGTGGTGCTGCCAAGTCAGACTCCAAGGTGAACATTTTACATGTGAATCACTCTCTTTTGTACACTTTTGTTATTAATATTGTTGCTGTTACTGTTCGTTTTCTTTTCTCGTTGCTGTTTCCAGTAAATTGCTCTTACCCCACTCCATGATCTTTACCTTTTGTACCTCCAATTCTCCTCTCCAGCCCACCAGAGGGGAAGGGAAGTGAGCAAGTGGTGCATGGTTTCAGTGGGAGCACTAAATTGGAGATCACCATTCCTAAACCATGACAGTCTTAGTCCTAGAATCTCAGGGTCATGCGTTCGAGCCCTACATTGGGCACCAAATAAGGCTGGGGTGTGCAGGGAGTCAAGCAGGGCACCCATGAGCTCACTGGAGCCGCCCATTGTGAAAGGACTTCAGTCCCAGCAGTTAGTCTGGTGGTGCGAGTGTGACTGCCAGAGTGGCTCCTGAGTGGTCAGGCAGGGCAGTTAGCTTAACCCTATGATTCTGTGAATGCCACCACATTGACTTTTTCACAAAGTGAGTGATTTAAAACTCTGTAAGCAGCATTGTATCTGCCATATTGAAGCCCTGAAGACTTTGTCCTTTATAACCTTTATATTGAAATAAAATCTTCATAAGAAGATGCACATGTAGAGACTGAAATTCTACCCAAAACTGTAGCATTCAAATACTTATATGTGTACATGGGACAAAAGCAATTACAGCATGTTAAACACACCATGTATTAGGATACATAAACTATCCTTTTACAATATGGCCAGAGCAAACTTCCTAGGCTTTTCCCCATAGGCAGTCTTGTGACCTTGTAACACAACGAAAATGCCTGTTAACTGATGACTATTGATTTTTTGAATTACTGCATTCTGAGATCCTCTAGCTTACCTTCTGATTTTAGGATGAGGTTCAGCAGTTGCTGAAAAAGAATTAATCTCTAGTAGTATCTGAAGAGGCACATTGCTAGGGTATGTAACAGAGTAAACAAGGACTTTAACAATTTAACATTTTCTGAAATTTCAGCAAGTACTATCTTCTTTTGTTTCTGGGGTTTTTTTGTTTGTTAGTTTGTTTGGGTTTTTTTTTTAACTACCTATCCTACTTACCTTGAGGTCTCGATGAATTAAGTTTGCAGAATGAATATATTCCACTCCCTTCAGTATTTGTAAAAAATTGTTTTGTGCCATTTCATGATAGTTCCGGTCTTTTCTGTTCTCTGCAATCCACTTTTCCAATGTCCCTTGTTCACAGAATTCCATTTGGATGAAAAGGCAGGGAATTGTTTTGCCTGAATTCAGGCTTCAAAAGAAAATTACATACCATATTAAAATTGGCAAGATACAATTCCTCCCAAGTCATCAGTGATCCTCCAGTTCCTCTTCTTTAAAAAGTCTTTCTGTTAATAATTATTTTTGGAGTTCCCCAAAACAAAGTCTGCAAGTCCCTTAATTTTTAAAAAAAATCCTAGACCATTATGTGTAACATATAAATAAATAGGACTGCAAACCAAAGAATCCCTGCTCAGTTCCTACCTATCTCTGGAATATTAATGTTTTGCTTGCTTCCTAGTTCACCCTGAAAGTTTTTGGAGTGCCCAAGTTCTATTTCCTTCATACCTAAAGGCATCTCTATACAGGAAGAAATAGCACTGTCCTTGGCTCCCATTTTACCATGTAGGAACTGCTGCAAGTCCCTGGCAGGTATTCTCTATTCCACTCAACAAACACAGCATCAGCCAGCCTTCCTCTTCTACCCAGAATGACCATGTTCTTTCCAGCTCAGTCCTGTCACGAATGTAGTGCAGTGCCCATCTTTGACATCACTCTGCTAGTCAGAGAAACCCTTCTGAGAGCTACAAATCTAGATGAAAGAAATTCACCTGACAGCCTCGCACTTCACCCTCACCCATCAGCCCATGGAATAGGCTGGAGCTGGAGATGGTGGAGGAGAGAACAATATGAAGAGGAGCAGGCACCACAGTTTCCTATGTGCACTGTGTGATCTGAGTGCCCTGGAATAAAGCTGCCTGAGGCACTGAAAGAACAAGCACTAAGTGGCTCAGGACTCTGTAGCCTTGGAGTCAGGGCACTAATTCCAGGCTGGGACCTCGGCTTTCCGGACTATTTTTTTCTGTCTTTGACACTGTAAGTGTTCAATGTAAAATACATACATGATATTGAGACTCCAACATATTAATGTTTGGGGTTTGACATGAGTTTTTTCCTCCATTTTATTCCTCATTTACTGAGTACACTGGAGAGATATCATGCCAACCTTAATTTTGAATCCATTAATATTTTATGGCTCCGGGTGAGTATGGCAACCCATCTGAATGGTATGAATTTACAGCTAGTAAAAAAAGCTTACAACAGAAGCTTTGAAAAGTTAATAGACTAACTTACAAATAAAACTCTCACCACGGTCTTTCCAAAGTCTCAGTGTTGAAAGGCTACCTCTAAATTAGAGAGCATTTCATTTTGTATTTCTGTTCTAAACAATAAAAACTGTTCAGGCATCATGGTTAAAATGCTAACTTAAGAGAAACAATTAAATCTATGAGAGCTATTGGCTAAAAAAAAGCTTCTGATCAGGAATTTGGCAGCCAGCTGTCAAACAGTTTTTTACTTTCTGTTGTTAATTCTTGCCCCAAATTTTGAGTTCTGCATTCTTACTCTCCTCTATGTATTCACTAAGTTCCATATATTAGAAGAGAAATATAAAATTACATAATGTATCTTATTAATCAAGGAAAAGAAGATATACTTAATTTTGTGCAGCCTGCTGCTAGAAAGTACTGTGCCTCTTTTCCTAGCAGTAACTATATAAGCATGTGTATGCATTTATACTTGTACAATAATTGATAACCAATCATTAGCCTTTTTACAACATAAAACTCACTATGGCAAACAAGTTTGTGAATGCAAACTACTATTTTGTAGTTACCTGGTATCTGAATGAGTTACATGGTCATACCCTTTCCAGCTGGAATGATACCGCACTATGTTTTCATGTGTAAGTCTTGCAAGTTCTTTTGCTTCACGCATTACATTCCTATTGGGAGAGGGGAAGGAATTAAAAATAAAAAAATAGGCATTTCCCTCTTACAGTGTGATACTAAGTTAAATAACAGTCATGATATCAAGTAGGAGTATACAGAGTATACTTTGGCCACAGATAGGTAGCCAAACACAATGTAGCAAACAACCATGTTTTTTTTTTCACCTCTATGAAGTTTGTCTGTATAGAGAGAAGTCAGTAGAAATACTCATGAATAATATATTTGCAAAGAACACAAGAATCTGAAGGGAAATGTACACATTACACAATGTAAGGGACAAGTATCTCCAACAACTTGAAATTTTTTCAATCGATTGCCTAAAAGCGATTAATTTTTTCAGCTGCTAATAAAATACTCCACTAGGTACTAGTTACAGAAAATGACCTTAAAAAATTAGGATCATCATTCTCAGTTGAGATTTATAAAGACAAGTAACAGACTGTGAGAATAATGACTATATGGGTAGTATAAAACATTTTCCAACTACAAACTACAAAACTTATTATTTGGATTTTTGTCTATTATCTCTAGTTATAGTTGTTATGCATTACTGATATGTAAATTTTCCATGTAACATGTCCAGAGTAACAGTGCTGCTTTCAATGTTTTATTAACCAGCAAGTTTTCTTCAAACACATTTTTCCAGTATTAACAACCAGAGCACTAATGTGTCCAGGGAAAGTAGAACTTAACCAATCTACATTTTTACAGCTCGAGCAGGTAAAAATTAACAAAGTCATATGCCATTTTCAGCTTCACTTAGAAATACAGAAAACAGTTCACCAGAAAGAATAGACAATTAATAATGAAAATTGCTTAAATGCTCCTTCGATTGTTAAAGAGAGAAAACAAAGTACTATAATATTGACTAAGGTTGTCCTAAAATAAAAAGCAGAAGTAAATATACAGTACGTACTTTGTGAATTGAACTCGTTTGATTGCATAGGTTGTCTTATCACACTTTGATCTTGCCTTGAAAACATTCCCAAAACCACCTTCACCAATAAGCTCTATATTTTTAAAATTATCAAGAAATCTTAAAAGAAAAAAAAAAAACACACTGAATTATGCTTAATATTAAATTTTACAGGATATAAAAATAATCCTGACAGATATAATACATCTACTGAAATATCATTCTACAGGAATCACTTGACAAATCTACAGGTCTAAATCATAGTCTTGAAGGTTAAACAAACAAGGGAAACTGACTCTTGCAAGCATGTTTTGTAATTATCCTCTCACTTCTTTGCACAAATGATGTTTGGTTGTGAGCATTAAATACCATTGCATGCCAGTTTTTATACCATTATTTGAAATTTCCAG
Organism: Margarornis squamiger; assembly: GCA_035222235.1. Lineage (NCBI taxonomy): Eukaryota > Metazoa > Chordata > Aves > Passeriformes > Furnariidae > Margarornis > Margarornis squamiger. The sequence continues at coordinate 34,401,195 of JAWWTY010000106.1, read as the reverse complement.
GAAAACAAATCAGACGCAAATTTTCATTCAAAGTTCTTTTTACACCAGTACTTTCCCTTCTTGTATCATAAATAAAGGAACAAATCTATATCCCTACCTACTGTAATTGCCATACAAATATTATTTAAAAAAAAAAAATCCTTCTTACGTTTTATCGATAGTATGTGGATTTCCGTTCTCTTTTCTGGTATTCGTGTCCACATCTGGCAAACTTTCATCTGAATCTGACATATTTTTGTTCTCTTCCTTGTTTCTTATGTTACTAAAATTAGCTGCCAATTTTCTTTAACAAGGATAAAAACAGAATTTATAATGAGCCATTTTTAACATGTAACAAGAGAAGAAATGTACCTCCCAATACTGTCATTTCTTTATGAGATACAGAAACACTAAAGTGATTTGCAGTATGGTTTACAGGAGATAGCAGCCTAGAAATAAACACATACCTTTTGGGCTTCACAGCAGAACTCTGTGTGTTTCTCTACATGGAAAAGAGAAAAAGCCTCATTGAGATGACCTGAACATTTTCATTACAGTTAGTTTAAAATGCATCTGAGAATGTATCTGGGAATTGCCTAAAAATATGTTCATACCTTAGGTAAACAATATAGTAAGAATGAAGCTGTATCTCAGCTTCAAGTTTTTCACATATGCTATGCATAATATTATCACTGTTCCCACAGAAACAAATTGAATTTAGTTTGATCCCCTTTCTTGGGAGTACTGCCCATTTCTTCAACAGTACAGGAATTGAGTCCACAGTACAGAAGCAAATGACAAATTTGCTTGGTGAACAGGAAGAACGTACTGAATATTCTTAGGAAAAATGCCCATGTTTTCTAGTGATTAGAGGACAAAAGAACAAACTGACATTACACTCTGACAAGACACTTGCCCTATTCAGGGTCTAAAACGTAATTATGAGGAAGACCATTTTCATACTATACCTGAGATGATGAAGGCTTTTCATATAGTGTGATGTCTTTCATTTTTCCTGCCAACTCTGAAGCTGAGTCTTCAAAGCAAATACTGCTTTTATTGAAAAATAATGGATTATTTTTAGGTGACAGTAACACAATCATAAATAAAATTGCCACAAGAAAAGAAGCAGTATCAAAAAATACATAGTTTTTTTAAAACCAAACCATAAAAAAGTATTAAAAATTATGACTGATTTAAACTACAAAACTTTCTGCTTGAAACCTGCTAAAGTAACAACACTTTGCAATATACTCCTTTATTTCTATTATTATATGATTCTATTCCATCTAAATATCCAAACCCTATATATTGTATTATATCCTTTAGTTAAATAGGTTAGATACAGATGTTTATTTCAAGGTAGCAGAGCCACCTGTAACACTGAACAACTAACTACAGAGCAATCAGATACGTACAAAGAACATAAAAGAAGGAGCAGGGGCACTACAGTCAAACTGCTGGACACAAAAGGCTTGACTTGGGGTTCCCAAATCACAAGTGAAATTTTATGTATGTTCATTTTCTTCTGCTAAGCAAATTTTTTCCTTTGGTGGAAATGAAGATTTTTAAAAAATGAAAAAAAAAAAAAAAAAGGAACAGAAGAAAGCAGAATATGAACCATGGGAAAGTACTGAAATTGAATTATAGTGAGCTCACAATTTTGTCGTAATAGGAAAATTGGTGTTAAAATTGCATGATATAATGCTACTGAATGAGGTAGGTTAATCCATTTACATCAGAGTAAAAATGATTCTGAAAGAACTACTCATGGCAAAATAATATCAGAAAGCTCTATTATTATAAGTTCACCCACATGGACCCAAATAAAAATACACAAATACAACAAATTTTGCTCTGAAATGTAAGGAATATAAATTCAAATTAAATGGCTTTATACTGCAATAAAACAAACTATGGCATATTTTATTTAGAATTAGATCACAGTACCCTTTAATACTAGTAAATACATTTCGTTATCACATTAGCAGTGAACCAAACTTACTCCAAGTCAGACTGAGTTGACCCTTCACAGGAATTCCTATGTTTGTCAAATATAGAATTACCATGAGATTTTTCAATCTGAAAGAAAGAAAAGTCAAGAATGTTTAATAAAATCACATAAGCAAATCCCTAGTGCAGAAGTTGCCATTCAGAGAGGGGAGAGGGATGATTACAAGCTCCTTAGTGGAAGTTTTTAACTGCACTGAACATTCAAAACCCTGAAAAAGAAAGGCATTACCCAATTTACAACCAGAGAAAGGAAACACAGGACCCTGTCACAGTGATCATACTACGCAGATACATTTACAAAAGTAGAGTCTGGATTCTATTTAAAAGCAGGGTAAGAGTAACAGTTGTGAAAAGCAAATGTTTTCATTGTTTGCTGCATATGGAATTGCCTGTGAGGAAAATGAGATATGCATAGGCTTTGATATATGCAATCTGCAGAACTGAAAATCTGAGTCAGTACGCATTGGCATTTAACGTCTTCAGCATGAAAACACTGCAAAACCTGCATAACTAAATTGAGGTTGACTAAAAAAAATCCAAAAAACATATCCCAAATACTTATTAGAGATTCTGTCCCTTCTTCCCTCCACCCATGTCCTAAGAGCATAAAAGTAACATTAAAACAACACCTACAATTGATACAGACCATAACCTGAAAAAGGTAAACAAACCTTTTTAAACAAACCGTGGTATCATGGAAACAAAAACACAGACTTTATGTTTCAATGATAGCCAACAAACCCCAGTTTTTTAATTTGGGAGTAGTGGAGTGGACCTTTACTATTTTTTGCCAGTTGCATTTTGTTTGTTACACAGACATCACTGAGAACTAATAAAAATTAAAATCAAACCAAAGCAACCCACCCCAAATTTAGACTCATTGGTACTGGAGTTCTGCTTGAGGTAGTAAATTTCAGACTCTTGTGAAAACCCGAAGATCCATGAGCTTGCAACACATGAAAATATTAAAAAAGGGCCCTAGAGCTATAATAGGCCATTAACTACATGATTAACTTAAAAACAACAATAAAACAAGCATTGAAAATTCACAGTAACTACCAAATAGTTTTAAAAGCACTTAAAGTAAGAAATATTTCTTTCTTCCCCTGTAGTGCCATCCTTCAAGCTAAACTACGTTTCATTTAAGTTAGTTCATATGTTCTGTGCTTTCCAGGAGTAAGTTTGGATCAGTATTGGAATTCTGATAATTTTTTGGACATGTGGAAATAACAATTGCCAGCATGCTCTGCTCTCTAGAGGATGGTGTCAGTAGTTGTTGCTTCACTACACTCTGCCTTGGAACACTACAGAAGGCAAATCCTGTTGATTCTGACTCCTGCTTTTGCCTTTCTCACATTTCACAATAGATTTGTGGTCCAATAGGAGGCAGTAAGAGATTTATATTCATAGCCAGACAGCTCAACAACATTTGACACAGAAGACAACCGGTATATTAGTCAGGATTTAGAAATTTTTAGAAATGTATGCATCCTTGAATGACAACATATGAGACCATAGACTGAAATACAGAGACATATCAACTGTTAGATTTTTTTTTTTTAATCCAGCAATTGAATACAGAAACACAACAAATTCTACCAACAGAATCCTGTAGCCCAAACAACACACTAAAATATGGATTGTTTCCCTCTTTAGTGGAATTCATAGAATATGTTTTTAAATACAATGAGGAAATCTGTTCAAAGATTAAAGACACAAGAATTAAACTTCTGTCTTAAGGGTAAATATAGCATACACGGTTAGAGAGCCTTCTTTACGTACCTTCTCAAATGCTTGTTTTGCAGCAGCTTGTTTTGCAGCAGCTTGAGAAGTTCCAGAGCCCCTTCCATACAAAACACCGCTAATGGTACAGCTACAAAAAAATCTGTCAAATACAACAGGGAATCAAGTTTTATATCCCATATGACAAGTCTTAATCTACTGATTTTAAATACTGCAGTCAATCAACACTAGAGAATAGAAATCTGATACATACATCTTCAAAACAGCGTTTCAAATGTACATTTAATATAATTAATAATGGTAGATAACTAATCTGATGTGTCTTTAAGATAACCCACTTTTAGAGAGTGAATATTTAGCACTTTTTAAGGCTGAGCTTCTCAAAAGCATTATATCATACACATCCTCAATCACAAATTACTTGCAGTTTAGGTCTTAAAATGGCTGATTTTGCAGAATAAGAGAGACTTTTTCCAGCAGATGTTATCGAGTTAAAATATGTAGATATTCTTTATCATCCTGCACCTGTCATTAACTGGAACATTTCTACAACTCACTGACTGCAATATATACACCACAAACAGGCTCCTGGCACTTGATTTCTAGAAGTCTCTAAAACCACACCCAGAGGTGCACAAAGTTGCCAGAGCTACAACCAGCAAGACTGATGATTTTCAGCACCGACTACCATTTTATCAACATGCCATCTCTTCTCCCAGCTAAACAAACTCCATCCTCTTAGCCTCTCCTCCTGTGGCATCCTCCGGCTCCTTCACCACCTTAAATGGCGCTCCACTAGATTCTCATCAGACTACCTCTGATTTTTGATTTCTAAAGACTCATCTAACATGACTGAAGGTAACTAATGGTAGGATTAGTAAATACAACAAAGTATTAGAAGGAAGTAGGGAGACAAAGTACATCTTACATGGGAGCATGGGCATCTCCAACGCAAGTTTTGTTAGTATAATCAACGAATTGCCGTGTCCTTTGTGCAAAAGTATTTAGTAGGCTGACATAGTCTCTGTCTGGTTCAGGTGATGAGGTTCTTTGAGTTGCCGCTAATTCTGTAGCTTCCATATTTGAAGAACTCTGTGACTATAAAACAAACAAAATAGGTAACTTAAAAACTTGAGCTTAATATATACATTAAAATAAGCAGCGCACAAGATCTAACATGGCTGCAAGGTTTGTCAGCTCATCAAAATACAAATAAGAAATCTCAAGTTTGCATTAATTGAGTCCCTTGTGGCACAGGACAGACATCCCAACCCCAAAATATTACTTTTTGAAAGAAATGTAAATCCAGTTTTGCAAGTACTGCACCTATGTCTTTAACAACCTCTCACCAGGTCTCATCCCACCTCTTTTAGGAAAAGATAGGGTGTGAACTGGGAAGAAGGGATGCCATCTGGATGCTGCTGATGCTGCCATTTAGCAAGGGCTGCAAATGCTTCTGTGCATGTACAAGAGGAGAAAGCAGGACTTTTCAGCTGTCTCATGATTAAGCAGCATTATTAATATATTAGCAAAAATGCTACAATTGTTTTAAAGTAATGATGTTGACAAAATAAAAACCATACAGAAACAGGCAAGGAAAGACCTCACTCAAAGAATGCTAACAATCACTGAGAGTCAAAAAGAAAAGAATGGCTAACACAAAACACTTGAGAAAAAACTGAGGCGCAAAATTCAAACCTAAACTTAATCAAGGATAGTGTATATAACCAGCTATACCTTAAAGAATATAATGACAAGGAAACAAGGATGAATCAGAGCAAGTGAAAGGAAGCAACTTCAGCAGCAGACTGGCAACAGACACACTGAGCAATGCCCTGCAAATGTTTTGAGGACACTGAAATACTGAATGGTTGTCAAGATGAAAAAAGACCACTGTCCACTCTGGATACACCAGGGCAGCTTAACAAAGGCAAATACATTTCCTCACCCTCCTATAATAGCAGAGGAGGAAACACTCACAATATTACATAACAACCCTGTAGAAGAACAATAAGAAAAATAATAGAGTGCAGAACAAAGGCAACTCAAGTAATTTGAAACTCTTACAAATTAAGGAAAAAAATTGACATTTTATTGATAGTCTACTTTTAGACATTCATCTTCAACCTCTACTAGTAAAAACACCCCAAACAAACAAAAACAAATCAAAACTTACTCCTGTTATGTACTCACCTCTTTGTCAATCATTTCCCATGTTTTTTTTGCTGCTACTCTTCTTGCTTCCTTCTTACTCCTACCAGTGCCTCTACCATATTCCACATCATTAATTTTGACCACAACTGTAAACCTGCAATGAAGGAAACTTTTCTAAAACATGTTACGTTTTGCCTCATATATGCTTAATAACCTCTCAGATTAATTTATTTTTTTTATTATCTACAAAGCACTATAGGTTAACTGTGAAGTATTGAAATATTCATGAGTTTTTATTATATCCAACTCCTGATTATCATAATTCTTCAGTATAAATATTTTTAAGTGTTTCCTTCTTAGTCACAAATGCATGTACTTTTTTAGTTCTAACAGTATTTTTAACTACTTATCCACTTTATAAATGCAAAACTATTTAAATTTTTAAAAGGAAAAGAACGCAGGAGGTCAATATTGATACAAGTAAAGCTTTGAAGCCCTAACACCTGAACACATCTTAGCGCTTCAAAACCATACAGAGAGAAAAGATTAGCTAATCTTGATTTCATGGAACCAGATGTGACGTTACTGATCCCTTCCCACTCCATCCCTCCACTGCACAATTGTGCACGTGCTGCTTCCTATACAACAACTCCATGAGTCAAAAGGGGGATCTGATGCAGCTCAGGACTGACTGTACTGGGTCTGGTTGGGATGGAGCTGACTTTCTTCAGAGCAGCTGAAATGGTGCTATGTTGTGGATTTGGGACTAAAACAAGATTGTTAACGGTGTTTTACCTATTGCTGAACAGTGTTTGCACAGCACCAGTGCAGTAGGGGAGGGGGGTGATGCATGAGAAGAGACACAACCAAGGCAGCTGGCCAGAGGGATATTCCATGCCATATGGCATCACACTCAGCAATAAAAGCTGAGAGACAGAGGAAGAGGGGACATTTGAGGTTCTAGTGTTTACCTTCTCAAGTAACCATTGGGCATGATGAAGCCCCACTTCCCTGGAAATGGCTGAACATTCTGCCTGCTGATGGGAAGCACTAAGCAAATTCCTTATTTTGCTTTGGTCACACATACAGCTTTGATTCATCTATTAAACTGTCGTCATCTCAATACACAAGGTTTTCTCCCTCCCAGCTTTCTGATTCTCTCCCCTGTGCCACTGGGGGGAAGTGAGTGTTTGGCTGAGGGTTTCACTGCCACCTGGACTCAACCCACCACAGTGCCCAAATAATGAATGGTTGGATTCAGAAGCATCAGTCGTTATTCCAGATCCAACTTTTCCTGCAGCTGCAAATCCCCTAATGTCTCTGCTACTGCCTTTGCACAAGAGGCAACAGAGAAGAAAACATCAACTAGATTTCTGCCTTGGGCAGCAATACAGACTTGCAACAAGTTAAAGTGATTGGTAGAACCTCAGGGTAAGTTCGTGCTTCAGAGAGCAGCAGGATATATAGATGTTCACAGCCAACAAGATGGATTCACACAACAAAACAGTCCAGGTATAACACCATAAGCTTCTCTGTGGGACAATTTGTCTCAGATAGTGGGATGACCTTATGAATTCACTTTTTCCATTATTTTGACTTCATTCTCCATTTCCCTTTTAATGATGTTTGAGTGAAAAGCAATGCAGATGCAGAATAGTTACTTGCAGTCATTGTGTAAGCAAGGCTTAACAAGAAAACTTAAGGGGGCAAACAGTAGGACATGATAGCGTGCCACATACTCTACACACAGGAAACAGCAAAAAAAAAAAAAAGATCATTCTTTGGGAAAGGGTTTGTTAGTCAACCCTTACCTAAGTGCTGAATACTACACACATTCAGTTACGATGTTGTATCCAAAATTTGCCATTTTACTTAAGCATCCTGAGGAAATGTGCAGTCTGAGTCTCAATGACCAATGAGTTGAGGATTATCTGAATGAACATTACATGAGTTGATCCCAAATGTACAGGCACACTTACCCACGAACCCTGAGTTAATAAGCAGTTCCCAGATATGCTAGATTTAGGCAGGACTGGCCTACTTGCCCACACACTGCACTCCCAGCTCCAGAAAGCTTGCAGCCACTCAGGGCTGGGCCACCCTGGGCTCTGTCAACCTCCTTACACTGTGTTCAGCACTGATACTGTCACACATTGTGCTGCAATCACCTACAGCACTGAAACCAGAAGAGGACAAGAGTTATCTCTGCATCATGCCCCAGACAACTGTATGAGATGGGACACAGCACAGCAGAGCTAAGGAGCCAGCTCAGTACCAGCAGTGGCCAATATGCTCCATCAGCAGGCAGAGCACTGGGAAAGAGCATCACAAGGGCACATCACAGCACACATCACTGTAGCCAGACTCTTTATACTGTATCCTTGGAATAGGCCAAGTTATCCAGGATTTTCCCAGATAATACTGTCACACAAAGGGCTATACTGCATTTACGAATGTAGTAGAGCACACAGATAAACATGAAAAACACAAATTTGGGATGCATATAAATTCTGTCAGTCCCATGCCATGACTTTTGAAGCATGAAAGGTGTAGCTCTGTAACCAAAGCTCTGGCCATTACTGCAATAAGGGTTACTTTTTGAGTTACATGAGTCTCATGGGGAAAAAATTAAGATAACTAACACCTGATACCCAGATAATACTTATTAATTTATTATAGGACTATAGTCAGGCCTAAGAATAAGTCTGTATAGACAGCACTGGTTGACAACATGCAAGACATTAAAAGAAACATATCAGTTATTAGCATAAGGCTTGTCTTCGTGCAGACTAGCAAAAAAAAAAAACAAACAAACAAACAAAAAAATCACACAAGGAAACACTATAAATCTTGCCTATCTATGATCTTTGGCAAGGCAAACAGTAGCAAAACTTTCTATTTGTTAAAAATAAAAAATATATATTCCAATAAATATATATTCCAAATAAAATGTATTCCATTCCCTGTAATTGTCTCTAAAAACAAAGAGAAAATTTATTAAATGAAAGACCCTTTTCTTGTAACAGATGTTAAAAAATAAACTACACATTAAACATGTTGGTACACAATCAATTAATGTACACCCAACCCCAACCTTTGCGGTTAGACATGAACAATGTTTTGTGAAACTAAACAAAAAAAAAATCAAAGCACTTAAGTTAGCACAGATCATAAACCAAAATATTTGCTGCAACCCAACGCGCCTCTGGAGAGATTTCATGGCAGATGCACAACATACTCACAATATAGTTTCCAGTAACAGGTGCATTGATGTTGCTTTCCAAAAAAGAGCCATCATCTTTGAAATAAACTTTCTCTTCAAACTCTACCATGCAAGGTCCTCCCCATGCATCTACCACTCAATTTATGGTTTCAACCAGCTCTCCTGCTACATATATATTCTTCCAGCAAATTAACTTTTGTGACTGCAAGCTTTGCCCAGTCTGCTCATTGCAGGAAGAACCCTGCTGGTTATCGACATGCATAGTGAACTTACTCAGGATCATGGGGCGGGCCGGTCATCTCAGCAGTGTCATAATCCAGTGTAAGTTTATGTATTTGACAGTAATGGTTAATCTTCTCCATACACTCAAGATCCATTTTGACACAATCTCAAATAGATTCTGCAAAGTAACAATCAAAGATTTGTCTGTGTCTCTAGGCATAGAACAGAGACAGCCCCTAGTCCTGGTAGATCACTGCTGTTACATAAAAACAGATAACTGGTGCCAGTAACAAAGTTCATCAAAAACTAATTCGAATTTCTGATTCAAATGGTTGATCTGCAACGGTTTTTGAATAGTCTTTGCTTAAAGTAACAGTTTTAGAAAGCACAGTGAGAGAACTTAGTGATTAGAAAATATTTCTTAGCAGACTTTTTGACAGGAAAAAACTGAATCGTTCACCAAATTCCGGGGGAGAGGAAAATAATTATTAACCTTTCTCCAGAGTTAGAATCGCTTCCTTGAGAGGGGAGCCAAGCGGCACTTGCACATACCCTTCCAAACCGCGATGACGGCCCAGAGCTGATCGCTGGCTCCCGTCGGGGTGCGGGCAGCCCTGCTCGGCGGGACCCGCCGCATCCCTCCCCTCCTTCCCTCCCTCCCCGTCCCGCCGTCACCTGCGAGCCGCGGGAGATGCTCCAGAACCCGCGGGGGCTGCAGCAGCTCCAGCACCTGCGGCAGTCGGAGCGGGACAGCCCGGCGCGGCTCCGCACGGCGCGGCGCGCAAACACCTCCCAGTTTCGTTTCCCGCATCCCCGCCCAGCGGGGGAGAAAGCGAAATCGAAAGGGCGAGCCGACGGGGAACGGGGCCGCAAGGCCAGCGAGATGCTTCGCAAAGATGTGTGTCTTCCTTGTGAAAAGCCACCTAGAGCAATTCCATTGATTCTGTGTATGGAACTCCTTTAAGGATACCAAAATGGCATTCTTACGTTATCACTCCTAGAGTGTGCAGTACACATTGTGTTTCAGCTTGTCTCCTACTTAGGTTTCCCATAACTGTTGTTTTCCAGGCTCTGAGTTTCTATGAGGCATTTCCAGCCCCTAGCGAGCCTGCAGAAGGAACGAGAAAGTAATGCACTTGCTGATAGATAAAGTTGTCATCAGTGGGCTTATTTGTTAACCATGGGGTTCAAACAAATACAGCATGGCAAATGGCTGGCTGAAGTGCAAGAACCTCGCAGAGACTTTTCCAAGTGTACACAAAAGGACATTTTACAATTACAGTCCTACTCTGAAACAAACAAATGTTTTCCATTCACAGTCAGTTGATGAGAAAACTGAAAATAAAAAGGTTTAAAATACAGTTATAACTCATGGTTTAACTGCTTCGATTCCATAAAACTTTCTAATCAAATATATACCTTATGAAATCTTTTAAGACATTTATTTTCCAATTATGACCTCTTTGACCAACTGTCAAGGAAAGAACAAACATGAATTTTATGTAAATGTACCTTTTCTCAAAGGCACCCATAGGATCCAGTGCTCACTGACTGCAACGCAGGGCTGAGAAAAAAAGCCATTTTCTTAAGCAGAGAGAATCATAGAAATTCAGTCATTTGTAATCACTCTTCTGTGTAAATTCTGCAAAACAGTGATTCAGTAGAGGCATATGAAATCCACATGCCTAAGACCTTTTCCCTTTTACCAAGTGAAAGTAGCACAGTTTATTAAAATCAACTAGAGAAATTTTACTAAAACTCCTCCTGTTACTTTAACTACAGGATCCTTAGCCATCTCCATTTCCTCTCAGAACCCACCTCTCCCCTTAAAAGCTTGCCATTTGTAGTTCTACTTGCCATATGCCAAGCTCTTGGGCACAGTTTATTTTGGCCTTGCCTGTGACTCAATGTCTTTTATCAGACAAGGAAATTACTATCAAAGGTGCAGCTTGAAGAATTGGAAGTGGCCTGGAGGTGAACTTTCTAACTTTCTGTTTCTCTGCTAAGATACAAGGTTTCTTCCAGCTTTGTGACTTGCAATTAGTTATTAATGCCTAAGCAACATTAGCAGTATTAAACACTAAAATTAACAAAATTTGCTTGCTGGCTGATTAAAAAAAAAAACAACCAAAAAAACCCCCACATGTTTATCAAAATGTTGTCAAAGAACAATTGGAGTATTACTTGAGCAACTGGGCCTCCTATTAAAACTTCACCTTAGGGAAAATGATCTATTCTGGAGTAGCATTTGGTCCATACACCTGAAAAGCTCATTCTACCAAGACATTCAAGCCCTTATCTGCATGCCTTTCCTATTCATTTGCTCTAGAAAATATTGACCTTTGGAATTTCGAGTATTTTATTACCACCCCAGTTCCCCAAACAGCGGAGTTATTGACTTTGGCTTTATCACGAACATTTGAGGATGATTCAATCCCGGTGCTGCGGTTTGCTTTGCCCGCAGGTGACTCTGCGGGAGGACACGCTCCGGAAGGCAACAGGGGAGCGGGGAAAGGCGAACTGGACAGAATCCCTTGCGTGTGTATCCTCCTCCTCCTCCTCCCTCCTGCAGGCCCCTGTTCACCAGCGCCCGGGCACGGAGTGCTCCGCCCTTCCCAGGTGGAATCTTTTCACGGCAAAGCCGCTCCTCGGCAGCATCTCAAGAGCCATTTTCCAACCGGATGCCGGCTGTCCGCTGCCGCACCTAGGAAGCATTCCTAAACAGAAGGGAAAAAACGCACCCCAAACCACCGAAACACAAACCCCACGGCGCGGCATCACCCACCGCCGCGCCCCGGGCTCCGGGGCCGTCACACTCCGCACGCCCTCTCATCCTTCCCTCCCTGCTCCCTCCTTCCCTGCTCCCTCCCCCGGCTCCCCTTCCCCTCGCGTTCCGGCTCCCGCGGCCCTCCTTCCCGCCCCGGCCCCGCACACGCCCCGGGGATGCGGGCGGGGTCCCGTGTGGTCCCAACCCCGCCGTTCCTGCGCCGCCCCCGGGGCTGACGCGGGGGGCGGGCCGGGCTGTGCGGGCTGTGCGGGGCGCTGCGCTCGGCCGGTCCGGCGGGGCGGCTGTCGCGGGAGGCGGCGCCATGGGGCTGCACGGCGTCAAGGCCGTGTTCTTCGACCTGGACAACACGCTGGTGGACACGGCGGCGGCCGGGCGGCGCGCCATCGAGGAGGTACTGCCCTGCCCCTTCCCTGCCCCTTCCCTGCCCCTTCCCTGCCCCTTCCCTGCCCCTGCTCCCTTCCCGGCCATCGGCCCTTCCGGCCCGGCGGCCGCGTGTTCCCCGCTACCCTGCTCTCCTGCCCTGCCCTGCTCTCCTGCCCTGCCCTGCTCCCCTGCCCTCCCTCTCCTCTCCCCTGCCCTGCCCTGCTCTCCTGCCCTCCCTCTCCTTTCCTCTGCCCTCCCTCTCCCCTGCCCTGCCCTGCTCCCCTGCCTTCCCTCTCCCTCTCGTCTCCCTCTCCCCTGCCCTCCCTCTCCCCTCCTCTCCCCTGCCGACCCGCAGCCGGGCCTGATGCGCCCCCGCTCCCCTTTGCAGGTGATAAGCGCCCTGCAGTCCAAGCACCACTTCGGGGAGGGAGAGGCCCGCGCCATCTGCGATAAGGTCCAGGCCAAGCTGCTCAAGGAGTGCCACGACCCCGCCAAGATGTGCATCACCGACCTGCGGATCTCGCACTGGGAGGAGGCGATCCAGGAGACCATGGGCGGCGAGGCGAACCGCGACCTGGCCGCAGAGTGCTATTACCTGTGGAAGACGACGCGGCTGCAGCACCTGACGCTGCCCGAGGACACGCGGGGGATGCTCACGGAGCTGCGGAAGCGGGTCCGCCTGCTGCTGCTCACGAACGGCGACAGGCAGACACAGCGGGAGAAGATCGAGGCGTGCGCCTGCCAGCCCTACTTCGATGCCATAGTTGTGGGGGGAGAGCAGAAAGAGGAGAAGCCGGCGCCATCCATATTTCACTACTGCTGCGATCTGCTGGGGGTGCAGCCCGCGGAGTGTGTGATGGTTGGCGACTCTCTAGATACAGATATTCAAGGAGGCCTGAATGCTGGCTTGAAAGCAACGGTCTGGTTAAACAAAACAATGACCACCCCGGTAGATACCTCCCCAGTACCGCATTACATTATTTCTTCTGTTCTGGATCTTCCAGCAGTTTTACAGAAGATGGAGCACAAAATTAATGCTAAGTTAGAAACTGACCCTATGGCTAGTAGCAATGAAGCACATTGATGGTTCCAGCATACAGAGACAGTGCTGAGCTGTCAGGTGACACACGCTCTGTTAAAAAATTTGACCCTAGGAGTTTGAACTCACGTATGGAATGCTCTTTTAAACAGCAGACGGATGAATAAGGGCACAGTTGTCAGTGAAAACAGGATAGAAACACAGAATTACATTACTTTAAAAGGTGCAAGTGCAGTTAATTTAAAACAACTGCCTCTGCCTGGAAATTATTTTGCCAGACTGTGGCAAAAGTCTATCTGTCTGACCTAAGTTGCCAGTCTCTTGTTTTCATAATGGAAAAGAAAATGTGAATGTTTTGAACTTTCACATGCTCTGCTGATTTGTAAGTTTGGTAGAAGCTTCATTGCCGACCTTGTGTGCAGTGTGTAAGAGAAGGTGGGAAAGAGAGTGTGGTACAGTCTGGTGAATCTTCACAATTGATCTGCAGTTTATCTCAGGAACTGGAGTGACTTTTGTGCTTTCTCAGACCATTAGAAAATGTTCTGCATTTGATTATTTTGGGGTTTTTTGGTTTTAGAATTTTTTTCAGACTTTGCAGTGACTTTTCTTTTATGGAATTGGTACCTCTTGCCAAAAGTACTTAAAAATTTGCGTTTTTATAGGGGACCATTTGTCAGAGGGACTTGATGGATAACGTTTTACTTTATGTTATCTTGGTGCTTATGCAGCTATGCAGCATACTTGTAATTCAGATTATGATTTTTTTGTTGGAATGTAATTGATATAACAGGGATAGTTTCAATGGCCTTACTGTACTGTTAGACTCTTCAAAAGCTAATATTATTGTTCTGTCTGATTTTATTAGTGAATTTTGATCAGACTTTTTGCAGAAACTGTTCTTGGTCTCGCTCAGGTGTATGACTACTCAGATTCAACTGTAGGGTCAGTGCTTTTTTTGACTGTTCTAATGGCACTGCTATATAATCCCTCCTTACTCCAGTTTCTACATGTAATTCATGTGATTTATTCTGGAGAAAGTACAAGCTAGTTGTTTATAAATGGCTTTCATGACTCTCTTACAGGAAGTTGGAAAATTATGTCATATGTATTACAGTACTGTGTACAACTTTATAAGGTATATGTGATATTTCCTCTAGATGCAGGAGATGACACTCTAAAACAGTAACATTTCTCTTTCCCAGATAATTATATTAATTTATTTTTTCTGTACTTCCTATTCTAACTATATAATGGGAAATTGTTCTCATATTAAATGGAAATGTAAACACTTGTTGGAAAATCTGTGTTTTTCAACTCTATTTGCTATATATACTTTGGGATGAAGAGACCATATATGAACAAGCAAATTTTGTACTTTAGAATAAATCCATGAGAAATCTTTTGAGAAGAGGTATATTTGGGTGCTGGCATATGGACAGCAATCAAAGATCAGCAAAAGTACAGAAACCTATCGTGAAATGGATGTGCAGAAGAAATCCTATATATGAGAAAGGTTCCTCTCTTTAACATGAATTTAAGTTAATGCAATTAAGTCTTGCATAGGATGACAGAGTCCATTTAGAGGAGGCTGTTACTGGTCTGGGTTAAATTATTTGACAAGGAGTTTAGGTTGCATCAAAATATGTTGCTCCTACATTGAGGGGGGGAGGGGGTGGAAGAAGAAAAGGAAATATTCATTAAAGCTGGAACCCCTTTCATCCAATTGTCCCTTAAAAAAGGTAAAGCAGTCCAGGTTCTTCACCTTATCTAACCAAGGCTGTTGAGACATCCAGATCAATGAAAAGCACAGAGACAGGTCCTACCTGTTCCTTCGAGGAAATGGGCATATGCTAAAAATGATCCAGTTACAGTGGTGTGGTAACATGAGCCAGTGAAACTGACTTGACACACCTTTCTTACTGGAGGAAGAGGCCTAAATTAAGATTTTGTTTTGCATATGAAGAGCATGAAAACCGTCAGTGGTTTAGCTGATAAGTAAAGCATTGCTACTAACATTTCTCATAACCAAGGATTGAGAAAAAAATAATAAAGCTCATTGAGCCTATGAGGGGTACCGTGTGAAAATAGAAAGTATCCAGAAGGTTAAAGGGATCCCTGAAGTATTGTAACCATACCATCTGATCTAAAAACAACTTTGTCTGTAACAGCATCCCAAAGGAGCTGCAGGATAACTAACTCCAGTTGTTTGCACAGCAGCAGGGTAGCAGCACTTAGGTAAGAATGAGGTTTCTGATACAGCTGATATTTAAAACAAAAAATAATAATAATTCACAAGTCTGTCTGTGGGCTGGAAGGATATATATACATGCTAGGTTACCATTTTTTAGTCTAAGTTGAGGCTAATATTGTCTTGGCACTGCATCATTCTGAAGTGGCATGCTGAGCCTGCTTATTGTATAAAGCGTCTCTTGTTTTAGAAGAGACTGCTCTTTGTTTTGCCAGCAGTTTTCTTACATCTCTGACTCTATGGAAAACCACTGTAACTGAATGCTCAGGTGACAGTGTGGTCTGAAGAGGCCACACCCAAGTATGTTTTTCCATTTCTGAGTCCTGTACCAGGCTGGATGTGGCTGGTGTCCAAATAGGGAAAGAGTGTTATGATGCTTCTATAAAACATGAAGAAACAATAGAAGTTTTCCTTATCTAGGGGTCTTCTTAGAAGCAATTACCCAGTAAGCTGGATTAGGTATCTAGAGTATCTCTATATACTCAAGATGTTTTTCTTGGATGGAGCTCTTGCAGAAATCATAATGAAAAAATAATTATATTTAATTAAAATGGAAACATAAAGGTAGTGATGGGATAATTTTCACATCAGAGCAGGAACAGATCAATAAAACAGTCTATTAACAGATACTGTTAAGTTCTGGTTTTGCTTAGTGTTACTAGCTAAATTGTCTAGTTTAAATTATATAGCCAAAACACACTAAATAAAAAGAGGAAAAAGAAATTCCATCTATATTTTTAAAAACTTTTTTTTCCAGATAAATATTACCTCCTGAGGTTAATCTACAGTAACTTTGACTTTAGTGAAATGAACTGAAACAGTAGTTTAATACCAACTGTACTCTAATTTTTTATTTAAAATAACCCATGTACTAGTCTAATAAAAGTATTTTGTGTATAAAACATATGTTTTAATGCTCTATATTGATGTGGGTAAATACATTTGAGGTTTGTTTTACAACAAAGGGCAAGAGTTTTGTTTGTTATTTAAAATATCACAGAATTAGTCTTTGAAACTAGTCCGTGACCTCACATTTAGTTATGGTGACTGGCTGTAGTTTCTATAATTTCAAACAGAGGCTGAAACATAATTATATACTTATATAATATATATATATATATATATATACAAGTTTCTTGGACAGACTGTGTGTGTTGAGTTGCTAACTGCAGTTCATTGCTAGCTGAACCTGACTTGCCAAGCTGAATGCCAACTCAGCTAAGCCTACGTGTCCTGACGTCACAGCACTGGCTGCTGCAGCAGTGTAAGAACAGACTGCAAAGCAGAGAACATAAATACAGAAATCTCAAGTCCAGGGCACCCGTTCCAGCGGGTCATGGGTGCACAAAGCTGTTGCTACACTGACCTCTATGTGATTTAGGAGTGGGGAGAATGGAAGGTTGCCTACCTTGTGGCTTTCTCAGCTGCAGGAATGCAAGCTATGCTCTGACAGTTTTCCATGGGTAATGGAATGAATTCTCCATCTTCTAGACCTGTGGAGACAGAAGGGGAGAGGTAGACATGTACTTAAAGGTACTGTGGATGGAGATAGGGCATTAAACTAAGTAAAGGAGGACTCAGCCTCTATCATGGGCACTTGGCCATGCCAGCAAGCTGTCTGAAGTATCACAGAACTGCACAGCATAGCATCCTTGCTCGTGTTGAGAAAGCTTTGTATGTGTAAGGCATTAAGCTGGACAGTGACAGCCTCAGAAATGAAGGCATTTTCTTACACACTTGAAAATCTTTAGTAAAAATTTAGAGATCTTAGAAGGTACCTACTTTTATACAGGAAATAAGTACCTTTCATTAGAATACTAAGTTAATGCAAAGAGATAAGATGTTTGGATGGGGTAATAGTTAAAGGTGTCATATTTCCTGAACTACAGACAATGGACGACTTGCTGTGCCCCAGCTAACCTGAACCAGTTCTATTTGTCTTTTCCTCCAAAGCTTCTGCGACATGACAACACCAGTAATAGGGCTTTGTACTAAATTGTAGTCTGATCCATCACAGCAATTTCTGCTGTTCATATATGTAGTGATTTGTTTTTCACCTTCAGCTCTAAAATGTGCTAGGTTATCATGAGGACTTTAAACAAAATTTAAATCCTACCTTAATTCTATACCAACAAAACTCATCATCTGGAAATCATTTGAACACATTGAGAAGTACAACAAATAGAAAGGCAATGTATCTCTGCTGTACATAGCTGTATACTGTCCTTTTGTGCTCAGCTTGTACTCTCAGCCTTGCAGTGGGATTGTCTCCATTATAACCTGCTTTCTAGATCATGCTGTGCACATACAAGAGACACAACAATGCAGAGATGATGTCAGCTGTGCCTACAGCAAAAACTGCAACTTTTTGCCTATGTTGCAAGGAACCTAGACACAGAGAATCACATTGCCTGCTCCATATAGTGTATTTTGACCTTTTATTTCATCTACTATAAACAAGGTTGCATGAGAGCCTTCTGTTGAACAGCCCTCAAATGCCAGGAAAAATTGCACTTAAAAAAATACAAAATTAAATTATGATGCTAACGTATGAAATTTCAGTTCTTTAAAAGTACAAGCCATGTTTCTCAAGTCGACACTATAGCAAAGACTAGATGATAACATTTAATAGAGTCTAATTTAACATAGAAATATGTTGCCATTTACATCAGTGGACTTTTGTAAGTTTAAGATTTTTGCGCTCATTTACGTAAGATCATCGGCAAGTGATTTCTGCCTTCTACTTCTCCATCAGCTAATTGATCTCCATCATCTATTTAATTGATTGTGTTTCCATATCTTTCTGAATTACAATAGTATCTAGCATTTGGGATGAACTTGGCAGAGAACCACAATAAAAAACACTGGAAGACAGCCATCTTTTGTTGCAAGATCATGTTGAGTGCCAACATTTAGAACAAGCTTTACAGAAGCTGTGTGCTGCAAGAATGTGTTTGTTTTAAAGGGTCTTTCCTCCAAAGAAATTTACATTCATATCGCAAAGACTAGGGAAATTTGTCATTAAAAAAAACAAAACCAACAATAACAACAAAAAGTTGAGATAAACAAAAATAAAAAAGGAAAAACAAGCCTCCAAACAAAATCCTCTGCCAGTAACCTATAGGTTTTTAAGATTTATAAGGCAAGTTTCAAATACCAGATCTAAGATACTTTTTTTCTCTAAGTTTCAAAATCAGTGTTGATGATCAGTTGACTTAAGAAGTGACTGTTGGGAGGAAAACAAAACAGTACTCATCATTTCACCACTTTCCCAGTGTCTATTCAGTCTGTTTTTCACTGGCCATCATAATTTTTCTGTCGATTATATTCAAGAGCAATTCTGTCACACTGAGAAAATCCAACTTACCTATATTTTGGGAATAACATTATTGGGCAACATGAAAGAAACTACATATGTTACCTTCAGTTACATTTAATACACATTTTATTCAATGTATTTGATCTGTGAATGCACTTTTTTGTTAAGTGCTTTTTTTGTATTTTGCCCTGGAAATGTTTCTTTTACTATACCATCAATATTGCAAAAATCACAGAATCAGTCAGGTTTGAAAAGACCTCTGAGAGGTAGAGTCCAACCTATGACCGAATACCACCAGGGCACTAAGTGCCACAACCAGTCTTTCCTTAAAGACCTCCAGGGATTGTGACTCCACCACATGGAATAAAATATAGGGCCAGTGAGGTACAGAGGTGTATCTGAGCATATATGACTGCAGTAATCTAAGATCTGTGCTGTAGATCAAGAATTTAGGAAACTTTTATACTTTTCAGTGATTTTAGGGAGTCACTTAGAATAGTTATGGCTTTTTTTACTGAGAAACTAAGATAGAAATCATGAAGATGAAGGGGAAAGCATTTGGACTTCTCATGTTTTCCAGTCAAAATCCAGCCTGGTGAGCATCAGATGAGCAAATTTTTATTTGCTTGTGTTGTTGCTGAGTCTGCTGGACGGTGCTGCATTCAGGGAGATGTGGGAAGACCCATTTTCCTGAAGCAGTGACCAGTGTAACAGAAAGGTCCAATTGGAAGTGAAACCAGCATGTGTCAAAATATCCAATTTATTAGTTCTTCTTCTGTGCAAATATTAAGAGTCTCAGTAGGCTCTTCCCTTTTATTCTTTCCCTGAATTAGGCCAGTGAGTATCCTCAGAGTTACTGTGCTGTTTTCATCTGCACAGTGATGTGTTGTAGGTCTGTGTGTTTGATAAAGTCAGGCTTAACATTTTTTATTTGTGCTGCTGGTGGGGTGGTCTTTGCTCTTAATGATTTGACCTGTTAAATCTCACTGGGGTTAGGATTTATCAGGAAGTCTGCAGTGGATGGACTGACAGCTTTTGTTTTCCAAACTGTTGATGGCTTCCATTGTGTTTTGTTTCAGACATTTAAATGAGAAGGGTCCTGAATGTTCTAAGTCCTTTTTTCCTTTCAGGAAGAAAATGCATAAATGACACAAACAGCTTGTTTATTTTCCTTTCAGTAAATGTAACTGGCTAAAAAAAACTTTTCTGCTTCCATTCCTCTCATCTGAAAGTATTTTGAAAGATGCCTAACAACTGGATGTCTAAACTAATTTCATATATTTGTTATTTCTTCCTGTTACTTTGTGAAATGTTATTATGTCTGTTTTAGAAACTGCTACTGCAGCAGCCAGAGGTTCATCTTACTATTGTATTTCTATAGTTTTACACTGTAATTCTATGCTCTATCTCAAAATGAAAACAAGCTCCTATCTTAGAGATATTTTACTTTGAGATAAATCTACCTAGATAACAATTTCTGTTTGTTTTATTTTGAATACTGTGTCCCCTGTTTAATGATGCTTTGTCCATCCAAACAACTTTCCACTTGGTTTTCTCCTTTCTGTAGAGCAGCAGTGTTTGTGCACATTTGCAGGGTGAGTAGGATGCAAGAGATGTAGACAAAATGAAGAGAAAAATCCCTTTGACTTTAGGATTTGCATTTCCTACATTTTACAGGCATTGTCAGTTTTTAGGTTGACTTAACAGCCTTCTCTGCAGCTTCAGTTCTGTCACCAGAGAATAATGAGCAAAGAAGATTCTTTTCAATACTGCATAATGATTTTATAATAGGCTGCTTAGAAAATTGTAATTGGCCTGAATTCACCATTTGACACTGTCTCTCACAATATCCTCATAGGCAAATTCAGGAAGTGTGGACTGGATGAATAGACAATAAGATGGATTGAGAACCTGCTGAGCAGAGAGTCATGTGGTCTAGTTGGAGGCCTCACTAGTGGTGTTCCCCAAAGGTTTAACTAATTCACTAATAACTTAGATGAAGGGGCTGAGTGTCTCCTCAGTGAGTTTGGTGACAACACAAAGCTGGAAGGAGTGACCGATACTCCAGAGTGCAGCCATTTAGAAGAATCTCGACAGGTTGGAGAGATGGGCAGAGTGGAACCCTTTGACATTCAACAAAGGCAAGTGCAGCATCCTGTACCTGGTGAGGAATAATCCTGGGCAGCAGTACAGACTGGGTGCTGAGCTGCTGGAAAGCAGCTCTGAGGAGAAGGACCTGGGGGTCCTCGTGGGCAACAAGAAGGCCAACAGCGTTGGCCAAGAAGGCCGCAGTATCTTGGGCTGCATTAGGAAAAGCAGTGCCAGCAGGTCAAGGGAGGTGATCCTGCCCCTCTGCTCAGTCCTTGTGAGGCTGTGTCTGCAGTGCTCTGTCCAGTTCTGGGCTCCCCAGTACAAGAGAGACATGGAGCTCCTGGAGTGGGTCCTGTGGAGGGCAACAAATATGACTAAGGGACTGGAGCATCTCACTTATGAGGAAAGGCTGAGAGAGTTGGGCCTGTTCAGCCTCCAGAAGAGATGACTGCGAGTCTCCTCATCAATCTCATCAATGTCTACAAGTATCTGAAGGGAGGGTGCTAAGAGAATGGATCCAGGCTCTTCTCAGTGGTGCTGAGCAAAAGGACAAGAGAAAATGGGCAGAAAACTGATGCACAGGAAATTCCACCTGAACATGAGGAAGAACTTTTTTATTTGGTGAGTGACCAAGCACTGGAATAGATTGCCCAGGGAGGCTGTGGGGTCTGATTCACTGGAAATACTGTAGACACAATCCTGAATAACATGCTCTAGGAGACCCTGCTTGAGCAGGGAGGATGGACCAGATGACCCACCCCCCGCAGTGGTCCCTTCCAACCTTACCCATTCTGTGCTTTTAGTGCCACAAAACAACTGTTCAGGTATCAGCAGGTTCATATTGACATAAAACATTTTAAGGATATTCAAAAACAAGCCTCACTGTTTTCATGTTTCTATTTTCTACTAAGAAGGACCAGTGTTTTATTTGGGATTGTATGCACTTGCTCTGTAACAAGGTTTACTTAAGAAATTGTTTTCTTTTTCTCTATTGATGAGTGCTAAAGTGATGTCCTCAAGGAGTCAGTGCTGCTTATAAGCTATCCTTTGCATATTAAAAGATGCAAATGTATTTTAGGATAATTTCTTTTGATGGCTAATTTAGGAGTAAAGAAAGAGAATATTGAATAAAAGGACCATTTCTTGATTAGAAGGAGTCAGTGTCTGGAGAAGGGTTGAAAACAAACTGCTCTCATTTGGATATTTAAATATACACCCACTTGATTATACGCAGAATTGCTTATCTAATTTTCTTAATTTTTTTTCATTTTTTTTGGTGTAATACAAATTTTAAAAGAAATCAGTAACAAGAATAATGACATTAGTGGTCTGCTGGAGACTTCATTCTCATTTTCAGTGTTTCCTCAGCAGGTGGCATTAGAGGTTTGTTAGACGTAGATATAATCATAGATGTTGGCAGTTGTTTTGTTGCTGGTAGAGGTTGTTGATTACCATTCTCCTTATTTTTTTCTCCTGCACTATTTTAAAAATCAAACATATTTGGTATGCATGAATTAGAACAGTTTTCACTTCACACTACCCTCCAGATATAAATTATGATGACAACCCATTTTACTGGGCATTATAAACATACACGGCAAAATAGTGTTACTAAAAAGAGGGTTTGATCTAGGTGAGTAAGTATGATCTTTAAGTATGAGGATCTGCGGTGTATTTTGTAAATTGTAAAAAAGTTAGTTGTAAATGACCATTGAGAAGAGGATCAGCAACAATTTTGGTATAATATCGTAGTGCCAAACAACATCCAGCTTTCTAAAGTACTGCTGCACTGTGCTTGAGCTGAATTTGATTTATATCATGAAGGTATTGGATTTATTCAAGGAAAAAGGAAGGGTTTTTTTCCTGCAGCTGATGCTGCAGTGGCATCTTTAAGATTTCAAAGTTCTCCTGATGAGCTCTTCTTCCTACAATTTCTGTGACCTCATGTAAAGGATTACTATAAGCTGTTAGCTGCTCCTATGTCATATTTTTCCCCCTCTGGAGTTCTTGGGTGCACCTCCAGACCAGCAATTCAGGCCATGATACTTCAGTCAGCAGCCCCGCTGCTGTTCGGGCACCTGGAGACGGGGACTGATTTTCCTTCACGTGTCCAGTGACACTGTGTTTAGTATCCGCCCCTGGCTACTGTCGTGGATCTGTCACACAGGGATGGCTTCAGGTTCTTCACGCCTGAGGGAGCCGTGCAGGCAGGCAGGGATTTCTGCTGCACCTTTCCTCCGGGCTCGGCAGGTGGCAGCTTGGGATCAGTTTTTCGGCTGATCCAGCCCACCGCCTGCAGCACCTCAGCCACAAGTGCCCCATCACATCTCCGCCCCAGTCACCACACTGACCCTCAGAAAAACTGACCAACATCTGCAGGGGCTTCTGCATTTCCGGAACCTGTGCCACAAGGTGTAGTGCATCTTCCACGGTATACACCTGGCACTCACCACATGCAATGTGTGTGGACAGGGCAGCTGCCCAACACGATGGTGAGCCACCTGCAGCTCCAGGGCTGCCAGATTACCAGCAGCACAGCTGGAGCTGCTGCTACTGCTTCGGCCAACCAGAGCAAGAAAATGTATAAAAATCCCTAGGTTTTGTCTGAGACAGAATTTATAAGATGACAAAGAGAACATGCTGAGAGAGTAAAGGGTGTTCCCACTGTGAGGCATAGAAACACTACTGCCCCATCTTAGCAGAGGCAGAACAAGACTCAGCAAACCAGAGTGACTGGCTAATAGTCACACAGAAGGTCGAGGTTGAGATAGGGCTCATGACCAGATATATCTGGTTTTGATTACTGGCCATGGTCACTGAACATGAGGCAAAGCCTTCCCCCAAGCTCTCCAAGGCCAAGAACTGCAGCATGGTGGCAGGGTCTGTCCATATAATGAGAATAAACAGTGCAGCACTGGAGTGGTTCAAAATGTTCACTTGCACTCAGCAGCTCTTCTCACCTGAGAGCACGGCTGTGCAGAAGTATCACCTCTGACAAGCAACTGGGAGTCAGAGTACACACTTAAAACTCTGCATTTCTGCAATGACTGCATGTCAACTCCTAAAAGCACCTGGAACATTTTGGGGCTTTCTCAACAGACCTAGTGTTAGAGGAGGTATTTTTCAATGTTAAGTAATATTATCAGATGTTTGCACAGGAAAAATGCCCTTGCACAATCCTCAAGATCTTTCCTTGATGCTTAGAAGGCAGGATGCTACCTAGTCTAAGTGACTGCCTGTTTGATACACACACCAATTGTGGGGAATACAAGGATCTTAAAGGATCTTTGTGCCTTATTCAGGCCAGAATGACACAAAATACAAAAACTTTGATGCTAAGTCTGGAAGAGCTAGTCAATGCAGCTTTGACCACTGAGATTGTAAAAGGCTGTGTCACAAGATTAACGAGGAATTATGTGCCTCATGCCATACTTGCTTCTCTCCTTTTCCTGCCCACCCAGCTCCACCCTCTTGTGTCATCCACTTTTCAGAATGTGTTTAAGCTCCCTTGGGTGAGCAGTCTTACTACAGGTTTCTACAGTGTCTAGCATAAAATAAGTACAGAAGGTAGGTCAGTGCATCATGCCTAAAGTACAGCTAATAATTCTTTTGCTTTAACAAATAATATTTCATTGTCATGTTATGAAAAGCAGGCCTTCTAAAAGCTTCAGTGCTTTTTCTTGCACTGAAAGCAGCAAATTTAGAAGGCAAAAAGGTCAAAATTCAACATGCTTGCAGATTTCCACATGTCATCCTGAGAAACAGCTGGTATTTGCCCTATCCTTACTTCCCATTTCTTATCTCACTCCCACTGTGCTTTCACTGGAGTGGAGAGAGTAGAAAAGTCTGACCTGCTGCATGTAAAATTACTACTACCATAGGTCCTTGACAAATATTTTAGCTAATGTCTTACCTCACTGTAATGAAACAAACCAGGGATGATGTCCTCTACTACAGATCAAAGTCAGTGGGAATTCCCTTTGAGCAAAAGCAGCAGCTGTTACCTGCAAGAGACTGGGGGATCATGTTTACCTGGAATTTCCCGAGACAAAACCTATAGCTGCTGGCAGGTATTTGTCAGCATGTGGGAGTCTGGCATGCAGAAAAACACAGTTTGTACAGTAGTAAGTAACATAGCCTGAGCACTGCTGGGAGGAAAGTGGAGAAATTCTGAGCAGTGACACCTCAGGATCTCTGCAGGTGAGCCCAAGGCAAGTGGGAATTGCACCAATATCAGGAAAGAGGGACATCTTACATGTTAAATGCAGAATCAATTCCCACAGCATGTTGTGATTGCCAAATTTTAAATGGTTTCTGAAAGACTAAACCAATTTGTGGAGAATGCATCCAAAAGAATATGCTGAACAGAATGGTCCGGATACAGCTTATGCCTCTGGAAGTCTCTGCCACACCTATGGCCAGAAGATAAAACTGCTTACCAGGGAAAGGAACAGCCTTACTTCTTATCCTCCTCCTACTCAGTCATCTACCACATACCACCTCTGCAGACACACTGGACTGACTCACTCAGCTGGCCTCAGGCAAATGTTCTTGGACAGTATTTTTCAACACAAAATCTCAAGAAAATATCTCTAGAATTAAGAAAAAAAAATATTTTGCATATAGCTTTCATTTGTCATTTAGAATAGATTACAACATTAACTTCTTACACCTTGCAAATGCCTCAGAAAACCAGGCAAAATATGCAGGTATTTCAGATACAGTCACTGAGCCCACTGGCACCCACCACCTTCATTACCTCCCACTTTCCAACAGACACCTGGAGAAAAGTGTTTCCAAATACAATTTTGAGACCTGTCTAGTTCGCTCAGCACATGAAATCTCCATAATAGTTGTTTAAAATATCCCATGTAACTATGTGGCACAAAGAAAATACTTGAGATACATCATACTAAAAGAGACATCTAACCCCTACCTTATTACACATCCAGCCTGAGTACAAAATATAGCCCTTATCTTCTCAGTGTGAAGATACTTCCTCCAGCTGGTACTTTTTGAATCACAAATATGATCACTGCTTTTCCTTATATTCTTTTAGGTGGTGTGTGTTATGTTTAGTATGTTTCCAGGGATGGGTCATCTACCACCTCTCTGGGAGACCTCTTCCAGTGTTTCTTCACCCTCATTGCAAGAAATGTCTTCCTCTATTGAGTCTAAATCTACCCTCTTCTAGTTTCAAGCCATTACCCATTGTCCTGTAGCAACCAGCCTGGCTAAAAACTTTGTCCTTGTGTTTCCTATAGGCCACCTTTTGGTCCTGAAAGGCTGAAATAAGGTCTTCCTGAAGCTTTCTCTTCTCCAGGCTGAACAACCCCAACTCTCTCAGCCTGTCTTCAAAGGAGAGGTGTTCCAGCCCTCTGGACAATTTTTGTTGCCCTTCTCTGGACTCGTTCCAACAGTTCAGTGTCCTTTCTCTGCTGAGGATCCCAGAGCTGGATGCAGTACTGGAGGTGTGGAGTGGGTGTGGAGTGGACTATAGCGGGGAGAATCCCCTCCTCAACCTGCTGCCCATGCTGCTTTTGATGCAGCCCAGGGCACAACTGGCTTTCTGAGCTGCACACACGTGTTGCCAGCTCATGTCCAGCCTTTCATCCACCAGCATCCCCAAGCCCCTCTCAGCAGTGCTGCTCTTGATTTGTTCATCCCCCCGCCTGTATTGGTATTGGAGGTTGCCCTGGGCCAGGTGCAGCACCTTGCACTTGGCCTTGTTAAATGGGCCCACTTTTTAAGCTTGTCCATGTTCCTTTGGATGGCATCCTGTCCTTCAGGAGTGTGAACTGCACCACTCAGCTTGGTGTCATCTGCAAATTTGTCGAGAGTGTGCTCAATTCTACTATCTGTCATTGATGAAAATATTAAACAATGCTGGTCCCAGTGTGGACTCCTGAGAACACTGCTTGTCACCAATCTCCATTAGGACACTGAGCCATTGACCACTACCTTGTAGATGCTACCATCCAACAAATTCCTCATTCACTGATCAGTCCACCCATCAAATCCATCTCTTTACAATTTAGAGAGAAGCATGTCATGGAGGACCATCAAAGGCCTTACAGAAGTCCAGACAGATAACATATATAGTAAACAAGGTACTGCTGATAATTGGGGCCAGAAATAAGATTTTTTTTAGATACTGCTTTAAAATAATACATTTCTATAAGTAAACACTAACAATTTACCTCTGTAAATCTGACATTACTTGATTTAACAGCTTTTGGTGTGAACTTTTCCCTGGGAAGAAGTAAAGCCATGCACTGCACAAGTTTCAGTCTAAAATCAGATCTCACAAAGCAAGAGAAATACCTGTGAGCTTACTAAGATTTCAACATGTGCAAGCACCATCAGACTGCTCTCAGATTTACAGTTAGGTTTGTACCTTGGTACCCTATTTAAGCAGAGCCCCAGTGACTCACCTATGTGACAAGCATAAGCACAGACAACTTTCAGAGTGAGTCAGGTTGGAAGGGACAACAGTGGTCATCTGGTCCAACCTTCCTGCTCAAGCAGGGTCATCCTAGAGCACATGGCACAGGATTGCAACCAGATGGTTTTTGAATATCTCCAGTAAGGGAGACTCCACAACCTCTCTGGGCTCACCTGCACAGTAAGGAAATCCTTCCTCATATTCAGGCGGACCTTCCTGTGCATCAATTGCTTGTTCTACGGCTTGGCAACACTGAGAAGAGCCTGGCTCTATCCTCTTGACACCCTCCCTTTAGATACTTATAGACATTGATGAGGTCCCCTCTCAGTCATCTCTTCTCAAGGCTGAGAAGAGGCAGCTCCAGTCCCTTAATCATATTTGTTGCCCTCCACTGGATCCACTCCAGGAGCTCTGTGTCTCTCTTGTACTGGGGAGCACAGAACTGAATACAGCACTCCAGATGTGCCTCACAAGGACTGACAGAGGGGCAGGATCACTTCCCTTGAGCTGCTGGCAGTGCTCTTCCTAATGCAGCCCAGGACACCATTGGCCTTCTTGGCCACTAACTGCAGATGGCTCCCTGACCCTGTTCATTGATACAGCTCGGGCAATTTTTATTTATTTTTTAAACATTCTCATGGATTTTTTTACCCCTCCCATTCTCCTCCAGTGCCTAGAGGTATTTTTCCACTGAAGTTTTCCAATAACTTCTTCCCAGATAGGCTAGGCAGCTTTCCCAGGTTGTGTACTTGTTAGGGCTAAACTGTATCAGAAATTTTTTGTATCAATTCTTCAGAAAAAAATGCAGACACTAACAAAAATGGTACATGTGAGTTAGAGCTGTAATTATAATATCAGCTGATCATATAGCCAGCCTTTCTTTATCTTAATAAGCATCCCTAGATATATTGCTGCATATTATATTAACCACAAATAAATTGATAACATAATTCTGATTAATAAACAGAGTAGCTATTATTTCTAACATCAAGTGTTGGCAGGTATGTTTATCAGTCTCTGTTTGGTGTGAGGCTACATGCCAGATGTTCTCTGGAAATATTTGTCCTTCCACATATATTTTCTTTTTCATTACTTGTTTGCTGTAACCATCTCAAAATTAGTTTCTGCAAACCCTTGTCAAAGTTGACTAGTCCAGTTTCATGTTACTTGAGACACAATGATTCAGCAGTAATGGCTTAAAAAGCTTTTTTGCATACACAAAAATCAGTTCTTTGCCTCTGCCAAACTAAACAAACTGTGGCCTCTTTCCAGAAAAAAAAAGAAAGGAACTCCTTGTTTGAACCCAAGATGTTGTTGTAAGTTTATCTTAATGAGGTGGTTACAGTCGTCAGCACTCGTTTTTTAATTATTTGGAGGAATCCTCTTGGACCCAGTGAAATGGCATAGTAGGATATTAATCTGGGCTAGAAAAATCCAATTATCAGAAACAAGGGGGCAGCTTTTCTAAACAACATCCATTACATTCTGCAGGATCCCAGTTTTAATTAAAAGAAACAAAGCTCTGGTGTTCTGCCTACAAAGAAGGACTCCAAACTTTCCAGTCTGGTTCAGGCTCAGCTGCCAGTTTTGTCTTCCCTTGGCTTTATCTATATTCAAAGTCACACCAATTTAACTCCCAAGCAGTTTTTAATCACATTTAATGAAATAGATGCTAACTGCTGCAGAAATGCACTTAATTTGATTTAAATAAGGTTTATATCAGCCTAGTTAATTGAGTTTATCATTACCTTCAACTGGTATATATAACTTTAAGACTAAATAGTGTCTTCAGAAGATATGACTAAATTTAAATTATACAGGATAATTTTGAAGGTAAATATTACCTATGTTAGGGTATCCCAGTTTTAGGAGGTTTAGGCAGCCAGAATTCCCATGGAAAGACCAAAAGAAGAACTCCATAAATCACCAACCTGGGGCTGGGGATCATCAGGACACAGATTTGCACTGAGAGCCGCCCCTTGCACCGTGAAACCATAGCTGGACAGGAATTTAATGTGCGGTTAATACACTCAGGATGATGCTTCAGTGAGTAACAAATGAGCTGCATTGTGTATTAAAAGGACTGGAAAAAACACTAAATGAAACCAGTGTGCCATGACAGCATAGCCATAAAGACAGTTGTTTTCCAAGTCTATGAGGCATTTCTGTTTTATGCACTAGAAATAAAAATGAAGATGTACATGTTCAATTATACCTGGCCCTAAGGAGATATGGTTCTTACCCAAGAAGCAGGAGTTCTAAATAAACAAATTGCTTAAGGCAAAATTCACTGATTTATAAAATAATAGCTCTTAAGTGATGAACTGTCCCTAGTGGTGACAGGATACCTTATTCTCATGGGTAGTCTTCTGCTCAAATAGTAAAATAACATCCTTATCTCAGGTGCAAGCAAATCTCATATTTTGAGATCTTAAATTAAGTTGTGTATTGTCTTACAGCATGTTGATAATATGTCAACAAATTCAGCTAAACAGATCTAGCCACAAGTGAAGAAAGACCTTTTTAGTAAGGATGTGTATTTAAAATTAACTTTAATGCTGTGAATCATGAAAACCTAATCTGTTTTTAAAGCAAATTTTTTTCTGATATGATTAACAATTTTTTTTCCCTTGCCTGTTCAATCACAAAGGAATCTCAAATGTTTTTTTCTGTATTTGAGATTCCTCCTTTATCAGCAACTCTGGACACTCCTTTAAATAACCCATTGGCATTGCAACCAAGACACTATTTGTTATTTTAAGAATCCAGCAGATAGGACAAAAATACTACAGCAATCTATTGAAACAGCAGATAATTGCAGTGAAAGAAGCTGCAGAAAAGAATAGCTGAAGAGTTTAATTTGGCAAATTCAATGTGTCCAGCACCACTCTCAGTGCTGGCAGTATCACCCTTCCATAAGCCACGTCCCAGATGAAGCAGCTCCTATTTTATTTGGGGGCTCTGATCACCTTAGTGCCCACATTGCATATGTCTTCATTTGCTGCTGGGCTTCAGACTAGGAAAAAACAGATCATTCCATTGGTGACAAAGCCCAAACATTTTTCTCTGAAGACCAGCAACAGTGGTTAACTAATTAGTTAGCTAGCTAACTATATTCATTAGTAGCTGCTAAATCAGGCTGAAAAGAGCACACCTCTTTCTGCGTCCTTCACCCTACGCCATAAGGATCATGGCCTGAGTTCTACATCCCAAGATGAGACATAGATTTACAGGACTCCCGATTCCTCCACAGTAACTGAAAGCTGTGTTTACCATTCCTCTTTCCCTGCAGTATTAAACTTTGACTTGGTTGGGAAGTGTAAATGTCACAGGTAAGATCTGAGATGGTATCACCTGAAGTAGGCCTACTGAAGACAGGAAAGCACTGCTAATGTACATCAGCTTCCTCCCATCCTCCCTTCCTCCCTTCCCTCCTCCTCTCTCTCTTTTTTGATCTCTTTCTCTCTTCCTCACTTCTTCTCTTTCCTCTTTTCTCTCTGTCTTTCCTCTCTTGCTCTCTTTCTTTCTCTCTACACAACCAATCATTTGGATGTTTTCTGACTTCTGCAATGGCACTGCAGGAACTACTGCTGCAAATCAGAAGAACAGTCTACGAAGTCCACTCCCCTTTCCTGACAGCTGTCAACACCAGGTGTTGTTTAGGACAACGAAGGAGGCGCGCCGGGCAGTTCCCACCACACTGGAGAGCGCTCAGTTGTGAAGGCAGTGGAGTGAGAGGACACAGACCCCTTGTACACACATAGATTATTTCAGCTCTCTGTAGTACTCATTTTTATAAGGTAAGTACCTGATTTGATTTTGGATTTTACTAATGCTGCCCGTTAATTCTATTCTTAGAGTTCTCTACCAAACTATTATGCATTTTAGTATTTCTTGTAAATATGCACGGTGAAAGTAATAATCAAATGAATACTTTTAAATATATTCGTGTCATTATTCTTTTAGGAAAGGATGCTGAGCTGACCTCTAAGCCATACCTGATTGCATGCAACTGTAGTATTTCATCTTGCATATAGCTTCTCTTAAAACACTAAGTAATGTGCCATCTCTACTTTTACTTCATATGAAAGACTTTTAATTCCCTTACTATTTTCATAATTCTTTTTTTTCCCATTACGTTGTCTTATGTTCTAATTGAGATTCTCATTATTCTCCCTATCCCCAGTCCTCTTTTTTGATTTTTTTTTTTAGTTCTATTTTCTAAAAGTCTGCCAAAAAAAAAGTCTCTGAAATACCTAATTATATGGAAGTGAAGGTAATGCAGAGACTATTACACTATGGTACAATTTAAGTAGCTTGGAAAAGTTAGCATTTTCTGAGAATACACTTTGAAACAGCAAAGTTTCATGGGAAGATGGAAAGAACTTAATTACATTGGAGTACAGTACTATATTACCATCCTTACCATCATATTTAATAGCACAAAGCTGTTTAATAGTTCTTAGAAATTATTGAAGTGTTACCTCACTTTTAGATCTGAACAATTTTTTTAACATCTTGTTGATAAAAGAAAATGCAATCTCAAGCCTAACAGTTTGGAGAAAATTTGAGAATACTGCTTATGTCTAGGAAACTGTTTGGAAAATTTGTTTTCCAAAGAAAACTCTGAAGCTGAGTTTGACTTCATTATTTTTAGAAAGTAAGAGATGTCAAACCAACATATTGCATTCACTGTGAAGGCAATTGTGCTTTCATTTTTTCTGTCCAGTGAAAGAATTTAGAAACCACTAAGTCACACACTTCTAGTCTCTTTTCTCCAGTCTAGTAAGCACTTAGTTTAAGAAAAACCACATTAAGACAACAAAAGACAAGTGAGTAGTTCCTAGACCATGGACTGGAGATGATTCAGAAGGACATGGAAAGCAGTCCCCACCTTGTTCTTTTAGAATGGTTCCTCTCTTTCCCTCCCACCACATTTTTGTGGGGTGACAATGGCCTTTAATAAAAATATAGATTCTTGAGAAGCACCAAATCCCCCCCAAAACACTTATTCTGACAAAGGGAGAAGTTCTCATATCAGCATTACCACCAGAGCACTCCTTGCTCTCCTCAGGCTCGCATGACTTTCCTGATGATAGGAATCCTCACCATCACAGTAAGGGTAATGAAAGACCACCATGCCCACCTGAAGACTGAGTGATCTCCTGAGAAAGGGACTTATGTTTCAACCCATTCATCCTAGGAAAGCAGCATGATTTTTCACTGTTTTGATGATAATGATGATGATTTTCACTATTACTTCATTCACGTTATACCTGTACTTAGGTCAGCTGCAGGAGAAAGAGCCCACAGGAGGGGAGCCAGTGAAGGAGAAGTGCCAAGGTCCCTCCTCCATCTCTGTGCCCATCACGGCCACCTGCACCCCAGGGCAGGCATGTTGCAGTGACTCGGGCAGTGCCTGCTCCTGAGCGTCCACCCAGATTTCAGTGAAACCCCAAATTTCCCTCCCTGAGGCCTTTGTTTAGAAGGCACGAGTGAGGGTTCCTTAGCTGCAGGCACACTCAGACCATAAGGCTGGCTAATGTGCAGGCTGTATATTTAATTTCCCATGTGAATGTTGCTGCTTAGGGAGCATTGTACAGGCAGATATGGCAGAGTTATTGCCAAGGCTTATTTCATTTAATTGCAGTGCCTCATTACTGACAAACATCCATTCCAGTCCATGAAAGGTGTAGGCTATTTTATAGAGTGTCTTGTGGCTCCCATTTATTTTCTCATGAGTTTGATCTCACTGTGTACTTGAACTAGATCCCATCAGGCAGCAACAAGTGCTTATTACAATGTAATGAAGAAGGAAGGCCAGGCAGGAGGTGGGAGATTTGTGAAACAGCACCTTAGCTGAAACATGAACTAAACAGGAAAACTGAAACAGTAATGTGTGCAAGGCATATATTTTTCTATCTCTATATACATGTATATGCAGACATCCTCCCTATATATATAGGCAGATTCCATAATTAAATATAATTTATTTTTATAACTTGCTATACCAAAGCTGATTTTTGTTAAAGCACTTTGGCTTTGTGAAGCTGCTGGGTGCTGACAGTGGTCTTTTTCAAGTGCTTATTCTCACAGAGGGACCATGTCTCTGGGTGAAACTTAAAAATCAATAGTAGAACTCTTCCAGGGAGTCATAGCTCTTACTGCATAGTCCCTGGTAGGGAACAGTAGTGCCTGACTATTTACTGCCATACTCACTGATGTCCTCTGATGTATGATTATGCAGTTCACAGTGTTCAAAACCATTTGGAGATAAAAGGTCTACCTGTAATTTTGAGCTCAGGGGCAATGAAAATTCCAGGTTTGTGACTATCAGCTTGTCCCCGGCCATGCTCAAAGACTGTGCTCGTGCTCCCAAGACCACAGCACTGGTTCAGCTGTGGTTCAAAGCTCCTAATGATGACAAACCTGGTCCACCACATGTCAGTTTTCCTGCCTCTTCTGCTTAACATGACAGAAGTAAAAAAAAAAAGGAAGCACTGCAGGATGGCGAAAAAATAAAACCACAGGTATGGCTAACCTGCATCCTCCAGGTGATACAAGAAAGTCTTCTGTCAGAAATACTATTAGTAGAGAGAAAAATAAGCATTGGAAGGAGCGTTTTGGATTTACCAAAGTGTAATTAAAAGCAGAAGGCTGGAGTATTAGCAGCGATGCTGAGTCTCCCTAGCAATTGCCTGTGTGTGCACCCAGTGAGTTAATGAAGTAGTCCATATGTTTTAACACTGTTAGCAGAGGCGGGCAAGGGAATAGTAATCTGGGGAATAGAATTAAGCTGAATGGGGAGAAAATGTTTCACACAAGTCAGGATCTCAGGAGAGTATTTGGTATGTTCCACGAGTCTTACTAAAAGCCGCAAGTGTAGGGGTTTGAGTATATATATGGCAAGGTAGGTTAAAACTAGCTGAAAAAGTTTAGGTGGGATGTTTCACAGACCTAGCAGGACAGGCCTAGAGAGGCTAGAAGAGAGAGGAGGAAGCAGCGAGTAGCCAGGAGCAGGCACTGTCCACAGCAGCATGCAGGAGTGCCACTGAGCTGTGCCCTGCTTGGGTGCACACAGCCACAGCCACCAGAGAGGGAACACACCAGTGCCTGGGAGAGCCTGGGATGCCTAGGAAAACAAGTGATTAATCCAGATCAGGTATCAGGGCAGAGGCAACGAGTAGGACCTCACTGATGTCAGTGAGCCCATTTGAGACTGGGGAGAGGAGGGAACAAGGAAGCCCCTTGAGCTACCAAGTCCCCTGCAGCACTACAGCTGCACTACAGCTGATTCTCACTCGGGGATGTGGGAAAGCCATGTCCTCTGTTGAGAGAATGGGAAACCTATTTTCCACACTTGGATTTCAGACCTGGCCTGCAAGCCAGAGTCCTGACCTCTGTGTCACTAACATGGAGATGTGATAAAAACCCCTCTGCTTCCAACAGGTTTTGCTCAATGCACAGAGGAGCTCTGCAATCCCTGGCATTGCTCTTTTGCAGGTGTTTCATGGCTTATACCTCACACTCCAGCACCTCATGGACTATCTCAAAGTGGATGTAAAACACCTACTTAGCCAATGGCAGCTAGTGCCTTTCTTCTCACACACCATTTTATGTTCTGACAGCCCACCTCACTCCATGTCTTCTGACTCTCTCCAGTTACAAGATGAGTGACCACTTGATAGAGCCAGCTCACCCTTGTGTGTCATCCCTCTGACA
The DNA here is from genome assembly GCA_035222235.1 of Margarornis squamiger. Classification (NCBI taxonomy): domain Eukaryota; kingdom Metazoa; phylum Chordata; class Aves; order Passeriformes; family Furnariidae; genus Margarornis; species Margarornis squamiger. Next base: position 34,365,846 of record JAWWTY010000106.1, on the reverse strand, counting down.
GCATGTAACAGACAGCTGCCTCTTCAGCAAAGTCTAAAGGACAAAAGGGCAAGTTTTTCATGTGGGAGCAGAGGCATGCAGGGATTAAGCAAGGTGTTGAGATGAAAACTATGTCAGTGCTCAGAACAGAGCACCAGCTTTAGGTAGAACTCAGGAGAAAAAAGAGAATTTATGATCTGAAGGGTCAGGCAACTCAGGAGGACTACAAGGTTGTTGGGAGATTATGCGAGAAGAAAATTAGCTGAACTAGAATTTAATCTGGCTATTGCTATAAAAGACAATAACAATGCTTCTAGAAATACATTGGAAACAAAAGGAGGACTAAGGAGAATCTCCATCCCTTATTGGATGAGAGGGGAAACATAATGAAAAAGGAAGAGGAAAAGGCTGAGGTACTTAATGCCTTCTTTGCTCAGTTGTCCTCAGGGTACCCAGAGCCTGATCTGGAAGAGAGTGATAGGGAGCAGAACAAAGACCCCATAATTCGAGGGGAAGTGGTTAGTGACCTGCTACATCACTTAGACACACAAAAGTCTGTGGAGCCAGATGGGAACCACCCAAGGGTACTGAGAGAGCTGGCGGAACTATTCGCCAAACCATTTTCCTTAATTCACCAGCAGTCTTGTCTAACAAGAGAGGTCCTCATTGACTGGAAGTTAGTAAATGTGATGCCCGACTACAGGAAGCATTATAAGGAGGATCTAGGGAACTACAGGTCTGTCTGTCAGCCTGATCTCAGTGCCTGGGAAGGTTATGGAGCAGAACACCTTGAGTGTGTGCAAAGACAATTCGGCCCAGCCAGCATGCATTTAGAAAAGGCAGGTCCTGCTTGACCAACCTGATCTCCTTCTGTGACAGGGTGACCCACCTAGTGGATGAGGGAAAGGCTGTGGATGTATTTACCTGGACTTTAGTGAAGTGTTTGACACCATCTTCCAGAGCATTCTTCTAGAGAAACTGTCTGCTTGTGGCTTGGAGAGGGGCTTTCTTCACTGAGTTAAAAACTGGCTGGATGGTTGGCCCAGAGTGGTGGTGGAGGGAGCTACATCCAGCTGGTAGCCAGTCACAAGTGGTGTTCCCCAGGGCTCAGTGTGGTTCAATACCTTTATCATCAACCTGGACAAGGGAATCAAGGTCAACCTCACTCAGTTTCCAGACAACACCAGCTTTTGGCAGTAGTAGGTGAATAGTATGTCAGCCAGCCCAGGGTAGAGGGTCTAGCTAAAGATGGGTACTTTTCCTTTTATCCTGGGGAAGCAGAGGCACAACGGGCACTGAGAGGAGTTCGGGCTCCTCTCAAGCAGAACTGGGAAACAAAACTACAGCCAGCAGACACCTACATGGGTGTTTCACTCTGGCAGCTCCTGCACCCCTTTCCTGAAAGTCAGAAGCAGATGTACTTGCCTCACCCTTCTCCTGGCCTGCTGGGAAGTCTTGAATGGGCTCTGCCCTGGCAAACTCATTGCTCACAGTCAGCAGAAAGTGTGCAACTACATAAACAAGATACTCTGCTCTCTGAATCATTAGCACCAGAAGCTTTAGGAGTTGAGTAAGTCACTAATTTCTTCCTGAAATATCATTTTCCTTTGGTAGCTTTCCAGGGTAATGTTGCCAAAGCCTTCCTGGATGGTACAGGTAATACCCTTTCTCTTTTATCTTCATTTTAAGTCCCCAGGACAAGCTGTGAGCTAGGGATGGCTCCCTGGGTGTGATACCACTGTCAGGAGGACCAAAACTTGCTCAGAATCTATTTCTTCACTCAAAGCCTAGCTCTAATCCTCAGAGAAAAAACAATTTACAGCATATTTCCCCATCCCTAAATATCAGGAACATCAAGTCTTTCTGCAAAACTCACACCATTACAAACCAGTGACACATAATTAAATAACAGTGCCACCTTGCAACAAACAGGCACCTAGAGCTGAAAACCTTTTTTCCCTCAAGAGCATTTGTCCTCTTCATTGATTGCACAGGTTTTAAAAATCCTGGTCCTTTTTTTAAAGTCACACATAAAAATATGAGGAAGGACCTGCAAAACACATAATGCTGTGATAAGACCACTCTTAGTAGTCTTAAAACAGATACAATTTTTTTGGTGACCATCCCCAAACAATTCTTAGCTTGTCTTGGCCCTAGATAAGGCAGGCACAGTGGGAGAAATTGACTCCCTTTCTTGTTACATATTTGATCAGTATTTGACAATTTGACTTCATAAAATCTTTTCCTTCCCTCATCACAATGCTCTCCACCTCCAGTTCTTCCCATTAACACCCTCCTCTACAGGGTTGACCTTGCCTTTTGAAACCAAAGGCAGGACTCTCATGATCAAGCATTCACCACTAGATGAGAAAAGAAATACTGAATATCAGCATTCAAATACTCCTTCTAAGGAAACATTGTTGTTTTCCAGCTAAAAGAGATCACAATCACAAGTGAGTCAAACCTGGCTTCCACTAGTCTATGGGAATCAATTTTCCCAAATATCTTCATTGGTCCTGTTTCTGTAATAACTGAATTTAATTTCATTTTTGTGTATATGAGGATTTACCTCAAGTGACTTGCTAGAGGTTGTAAAATAGACTCATGTAGTATAAAAAGGTAGAAATACATGCATTGTATGTACTGCTCTTTGCATGAAATTTCATTGTATGTACTGCTCTTTGCACGAAGTTTCATTCCAAATACCAGCCCAAACCTGCCATTAGTGTTTGTTACATAAATGACATTTAAGAGTGTGAGCATTAATGGGAAAGTTACAGTCACATTAAAGCATAGTGCTTACAGTCACATTCACTTTCTCACCAAAAGAACCTAAACCATATTTTAAACAGGCATATCACTGTTTCCTCATATCATATATTTAATTAGAACAGATAAATCAAATTACTTCCTTTGCCTGTATGGCATAAACCCCCTGTATAATTACAGAAGAGAAGGCCATCCTGCAGGCCATTTTGTGGCATTGTAACTGTGCTGATTCACCTGATCTTGAGCCAAGCTCTACTTTAATCTTGTTTTAGTTTGAGGAACAGCCAAACACACCCAGCTGGGCAGTAGAGATTAGGTTTCCCACTATTCAGTAACACAGGCAAATAAAGATTAAGTTACTTTTCTGACTTAGGTCTGGGGGGGTTTTGACAGTAACCTATTGTAAACCATAAGGTCCCTGAGGACTTATTGAAAAAAGTGAAGAGGGAGGGAAGCTTGATAGGCAATTTCTATTATGCATTTTATTAATTGACAGGCACTGCAATTTTCTTTGGGTCAGGAAACACTATTACTTTAGTTGCCACAGAGTGTCTCTACTGGCCTCAGTACAAAGTGATCCTGTTGTACAGTATTACAAGGAATCATGGTAGCAAAAATAGGGACAATGGTGATGACTGTGATGATAATAACTTTCAGCTGTGACTGCAAACAGTGTCACAACAAGTACCAAGCAACAGACTTGTTCCCGGTATCAAATATCCATCAGAAAAACAGATGGAAAAGCTGCAGTGACTAGGTCATGGTATAGCCAGCTCTCTGGAACAACATGAGCTGTGGACCCTTGTTCAGCAGCTGAGATCTTTGGTTTCCATCTGTGCTTGAGCAATGTTGTGTGCCTCACAGAAACATCCAGCTCCGGTGTGGGGACCCCAACTCCTGGAGACTTCCTCAACTCCTGCTGTTTCATCAGCTAGTTGTGCCCAGTGACAACTTAGTTGGCTTCAACTTTGAGAGACTAAATCTTGTCCTTTACCTGTTAAAGAGCCATGTAGTTTCAGGTATGCTCCCTTTCCCTTCACATGCACACTCAGACTCTGACTGAATTACATCTTCCCTTTTTCTGCAATGAGTTAAATGTACTGTGACTATGAGCATCCCCTTCCCAAAGCCACTGCTCTCTCCCCAGCTCTTTGCAGCTGGCCCCAGGCCAGAGGTACACACCGGTGGCTGTTGCAGCTCTGCCCTGCTGTCCCATCCCACACCCCCCGTGCTGGGATGCTCAGTGTCCTGTGACCCCCACAAGCTGTCTCCTTGGACAAAAGCACCCTTGACATGGTCACCCTTCGGTATAAGCCTCCAGAGCACTCACAGAAGTGATACAGACCCCTTGGTCCAGGCTTTCCCACTACTTGGTTGCTCCTAACACACCAAAGGAACTACAATGTGCTTTTTTCTCGTGGCCTTCCTTAGCTGTTAATTCCTATTCCCCTGATTTTTGTGCAATCTGCAATTGTGTCCTCAGTCAGGCAGCAGCTTTTGTTTCTTCCATATAACTGGTGAGTTCCAGCCAGTCTTTTCATGTTCCTTATGAAACACATTTTACAAAAATCTCCCATGGACTGGTAATTCCCCACTAGCACTGTGATCCCGTCAGGCCAGTTTATTCAGCAGGTGACTTCTTGACTACTGTCTTTTAGGCAGTGACTGCAACAGGAACAGAGTCAATCCTCCAGGGCCCAAGTCTACCTCTAATTTCTTAAGAGCAGGTTAGCTTTACCCAAAACCATTTTTTTCCTTTTTAATCAGAAATTAAATCTTGGAATCCAGTCTTTAATTGGAAATTTTCTTTAGCAGGAACAGTATACATGTGAGTGGGATGAGTTTGGCAGGTTCTCACTGTACCTGGGGAAACCAGCCTGATGGGTGTCCTTGCTGTGTGTCTACAAAGAAGCTTCAGGTGGCCATTGCCAGCCAATGCCATTGCCCCCAATGGGGCAGGGTAGACAGGCCCAGGTGCTTCACACTGAAGCCACACCAGACTTTGCAGGCAGCCTTTTTATCGATTTTCTATAACTCTTACATCTAGAAACTGTCTCAAGTCTTCAAATGATTAGTCGCATGGTTTTTCTTCTTATTTCAGTGAAGTTCACATCTTTTTTTTTTTTTTTCCTGGTCTGACACAAGTCTCAACCCTAGTAGAAAGGCGGACAGACCTTCTGTGAAACTCAAAAGGAAATTCTGGTTGAACAAAACAAATCAGAAGTATCAGAACAATCAACAAGAAAATTTTTATATTTATGGATGATATTGCCTTTTGCTGCCTAAAGTAAGGGACAGACCAGAAATTACTAGAGTTCATTAAATCTTCATCTTATCCTGCATATTCTATGGAGAACACTGAAGAATTGCACTGGGACTGGTTACCTTCCAGTCTCACTCACAGGACCAAGGTAAGCATGGACCTTCTAGCCAAAGTAGTCACTTCTACATGATAGCCTTTTAGGAGTCCAGAGAAGAAAGTGCTTCCCTGGGAGACAGAGCACTTTCAGAATGGGCAAATGGTGAAAGCTCCTTTTGCTTCCACTAAAGGAAAGTTAACCACACAATTGTACTCTAGTATGGGCACGGAGGATGCAGTGTACAAAGCATTAATACAAAGCAAACCTGAGAGTATTTGGTGACAGTGCCAGAGCAGGCTGACAAAAGAAGAAATAACCAAACCAGAAGTTCTCTGCAGTGTACAGGTAGAGGCCACAGTCTTGGGAACAAGTGGGTAGTGAACAGTGAATGAATAATTTGATTATGTAAACACCACATTTCTGGAAGTTTCAGACCTGAAGACCTGCATTCAATATCCTCATTTCCTCACAACTTCAGTCATCAATGGCAAGAACAACTTCCTTCTCTGCCCATGACCTTACATTTGAGATGTAAGTTGCTACCATTTCAGTGTTCCTAAACCTATAATGAATTAAAAGCAAACATCACAGACAGGAACATATCCTGTAATGCCTGGCTGTTGAAGAGATAAAACCCCCACTTTATTTCCAGTATCCCATGCATGTCGGAACTCAGTAATAAAATGTTTTGATCTACCAGCCTGCTATGTTGACATACTGAAACAAAAAGTGCTTCCACTCAGCCAAAACCACATATCTTGGCAATCTGTAGCCTGCAAGACAACAAAGACGTAGTCTGAAAGCTTGGCAACTGCCCTGGCACGCTACACCTTGGGCTTAGCAAGTCAGTCACGCTATGCTGGCTCCGGTTTTTACCACAATGCAGTAACACAATGGGAAATCCTGGAGTTTTGGTCCTCAACACATTGTCTCTGCTGGCCTTCAGAAGCTGCTTCAGAAGCAAAGTAAAACCCTGAGCTAGGAAGTCATGCTCCTTCCCCTAGTTCCCTCCTAGTGAATCAAAGGCATTGAATGGGGAGAAATACTTAGTATTTACTGCAACTCCCTTTCTCTTATTTGCCTGTTCACTATGGTAGGTGTTTTCTAAGACCTGAACCATTGCACCATGATCGTAACACTTGTACATCTCTTTTTAAACACTAATAAAGACATTAAGATATCAGATAACAGATTCAGCCAGGGACCCTGGAAACAGATTACAAGAGGTCTCTGCTATGTGAAAAGACACTGAACTAACATGTTTCTAGTGGGATAATAGGCTGGAGGAGAGTGAAGGAAAGGGGGAATGCTTTAGGCTGTTAGGAGAGGCTTTCCAGACAGGAGGCAGTCATCAAATATAATGTCTTGTGGATGGACTGTGATATCCAAATTAGGAAGTCATTGTGCTAATTGCATAGAAAGGGAAGTAATCAACACCTGGGTTAGTGCTATTAGTTCTAAGACAATGCTGAAAGCACCAGAGCCATGTGCATCTGTGTCACTTCAGGATCTGGCCTTACTCTGCAGAATGATGGCTGTGAAAACATTAAATTACCTTTCAAGGACTTGAGAAAATATTACAAAATCTACTGTGAAACTCTTATAACAAAAGGAATCTCACCTCTTTGGGCTGAAGACAGTGCATAAACAGTGTACTGTGCCAAAGAAGTGATGCTAATACTGATAGATGCAAAAATCAGTTATTTCACTGGAGTTACAAAAAGGGAATTTATAGGCAAATCTACTAGAGTTATCTGAAGGCAACAGACACACAAACAAATCAGATCTCACTAATATTCTCTAAATGGATTTCTAAAAAAAGCATTTGAAGGGGGTCATTCACAGAAGACTTTTAAAGAAATTAAACTGATCTAGAAAATGAGAGAAGGAGAAACTTCTCAGCTGGATAAAGGCTGTTAACAGTTAAGGATTAACAGTCGGAATAAAGTGGTGATTATAAAGATACCTGTCTTCTTACAGTCTTTTCTCCCACATCCAAAGTATACTCACACCTTCCTCCCATCACCTTGAAAATTGACACCAGTCAGCCACAGCTCTTTTCATTCATTTTTCCTTTTGAAAAACAAGATTCTGTTCATAACTTGAGAAGATACTACTGCAGGTATTTTCCTTTTTCAGTGACACTTGAGAGGGAAATACTGTCCCCACTGAAGATGCGAGGCAGTGGAAGTGCCCATTCTGTTGACAGAAGATCAAACATTGTGCCTGTCTTGGCAAGGACCTGGTGAACAATAAACCAGTGATCCTATACTCAATACCAGCAAGAGTTATCAAAAAAGCAACTCTAAAATCAGTTTGAAATTACTCAGAAGACATCAGCAAGACTAAAAATTGTCAGCATGGGTATCTGAAGAGCAGTCTCTGCTTTGGTGGGTAAGTTGGAAATGTTAGATACAGATAGTTCTTGACTTCAGTAAGGTGTTCAGTAGCATTACATGGTACTCACAAAAGCAGGTTAATGGACATTGGTATAAATATAATGAGCCCAGCAGCTTGGAAATCCACTTTGAAGGAGCACACCTCAGGAATTTGGTGTCTATCTTTACACATGCTCCTGCAAGAGCTTTTCTGAAGCTGAGCTGTAACCAATATTCCAGACAGCAGCTTAGAGGACAGAGAAGAGTAGGCTGAAAAGTGACACACCATGCTGGAACATTTTTGAACCGTCTTGGAGAATCAGAGTACAATTCAACTAAATGTCAGGAATCAAAGAGAGCAAAATCCAAACAAGGATAGCATTCAGTAATGACAAAGCATGGTGCAATACTTGAGAAAGAAAAAACAAACATGCAAGTAAGTGACTAGTCAAAAGGGAGGTTGGGGTTGAGGCTGATTCTAAGTGGAGTATGAAGCAACGCTGTTAATTCCTCTCAGCTGTACTAATGGCAGCATCATACATATCTCACCAGAGATAGTGACAGCTTTCTTCTCTTTCCTGGAAAAGACCTCAAATTACACATTGTGTTTGGTTATGAAAGACGTGCAGAAACTGGAGAGTCTGGATTACAATATGTTGAAGTATTGGCTATGAGAGAAGATTGTTCTTGCTTACCCTAGACACAGGCAAGTGTGGGGAGTGTGGTTAGATAGCAATTTTCCAATGGATTGCTCCGAAGATTATTATAGAGAGGATTGTGATAAACTTCTCTCCATGGTCACTCAGAGAAAATAGGAAGAAACTATATTAATTTGCAGTAAGGAAGATTTAATTTGGGTGTTGGGAAAAACCCAACCTTTTTGACTGAGTCCTGAAATAGCAGAATAGACTCATTAGGCCTGTTGGAACTTTCCAGAAACCCACTGGACAAACCCTGTTAGGTAATGCCTAAATGCAGTTCCTCCTTTATTGGTGAAAGTACTAGACATAGATCTTCTCTAAGGGCTTTTCCAAACACCATCTTCTGTGCCTGCAGTTTCATTTTTAGGTAGTGAATCTTTGTCTCTGAAGTTACATATACATAAGTTCACTGGGTTTTATTGACACTGGGATTTAGTCAACACAGTACTGGCTGGCCTACATGTTGCATGCTTCACTGACTCCTGTATGACTGTGACTGTATCTGCTGTTCTCAGCTCAGCCAAATAACATGCTGACCTTATATGCTTTACCAATAATTTTTCTACCATCCACCAGTAAATGAGGAAACAAGTATAAAAGGAGATGATTCCACAGTATCTGCTGTCCATGCTGTGATACTCCCCACAGGCTATAACAGAAAATCCACCAAAATGAGCACAGCCCGCGTGAATCACTGTTACAAGGCATTCAGTACATTTACAGTTCCGTGCACCCCTATAAAATCCCATCTTGGTTGCCAAGAAAATGTCTCTTAAGATTTAAAGATTTACTTTTTTTTTAACTACTGAGAGGAAACAATAGCCTGACAAAAAGTAATTCATAGATGTGAAGTTTTGCTCAATATTTTGTGACAAGTGGTAAGAAACCTCTTGATATATTGTGTGGCATTTTTATAGATCAGAATATGCTGAATACAAATAGGAAACAGATGTCTTCGAAGTGAAAGGATAAATTCTAATCTCAGTCTAAAGTGCTAACTTTTTCTCTTTCCCCACATTAATATGTTCTTTAGTTTTTAATTTTCTTTTTTAAATGACACTATTTTAATTACTGATTGCTACAGAATATTTTTCAAATGTCAGGGTCCTTTGTCTCCCCAAAAAGTAAATGTGAGGTTCTCATTTGGTGAAAGTACAACCTTAAAGTATAAAAAAAGCTTTCTTAGCATTTTAGCACATTTACCTACCCTAGTGACCATCCGTACACAGGCTGTGTGTCAGCTACTCCCATAAATATTTATTCACCCAACACAAACTTTCTGGTTTGTAGACCAGGCTTTGTAGAACAGGCACAGAGATATTACCTGTGGTATCTCTGCCTGTCCTGTGTTAGGTCTTGTAAAGAATGCAACATCAGCTCACTCACAGACCCTAAACATTGGCCACAGTTAGGAGGTAGAATCCAGAGAATAAACTGCTGCCTTCACATGAGCATACAGTAGTAGAAAGAAGAAAAAAACTTAGAAGATTAAAGAAAAACATTTTAAAGTATCTGTTGGACACAAAGTGACATGAATTGCAGAATGAGAGTACGTAAAAACAAGAGGGCACCAACCTAGAGTAATAATAATGAGAAGCACTAGTAATGTATGGTAAGTTCATCTCTTTCATAGCTCTCTTGATTGTCCTAGGGCAGAAATCTTTCACCAGAGAGTTGTATTAATAATGTCAGTCAGGCATGGTCTAACACCTCTTTGATTTAATGTGCTATAGGAAAGAGCAACAGCTGGAATCTCTTGCAATTTTCAGCTTACTGCTATGGAGATACACCTATTTTTCACGCATAAGTATTCAGATGTGAAATTTATGAGTTTAGGTGGAACAGATTGGAAACTCAATGGTTTTTCATGGTGTAAAATCTTCTCTCTCATTTTGTCTACACTTGTTGTTTGGAGATTTTGTATTACTCCCAGCCTGTAAACCAGAGAAACATTAGTGGATGTGAACCTGGAAAGAACCGTCCAAGCAGCAAAGGGTTGTCATGAAAACCCATACAATCACATTTTGAGAAGCCTTGCTTTATTTCAACAATTTTTGGCTAAAGAGATTAGGCAGGTAGTTAAAAACCTGCTGGTCTCATGCCCTCTTGTCTGCAGCCACTTTCCAAACGAGAGGAATTGTGTTTGAACTCCAGTTTCATCATGCACTCTCTGGCATACAGGCTATCAGCCAGTTCAGCAGTCATGCAAATAGATTCCTGCCCATCAAAAACCTACAGTGCTGTGCCACCCACACCAAGTCCTGAATGAACCAGTGACAAAATGGTGAGTGTCTTTAGGAGTTAATTTTGTGCCATTTTTTTTACTTGAAACTGTCTGAAACAATTTTAGCGTGTTAGAACATTCTGCCTCTGAGTATTTTAAGAAACTCATAGTGCGGAAATCTGCTATATGTGCTACAGCCCCAAAGAAGGTACTTAAAAAGGGGGAAATATGAGTAGAGATGGCTCAGACCTCTCCTTATATCCTCTAGATGCAGCGTTGCTTCAGTAGTCCAAGTAAATCCTCACAGGTACTGAAAATTGCCCTAGATTACTCCACTTGCAAAAAGCAGCATTTTTGGACAAGAGTGCCACCACATGATTTTACCACCTCTCAGAGTCAGTCCTGTTTCTGGCACATTCCCCACAGCCAGGTTTGGGAGAGTTTATTAGACAATCCCTCCTTGTCATCTTCATTCCTGACCTGAAGTGTCATTCCTCTTCATTTTCAAAGCCATAAGATCCCTTTCATAAATTTCTATCCCTCTGAACCAGAGCACAAACACATTCTTCAATTTCTGGGTAATACCACTGTGATGATGAATATTTTTGTCCATCACAGGTGACTGCACTGCAAAGTGATATTCATGTCCTGTCAGATGACTGGAGTGAAATAGGTGTTGTCTTTTGGACAGCTAACAGTGGCTGAGATGTATCCATGTGATAATCTGATTATGTTTCTCATAGTGGATTAAGTATTCAGTTATGTGCTTTTTTCCATTTAAATTTACATTTCTCATGAAAGATACTAGAAAACAGTTTTAACACCTGTATTAATAACCCTGAGAACTAAGAAACAGTACAATGGGAGCAGAGATAAGCAATGGGAAGAAAGTAAATCAATACACTTACTCTGTTACACAAATTTAAATATTTACATTTGTGGAATTGATGCCTAATTTACATGACTAAGAAAAATGTTGGCTTTTTGTTGAGTGAATTCCATTCATATACGTGGTTCGTGAAATAAAGACATCTGGGCATATGTGATGCCAGAAGAGATGTGAGAAATGACGACTGGTGTAGAGGTGCAAGCTGAGTATGAAATTGTAATCAAGATGCCACAGTGGGGGGAACCTTGTAGCACAGCAGATGATGGATATTCCTATGTTTTGCTGAACTCACAGTGTGGGCTGTAGCCTGGACAGAAAGGCAGCAAGAGTTAATTTCTGCAGGGAGTGTAAGTTTATAGTCCTACTTAGTCTTTTTAAATGTGGTAGGTTCCTGAATATTTTACATTATTATACCTCGGCCAGGTGATAACTCTGATCCTGTAATGACAACTTTTCTTAAGCTGGAGACACCTTACACAGGATGAGCAGCCTCAGCTGCTCCTTTTAATCAGAAAAGGCTCTCAAATGCCTGATGTTGCAGCTACTTGTCCTGGCAATTTGTCATACCAGTACAGTTTTGCAAACAAATTTATTCAGATACTCATATTCTAGTGATGATGATTTTTGTCCTCTAAACTTAATTTTCAGGGGCATTTCTTTGGTTGGGGCTGGATGGGTAAAACAGAATCACTTCACAGCCTCCTGTTGGCAGTGCAGATGAGAGATGAGGAGCAGGGACACTGCTTCCCTCATCCACCCACTGTGTCTGCTCTTGTTCCTTGTAACCTTCAAAGGCTTTGTACAATGAACGGTGCCAGTGACATGATTAGTAAGAAATCTGGGCCTTGGATGGGTGCAGAAATTAAGCAAAGAAATGAGAAGGAGTTAAAGCAAGAGGGGCTTCAGTGGTTGTACTTGTTTTCCTTGAATGTTCTTTGGACTGCTTGCCTTCTCTCTCAGTTGTTATTTGGGTGAACTGGTGACTCCATGGTGTTTATTATTTTAATTACCATCAAACCATGCGGATGAAATTTACTAAACAATAAATCTGTAGAGATATGTACTCTGAATATTCTCATGCACAACTATAAATTTGGGAAAAGAACAAGGTCTTACTTACCACATTTAATTGGGCACAGACCAGAAGGGCTCAGGAATTTATAGCAAATATTTTCAGCTATTAAAAACAAGAGATGTTTCCGATTTGTAAATTATTGGCTTAATTCAATTTTAATCATGTCAGCAGGAGCACCTTGGAGTCATTATTGTTTCTAGTGCTTGACTTATTTGAGGGGTGTCCAGAGGAGGGAAGAGCAGAACTCAGGAGGAGTGCAGAACAAAGCACACTGTGAATAATTAAAAGACATGGGGAGTTGAGTGCATTGGATAAACCCCATTGATTCCTGTTTTCTTGCAGCTGGTGACCAGTGTAGGAAGCATATTAGAAGCACAGAAAACAAGGATTCCACGTCAGCACTAAATGGGTCATAAAATACAAGTGAAACCACCAATGGCCCTGGGGACACAGGCAACTGTTTCCCAGCTCCCAGTTACAGGGAGAGGGTGCTCAACACAGCCACCCCTTTGCTGTACACGGACTTTACAAAGTATAAAGGCGCTTGGGAGGAATGAACTTTGAACTAGTCATTAGCAGAATTAACTTGTTTTCTCCCCTTCAACAAATGGCATCAGCTCTGCTTGCGTGAGAGGAAAAGACAGCAGTAACAATGCACAGCCATGAGTGGAAATCCCAGGCTGCAAACAACTGTGGATCTGCAAAACCTTCTTCGGGGCTCTGGCAGAGAGAGAAAGGGGAAGTGTGGATGTGCCATGGGAAGGGTCCATGCCAAGTGACTCCACACTCTAATTTTCTTCAACATTTTTTTTTTTTTAACTTTCAATAAATATCTCTCAGATGCTGTCATTTTCTATACAGGCGGAAATTATTCTCTCTGTGCTGTGTTTAAAGTATAATACAAATTACAGGTCCATTTGAATGCTCATGGGAAGTGGTTTCATTGTCCATCCTGTTGTCAGCTTCTTGCAGATTAATATGTGATAGAAATAAATATTAAAACTTGCAGTGTAGCAAAATGGGAAGGTGAATACCTAAGAAAGCAATTGTCCCAACAGCAGGCAGCCTTTTTGAAAATGACATATTCTATGATTTTGAAAAAATATGTCCTGGATAACAAGACTAACTTCATCAGTCCAATGCATTGTGTCACTAATGGAGTGACGCAATGCCAGTAACCTTAAATACAAAGACCTAAACTTTTGCTTCATCCAATACCCTACAAGACACCAAATGCAGAATTGGACTCTACCCTTGGCAGAGGACTGGCAACAAGCACTGCGTTTTTCACAGCCACCTTTCATCCCAGCAGGCAGAGCTCGTGAAATACTGCAGGGGATTACTTCCCAGCTCACTCAAGTATTGGCCTTTCCACCAGTCACGGTTCGTTGGGTCTTGCTGGGTGTCCTCAGCAGCAGAGATGCCTGGCATCATTATGCACCAAAAAGCAACAAAGAGAGCTCAGATGGCTTCAGATGACGTGGGATCTGCGGCCCAGGCTTAGGGGGGGCTGACAAAGAGTGAGGAAAAGTCAGGCTTCAGTAACTTTTCGTGACAACTCTTGTTAGGATTAAAAAAACAACTCAGCCATCGCATTGTGATTCAGTCTGAAGGGGTGCCCATCACCCTTGTGCTGCAGGTTGCAGCACCATGAAGGAGGTTGTTATCCTCAAAATTAATCATTCAGAGCTACACCAACGAGCGTGCAATGCCAAGATGCAAAACTCACTGCTGCCTGCCAGACTGGAGACTGCCACTTCTGCCATGTCCTCTTGTTTGCAGGATCCTGTCTCACCTATCAAACTACATTTTTGTTCCAAGTGGGAAAAAGTAAGTTGTTTCAGCAAAGTCTGTCTTTGCCCCCTTTCCCAGGCCCCCTAATCAAGCCCTGGAGTAATACACTGACTGGTGCAGATGGACACTTACAAATAGCACTATCAGGAAAAATCACAAATAAATTACCATCCTTCATTTGTCCCATTTCTTAGTGTTTATTTGGCTAACAGAAAGAAAGGCTTAACATTTTAGAAAGCTCTTATCATCATTTCCTGCTTTTACTGAAAATAAGAGCTATTGAAGCAAAAATCAGCAGTCAGGATTGATAGGAGTCAATGGCTTCCCAAGCTTTTGAAAGTCTTCAGAAATGCCATATGCTTGACCTTTTTTTATCAGTCCCACATGAGCCCTTGGATATCTTTTTGGCTTTAAGAGCACTGTGTCTGCCAATATCACAGACAAAATCTGTCCCAGTTTTAGTATGTTGACCACATCTTCTGTGATCCTTTACTGAGGATAAACCCTACTCATCATTCACCTCTCAGTAACTTTCCTGTGTCAAGAATGGACTACGCTCTCATTAGATGAATGAGACAAAGTAAAAGTTCTTTTCTTCTGAGAAAGAAATAGTATTTATTTACTATGATTTGTGCTACAATAGGTCCTGAAAGTCCCAGTGGAGATGCAAGCCCTGGGATATGGGTTATAGATGAAATACAGCTACATATCCTGAAAGTTTACCATCTAAAATAAGAAGACAAACAACTTGCATGTTATTGCAGATAAAGAAACTCACATATCATGAAATTAAACAGTCCCAGTGGGAGAAAGGCTTGCTTGTGGATAAGATTGGCAAAAATTCATCCCCTGTGAGTCTCAGTATTAAAAAAATCTTAGAACAACATCAATCACCATACATTTAATAATTTGAATGATATATGCGTCATCTGTGCCTCATTTAACATCAGACTGGCCCATCTATTCCAGTGGATGGATATCTTTTCTATGGCTGTATTTCTGCTATACTACTGGTAGAGTAATATTTTATCCTCCATTCCTGTTTCTCAAGCATTTTCATTCTGTAAAACAGCTCTTCATAACAGTTATCTTGAACTCACAATAGCTGCACATCAAGAATTCAGAGGTATTATATGACTGTTATTTTAACATCACTTGTGTATTCAGTTCCACAGAATTATGAAATGTAATTATGAGAAGGGGTTTAGAGAATTTATGTATAAGAAGTTTCACAGTCATTAGCAACCTCAGCAAAGCCCTGTTGGACCAACACAGGAAGGCAGGCAGAAATGTTCCTATTTTTCTAGCACTCCAGAGTGTTTTTCTCATTTGTTGATTCTAGGCATTTTTTTCAAGCAAAACCTTGTTCCAGGAGCATGGGAAAGCGCCCTAGATTTACATTCATACACTGTAGAGGACAAAAACCTGATCCTGCACAATAAATCATTTTCCATTTCATTTCAATATGCAATCACATGACAGCACACTGGGGAAAATGGAAATGTATTGGTATCACAGCTGCTCATGGGCACACCGGCAGCAGGATAAACCCCAGATAATACTGAGTTCAGAAGTTCAGATCCAGCACAGGGTTATAAAAACTGAATTACAACTTTTGCTGGACTCGAATCCTTAGAGCAACTACTCCCCCACCACACACACGTGGTGTCTTGTGCCCTACAGCAGAATAACTGAGGTGCTCAGAAATGTCAGGCTTCAGCCTTGAGTATTCCTGCCCTTTCCTCACTATTCTCACCAATTTCTCCAAAGAATCATGAACTGTTCTTTCTCTCCTAATTATGGGAGTTGTAAAATACACAGCACACCAGACTTGCAATAATTTTGCATCCTGTATTTTAGCATAATGGAAATGTCATGGCAATAGCACGATGCATGCACACTTAATAATAGCACTTTTTTTTAAAATTATTATTTGCTTGAATAAGAAAGTCCACAAAATGAACATACTTCTCAGGGTGTGAAAAATCAACATTTAACCCAAGGTTCTCATCGTGTTTGGATGGAAGCACCACTCCTAAATCAAAAAAGGCTGCCAGACATACTGGAAGAGTGGGAAGGAGAGAAACATTCTGGAGAATGTGCAGGGTTGAGCTCCTTCTGCAAACTCATGTGCCTTCACTGGCCAACAAACTGACTGTCCTAAAAACACCACCTCAGCCAGGGTAAGGCTTTGTAATGGTTTTCACACAGGTAAGGGTATTTGTAGAAAATTAAGCTCCCTGGGGTCTGATGCCCACCCTCTCAGTCACCCATGCTCCGCAGCTCAGAGCCAGCAGAGCCACAATGGGAATCTTCCCTGATTTTTGTTTTAATCACTGGCCCTGAGTTTCATTTTGGTTTTAATTCAGAACAGAGCCTGTAGTGAAGGATATGTGGGGGGAGGACAAGGGTGCCCTGTGTATCTCCTGGGAGGGCTCTCCCCACCCTAGCTGGAGCTATGGCGATTTTTGTGGGACTTCAGCAAAAGAATAGATCCAAAGGGAAAGGCAAACAGAGACACTGAAGTAATTCATCAAAATGGTGGGTTTGTTGCTGTGACTTGCTGCTACAGTCCTTTCTGACAGTGATCCGAGGAAATTGCAAGATGGTCAGAGGATGTGTACTGAAGGCATTTAGTGACTTGTGTGGCCCCAGAAAGACCTAGCTGGTGCTGTGTACAGCAGGTCACTAATTTTGGTTCATTTGCTATTTTCCTAAAGAGATTTCCACACCCCCACACACACCCCATCTATCTCTCTTTTGCATCTGAGAATCCAAAATTAGGTTCTTAAACCTCAGTGTAAGCCTTCAAATAAAAGTTGCCATACACTGCAGTAGAATTTGGCAGTACTTAGGCTATTACTGAATTCCTCATTGCAGGCGACATCTCACTGCAATATGACAATGAATTTTTAACACAATGCATTTCATAGCAACAATGAACTCCATCCCAGTCCAGGGAAATTAACTGAATCAAATTCCAGCAGGCCTCTGCATCACAGGAAATATCCATCACAATCTGGCCCAAACCACTGCAACCGTTACGTGCCATCATGATTTAGCGGAAACAATGAAACAAAAGAATTACTGAAATAAAGTCACCGAAATCTGCTTCCTTCAACACAACTTACACAATATTTCTCCTCCCACATTTATGTTTCTCTTCTCATCTTTAGGAATCACTAGAATTACAGCTCCCTTCTTTTAACCCACAGTCTTTTCTCACGCTTTTGGTTGGCCCACCACAATCTCGTGCCATTCCAGCAGAACGTCACTACAAGCAAAATCTATGTACCAATTTGTACTGTGTATTCTCTTTTCCTCCTTGTTTAGATTTTCCTAAAACACTTCCATACTTACACAGCCAACCACAACAAACTCAAAAAAGCACTTTGAAAACTTTTTCCTTTCCAGTAGGGAAAGAAATAACTTTTGCTACTGTTTCATTTATAGGATCCCCTTAGGAGCTTGAGTAGATATGTTTTGCTGTGGGCTTACTGCACTGCTCGTGATTTCAACTCAAAGGAACCTGTAACAAACAAAAATCATAATCTTTTCCCCCCATCTATCTCAAACAATATCACAGAGTAGAAAAGAACCCTCATTTGTCTTTTTTAAAATGATATTTTAATTACTCATGTCATGCCTCAGCAAAATGGCTAGCCCTTTGTTAAAATGGGGCTTAATTGCATTACGAAGCCTTCATGGGACCCTCGCACATAAAGCGCTTTTCTTCAGACTTTCAAGACCTAAATTTGCAGTTGGCTCCTGACCAGCGCACTCGAGCAGATAGGCACGTAGGTAGCGGGCAGACCCCGTGTTGATGAAGTAATCATAGTTGACTGCCTCGCCTGTGCTATTCCACAAAGACGCCCGCAAACAAAAATTGGGCATGCATGTTGGTTTTCATTTCAAAATGAACTCAAGAAAAAAAAAAAAAAAACAAAACCCAAAACAAAAACACCAAAACAAAATTTAAAAAAAAAAACAAACCAACCAAAAACCAAACAACAAAAAAACCCCTAACAGAATAAGAAAACCACCCCAGCCCTCAGTATGTCAGAAAGGATGGAGACACCTTCACGGACTGTTGGCTACGCCTCAGCAAAGTTTTACAACTGTCTGCTAGACAAAAAAGAGACTGATGCAGATACCTTAATAAGCATCCCATCTGTGAGGTCATCGGGATATTTCAAACAACTTTCAGCTCTCATTAGTTTAGCGGATTCCACAAGCATGTCCTTATCTTTTGTAACTTTTGCAGCCAAACTTCCTGGGAAAGCCTCTGAGCTGGGTGACATTCTTACCCATGGGTCAGTCCGCAGTAATGAGCCACCAATTTATGTCTCCTTTGCACTTGCAGGCAGTATATGTTTATATTAACCTTTATGTTGTGATTTTTTTTCCTCTATACATGTAATTCTCTGGGTTCTACCATGCAAATCCCATTATTTCTAATAGGCTGTAATTAGGATATCCGAGCTGTTGATCACAGTCACTTGGAACAGTGAAGGGCATTTTCCAAGAATAAGTACTTTTTCTGCTATATTAATGATGGAATGTGTAACAGAGATTGTGCCTGAAAAGTAGTGAATAGTGGAGCTGCAGGCTAATGGCAATCCTTATCAGATCTGGTTTTGTACTTTCAATTAACACAGGAGGTATAGCATAGTCTATTGCTTCACATAAAACACGCTATGCATGGCGTTGCATGGAAATGAGATTTGCGGTTTTCCAAGTCTGCTAGGCCTGAATGAGTAAATGGGTATATATTACAATTTCTTACAGTTTTATGCACTTGAAAGAGATAAAGCAGGTTCATCAGCACTTGTCCACATGTTAGGTCTTTATTGCACTAATGAGTACCCCTTTAAAGAGGACATTGTAATGTTATTTTCTTTTCTAAGAACTCCCACGTCTGGTTTCAGAATTTGTTGGACTGAAACACTGGATACTTAAGGTACCAGAGGGTAATATCCACAGTTCTTATTCAGACCTTTCTCTGGCTGCTACTGGTTTCTGAGCTTTGCATGAAAGACATGGGTGAGTAAGGAGAACTGGCGAAGCACTGGTAGCAGATGGATGCAGTATGAAGAAGTAAGAAGAGATGCTAAAGAGTATTTATCTGCAGGACCTTAAAAAGTAAACCAAAAACTTTTGAATAGGATGCAAAAAACAAGGGTTTCCCAGAAGTGAGCCAAAAGGTACGTGCATGTGCATGGTTGCAGGGGTGTCTGGCCAAAGGCAGATGAAGGGACAAATATGATTTGGTGAACAAAGTGAAAAATGGAGGCTAAGCAGAAGGTACTGTAGTATTTCAGGTGTGAAATAGTCAATACCTGGACTAAAGTTTTGATGGGAACACTGAAGTAACAGTTTAATAGGCAAGTGATTACAAAAAAAGTCCTGAATGTGAGCAGTGAAAATGGGGAGTAAAACATCAAAGATTACCATCATCTGAAAAGCCCAAGGCTTGGCAGGGTGATAGTGAGGGTTAGAAAGGATAGGGTAGAATGGGAGGGACTGATTTCAGACTTGGAGGTACAAAGCTGTGTTCTGATCACAGTTTTTGTTCCAGCTGTCTTCATTTTGGTATCCTGTAAAGTGAACATAATGTTTATTCTCTCCTCTATTAACCTTCCTTTTCCAGCACTGTGTATTGGCTCACTTGACATGCACAACAGCATCCTTTTCAAAGCAAATAGAAACATTTGTGAGGTCCCCAATGGCCTGAGTAAGGAAAGGAATAGCCTTCCTTCCAGACTTTCTCAGCTACCCACTGCCTAAACAGGTTCCTCTGCCTTTCCACAGATTCCCACAAAAATTAATAAAACCTGAAAAAAGTCTGTTAGGAAGCAATGCTCATATCGTATTCGCATAACCAGGAAGAGCCGTGAGTTTGATGTAACGAGATCTGTGGGTTTGATAAAAATTCCTCTCATTTCCTTCTTGATGGCTATCTGACATGCTAATATTATTCTTCCTGGAATATTTACAGTTTACAGTAGACATCAGCAATGTCTTTTCTTTTGGTACTTTCCATAACAACCCTTTTACACAGAGGTTTCTTTGGAACTGTGTGAATGATCCGCTCTCCCAGGTAGGCTGACTTTTATGTTTCTCCCTTTACTCTTTTTGTACTCTTTACAAATCTTATAAAATATAATCTTTAAACTCAAAATCATCACATGTTTAGTGACATTTATTTGTATTTTCCTGTTTTTCATCTTTACAACTTGAGTGCTTGTATGGTGTCATTATGGTTTTCCTTTTGCTGTTCCATAAATGAAAAGAGCTCACATTTGAACAGGGAATTTCAAGCACAGTAAAGTCCTTTTCCTGTCTGAGAGAAAAATGTTACCATGGGTTAAACACTATGTTTTTCTGACGCAAACTTGGTGCAATTCAGAACAGACAAGAGAAATGTATTGTTGGACCACAAAAAAAGTGAGTTGAGGAAGAGAGGTTAAATAACCAGTCCTGGGCAAGAAGAAATCAATGCAAATAGTAGCCAATGCTTTTCAGAGAACTTCTGCAAAGATATATGAAAACAGTGTTTGCATTCAAAAAGGCCACATTTGCACAAGAGATTAAAGGTTTGTGTGCATTTTATGATCCTGAAGTAGCGCACACAAACCATTCATGAAACACAAAGCTTTTGCTGTGGATGTTCTTTCCTATGCTTTGTGATACCACGTATTAACTTTTGGAACCGACAGAAGTACAAACATCTAGAAGGAGAGTAAATTCAATCTAAATGTTCTAATCAGGTCCTGTTCTTCTCTCTTAAAAAGTCTTCACAGAAAGCCCCTTCATAGGACTTGCAGTAAAAGCAGAGAGTAATGTATTAGGCAGCTAAGATAGCAATATTTCTTTTGTTTATTTGAACTGATACATCTCAGACTGATGATTCACAGCATCGTGGTGGCTGTCCTGCAGACTCAGATTAAACAATACAATTTAGTGCTTTCAGTGATAGCTTAATGACAAGTTGTCAATAACCAGTTCACTCATTCCAATTACTTGGGAAGCAACTAATCTGTAAGAAGTCCTTTGTCTCCTGGAAAGTCCCAGAGATGCAATAAAGGCAGCTTTGCTTCCAGGAGCCTGGCATAGCCTTGCATGCTGCCAGCCGTCTCCATCTGCAAGGGCACACAAAAACTGTATGGTTCTAACTCCACAAAGCATTGACCTCAAGATGCAGATATGTGCTTAGTGATACAAAGACTTACACAAATGTAAAAAAATGTAAAGCAAGTAAGATCATCAGGAAGAACAACAACTGCTGTCAGAAACCTGACTTTATGCTCTGTAAGATAAACAAAAGCAGCATTTATGGGTAATTATTAGTACTCCTATGCCCTTCATAGATTAATTACTTTGTTGTAGGGTGTTTTGCAGGGGGAGCAGACATAGTCTAGATCTCAATGTAGTAGCTTAAACATGGGTGTTTAGAGGCATCTAAACCATGTCCTGGATCTCTTTTCCCCCACATGCCACCCAGAAGTTTATGTGTTTCCTGCAGATTCTGTGTCATTTTTGTATGTCTTGCACAGCTGTCTCGTTTCCATCTGTAGGAGAAATTAATCATTCAAGAATGGACTAACAAGTTCCTAGAGCATCTAACAGTCTGCAGATCAATACCCCACTGGCCCAGAGGCCTGATTTTAATCAGAAAGTCCACACAATATGAAGAGACACCTCCTTTAGCAGGTGGTAGTCTAGATTTGTCAGTAAGAAACAAGAAAGTGGAGAGAAACAATTCAGTCACCATAAGCCCTGCCACAATAGTGAGAAGGGACCCTGCCCACATATCAACCCCTTTGCCTTGGGAATGTCCCTGTTTGCAAAGGGGGAACCACACACAATGCATGAAGTGAAGGAGAACCTGCCTCACATCTGGATACGCCTCTTTAGCTGCTTAACCCCAGAAGCATCTTTCCTCCCTTAGGAGGTCAGCAAATGAAGAAGATACCAAGGCTGAAGCCAGGGCTGAAGTAGTAGCATATAAGCTACTATTCAGTGGTCGAATGGTCTTACCCTGTGGTACCCACAGAAAATGCAAGACTTACCCTTCCTAGCAAGTCTATGCAATTCAGCTACGGATAACAGTGTGCCCATGATCTGTCGTTTCTGGCTATCTGACCTACTGCCACAGCAATGTGTGTGCCCCCATAAACCTAACTGAGACCTGGTGCATGCTAAAATGCCAGCATGAAAACAGATACATTTCCATCAGATTATCATCAGACCAATTTTAATCTTCCTGAGCTAAACAATCCCTTCCGCTGAGGGCTCCAGATGGGATAAAAAGAATGCAAATAACAGTCTAATCAGCGTGACAGAAAGGGAAAATGTGGGAGCAGAGCCTTGTTTTCTACTATTTGAAACCCAGCCAATGAGTCATTTAATCTGCAGCAACATGTACAGTACCAGTAGCTTGTAAATGAGATGATTAATATAAATTTTAAAACTTTTTTTTAAGATGTAAAATTGCAGATAGTGTCCTGTAGGCAGGTGGAACACCACCTCTGGCAACATCCAAATTGTCTGAAAGAATTAAGCATCAAATTTCTTCCAGCAACTTGTGTAAGTACCTGGCTAATTTCAGCAGATACAATCTCATTAATAACATTTCTTGCACTTTCTTTCACGTTGTATTTGATTGGATCTTTTTAAGGTTTTGTTTTGGAAATCAACTGATATTGAGAGAGAGGTTTTAAAAATTACATTTCTTTTACCAAATATTTACTTTTCTCTCCGTATCTGACTAAGCTTGTATTCCAATAACTATATGTTTTCTAAGCTGGAAACGTGCTTCATGCCTAATCAGTAGATGCTGATAGGTTTTTTTTTCCTGCTGTCTATTTATAAAGGAATTTATCTGTAAAGAGAGATAGCAGGGGCGAAACCTGCAGAAAAGCAGCTATGTAAGCTTCACACTTTCAGCTTGTATCCTCCATTTACCTTTAGTAGACCAAGAACAGATTCACAAATCAAGAGACTCAAAAAGTGCATGTGGGTGCTCACTCTACTCGGGCTGAGGCAGTCTCTGCCACGTCCAGACAGGCTTTGGCATCCAGGTGAGAAGAGGAACAAGGATATGAGGAACTCAAACCTCTTCCAATTTCAGTTAGGTTAGTGAGACTGAAATACTGCCTGCAGGTGCCAAAGCCTTTGCCCATGCAGCCATGTGTGGGTCCAGGCTGGGCTGGAGTAGCCCAGGCTCACTGGTGGGACGGGGAGCAGGCAGCGCTGAGCAGGCAGGCTGGGCTCACTTCCTTCTCACTTTCAGAGAAGTGGGTCAGGATGGTTTGTCCTCAAAACCAATACAAGCCATGGCTTTTCCCTCAGCTCATCACATTACCACTTCACTTCCAAAGGTCTGTTTCTTAAGCTGACTCAATGGGATTTCTTTACATTATTTTAACTTGTAGTCTAAGAGCAAATCTAAATCCAACTGAAATCACTGTAAAGACTCCTGGGTTCAGTGCATTTTGAATTAGGTATAATGAAACATCTTCTGACAGCACATTACAAACTGTGCCTGCAAAGTGCCAACAGGAACAGGTTGCCTCACACTGGACCAACATGGGGACAGTGTAAGCCCCTCATGCAAAAAGCACTTACAGATTTGTCTTGTGTAAATATTCTCTTTTTCCAGATTAACTTAGAGCCCCATTTGGAAAAACTTCAAGGAATGCCAACTGCTTCTAGCATTGTCCCATATTTCTACAGATTCAAATGATAAATTGATATCTCTTTGTTACATGAAATAAAATTAAATAAAGTTTTGTTCCAAAGAGTAAAACACTTGCAAAATAAATTGAATTGTAGCTCTCATTATCTTTCTTAATTGCTCAAGTCTCCAAGTTCTCTCCAGTCCTATGCAGCAGATATCCCACTTTTAAAACATTTGTCCCAGCACCTATTTCACTGACTTTATTAAAGTGACTCTATTTCTGCTGTGGTTGAAATGGTGGTGGTGACTTTATGGTTCACTGACAATGACACAGGAAAAAGAAAAAGAAAAGGTGGAAGCAAGGACTTCTGCAAATATTTTTGTACAGATGGATGCACATGCAGAAGTGATCTCACTGAAGTCAATGGGATGAAACACTGACGCAAAGGTAAGTGCTTAGGGTAAGGTACATAATTAAGCTTCCACAGCCAACAGATATAATATATTTTATATAACTGGGGAGGTAAGAATGTGGACAGACCCTGGAGGCAACCAGTGATAGGACACACTCTTCAGAGTTTCTTGCTGCAAGCACAGTTAAGTGATTCTTATTAGTGCTACGGCCACAACACCTTGTAGGATGGAGAATACAGATTCAGTGTTGGCTGTGGGACAGCTACCCTTACAAAGAGCCTGAGAGGGGTCTACCCTGAAGAAAAGCAGCACCCTGGTAAACCAGTTGGAAACTAATTCATGTGAAGTGGCACAAAATTGAAATCCCTTTGCAACAGCGGACCTGCTTCAGGACCAACTCAGGTTCACTACAGCAGGTTTTAATTTGTATGCAGAACATCACATTCAACGAGCTTGCTTCCAATTAATATTTATAAAGAACATGATGTTTCATTTCAAACCTCACAGTTTCAAGAAAGAGAGGGCAGGCCCTGAATGAATGCAGATAAGAGACTCCCAACAGCGTTGGCATGTGGCAACATTTGGCTGCGGACAGACACCCCGGAGTGATGTAGCTGCGTGGGGACCAGAGGTTTCCACCCTCCCTTGTCTGGACTGCCACCTCCTGGCTTCTGAGGGCCCTTCTGTCCCTTTCAGTCTCCATGAGCTCAACTAGTGGCAGCAAAACTAAGCGGTTTTAGCTGAAAGAGGCCTGGAAGGAGGAAAGGGGGACATTTTGTGGGAGGTAGAGGCTGCAGCCAGCACTCCATGGTGCAGAGTGGCCACAAGCCACATCTGGGGATACTGCACAACCGTGAGCCTTGCTCCTGAAGATCATCAAACCTTGCCACTGTCAGGCTCTTTATAGAAAACCTTTTTTTTTTTTTTCATGCAGCTATTTAGAATTTTAAAAAAAATATTTTAAAGTTTTTTTGAAAGTGTCACTTTGCTGGCAGAGTTACAGCAAAGCCAGGACAGGTTGCATACACTACAAAGTCACAAAGCAGCCAGCCGAGAGCACCAGAGGCTCAGGAGCTGCCAAGGAGAAAGAGCTGCTGGCAGGTTTTAACAGGCTCCCTCCAATGGAGGTTTTTAAAAAGCACAAAACACCACAGCAATAAAAATGTAATGTGCTAACCTGAGGTAAACTTAAGAATGAGCTTCCAGAGGAAATAGTGCTGTTGATTTTCAGAGAGACACAGCCCAAGCCTTAACCCAACCTATGTGGCCTGGCAGCTACCAAACCCATTGGCACAGTGCTTATTCAATCCTTAACTACAAATCTTAGCCTTCAAATTAAAATTCATTGAAAAAGGCCAGGTGGGTTATTGCTAGCGATTCTTAGAGGTGATGAC
Organism: Margarornis squamiger; assembly: GCA_035222235.1. Taxonomy (NCBI): domain Eukaryota; kingdom Metazoa; phylum Chordata; class Aves; order Passeriformes; family Furnariidae; genus Margarornis; species Margarornis squamiger. The sequence goes on along the minus strand of JAWWTY010000106.1, from coordinate 34,340,187 downwards.
ACTGTACCATGTATAATAGGTACACATTATGCTGGATCCTGCCAACTACACTGCATTACCTGAATGTGATGAGGTATTGCTCATTATTACCTGCAGAGAAAAAATAAGGGTGTTTCCAGCAACTGCAATATTATCACTATGTCACAGCAGAGTAGAATCTCAGTTACTACAGTGTATAAAGGTCTTGCTGTCTGTGTGTTCAGGAAAGACGAATTCCATCTGAGACAGTTAGAGAAGAGCCACAAAGAAGGTAAGAAATGGGAATGCATGATGCAAGAGAAAACTGATACAATTTACCCCGAAAAATTAAACCTGAGATATTACATTGCTGTGGTTTAAAACCCAGGGGTGAATGCCATGACAGGAGAAGATCCAGCCAAGCTGACTATCAGCAGGAGAATGTTCTGGTGCAGCCTGACCGTAGGAGCAATAAAACCAAACAACTTAATCTAAGGCTGAACCTAATTTTCAAATTTTTTACAGGCTTTAAATGGAATTTTTGGTTTTTTTGTTGTAAAAATATTTTTCAAAAGGCCCTTCCCTTTTCCAGTTCTTATACTTTACAAATTGCCACACTGTGGTACTCTGTCAGCAGTGTTTCTCAGCTCTGCCAAGCTGCCTTCTGTGTACTGCAGGTTATCAAGATGCATAATCCTCTGACTTTTGGTAACATGGTTAGCCAAGGTGATGGGTGCAGTAGCAGCAGGCAAGAGATGATAACTTTCTTATGATCAAATTGCAGATTACTGATCTATAGTCTAGAACACTGAAAGGAAAGTGCTGTAGCATTCTGTATTAATGTTGCACCAATTAATACAGCACCATATTTCTTAACTCATCAGGGAGAAAAATATTGCTTTCTGCTGTACGCATTTTGCAATTTTTTGTTGTTAAAATAAGTTAAAATATTATTAACCAATACCAGTAGAATTTAGAGAAGGGTAAAACACAATTATGTGTGAAGCCTGTACTCATGGTCCATCCTTCAAAAAGAAAACATGCATTTTCTGGAAGTAGCAAAGAAAATGATATGAAAATTCTTGGTAGTGTTTTCTAAATGTATATCCAAAACTGCTCATGCCCCAAATGCCTCACTAAGAAGAGTGCAAAGGTGGTTAACACAGTAACAGCGATCAAAAGATGATAATTACTGTACCATTCCTCTGATCAAGTTGCAAATTAGGGGTCAAGAGTGGGCCATATGTAGAGAAGACAGCATGGATCCCATCCTGACAGGATCTATCTTGTCAGGACTTATAAACAATAACAAAACTGCCAAGCCAAATGAAAAAACATGAGCTGGACCTGAGTCACAATAATTATTTTAATTTTATGATATTTTTATATACGTAATAGAACCTAGAAAGTGTATTTGACTCCTGGTTTGATAGCCCAGGTTTTTTCTGAAACCAGAAAAAATCTGAAACTTACTAAAAGCAAAAGGGAATTGAAGAAACTGGCATTCATGTGTCATCAGGATGTAGAAAAAATATTACAGGACTGTGGGACAGAATTAAAGAGTGGCAATGTTGCATTGACTGAAATAAACAAAATGCTCATAGACCAACAATTTTAAAAGAAATGTAGATAAATGGCCTTTTCAGAACAATTCTGTTTTCTATTTATTAGTTATTACTCCTCTGTAAGGTAAGTTTGGGGAGAGATCTCTTTGATTTATAGAACACTTTCTTTGTTGCAAAATCCCATCTATAAACAAACAAATTTATTGCAGCTTAAGCTGCCCTTGCTCCTATTATGCTGTCAGTTCCAATTAACTTCACTGTAATCTGGTACATCAGTTTATTATAACTGGCAGACACGGGTTTCTTCTCATGAGAACAAAGTAATGGATATGGGGAATGAAGACCTTTGTTTTTAATGCTGTAATCTGTTCTAATGCAGCAAAAACCAACAACAAGAACAAGAACAATGATGGATCCACAAACCCTGTGGATGTGTCATGGTTTAACCCCAGCTGGCAACCACAGAGCTGCTGGTTCACTTCCCTCACCCCAGTGGGATGGGCAGTAGAATCAGAGAAAAAGTAAAAACTCATGGGCAAAGAACAGTTTAATAACTGAAATAAAGTAAAATACACTAATACTAATACTATCAATAACAGTAATGAAAAGGGAGATAACAAAAAGAGAGAAAGGAATAAAACTCAAAAAACCAAGCAATGCAAAATACAATTACACATCATCCTTTGACTGAGGCAAAATCACATCCTCTGATGGATGCCCAGCCTATCCCCAAGCTGCCATCAGCCTAATTCCAAGCAACACCCCCCATTTATATACCAGACATGATGTTCTATGGCATGGATTATCCCTTTTGCCAGGTCAGGTCAGCTTTCCTGACTATGCTCCCTTGTGCATCTCCTCACTGGCAGAGCACAGGAAACTGAAAAGTCTTTTGAGTTAGAATTAAGCACTACTTAGTAACAACTGAAACATCACTGTGTTATCAACATTATTCTCATGCTAAACACAAAACACACCACTGTACTAGCTATCAGGAAGAAAATTAACCCTATCCCAGGCAAAATCAGGACAGGATGTTGTGTACCTAGACTTTAGTAAAGCATTTGACATCATCTCCCCCTGCATTCTCCTGGCAGCTAATGACTTGGACAGGTGCACTGTTTGTTGGGTGAAAATCTGGCTGGATGGCTGGGCCCAGAGAGTGGTGGTGAACGGATTTAAATCCAGCTAGTGGCCAGTCACAAGTGATGTTCCCCAGGGCTCAGTGTTGGGGCCAGTCCTGTTTAATGCCTTTATTAACAACCTGGATGAGGGGTTCAAGTGAACCCTCAGTAAGTTTGCAGGCAACACCAAGCTGGGCAGGAGTGTAGATCTGCTGGAGGTTGGGAAGGCTCTTCGGAGTGATCTGAACAGGCAGAATCAATTGGCTGATGCCAACTGTATGGGGTTCAACAAGGACAATTGCTGGGCTGCCCAGCAGAAAAGAATCTGGTGGTGCTGGTCAACAGCCAGATGAACGAGTCAGCAGTGTGTGTCCAGGTGGCCAAGAAGGCCAAGGGCATCCCGGCCAATATCAGAAATAGTGTGGCCAGCAGGACCAGGACAGTGATTGTCCCCCTGTACTGAACACCGGTGAGGCCCCACCTCAAGTGCTGTGTTCAGTTCTGGGCCCCTCACTGCAAGAAAGACACCGAGGTGCTGAAGTGTGTCCAGAAGGACAACAAAGCAGGTGAAGGGTCTGGACCACATGGCTTATGAGGAGTAGCTGAGTGAGCTGGGCTTGTTTAGCTGGAGAAAAGGAGGCTCTGGGGAGACCTTATTGCTCTCTACAACTACCTGAAAAGAGGTGGGGCTTGATCTCTTCTCTAAGTAACTATGATAGGACAAGAGGAAATGGCAAATTTATTCAAAGAAAGAGTGGCTAAGCATTGAAATGTGTCATCCAGGGAAGCAGTTAAGTCGCCATCCCTGGAGGTGTTTAAAAGATGTGTAGATGTGGCACTTAGGGACATGGTTTAATGGTGGCAGCGATGGGTTAAAGGTTGAACTCCGAGATCATAGAGGTCTTTTTCAACCTAAACAATTCTATAATTCTATGATTCTATGATTTCGGTGTTGACCTAAAAGAAGGACTGACATTCTTCCCACTGAGAAAATCCCTCCCTTCTGCACTGCTCACTGTAATGGTGATGGTGCTGCCTTCCAACCCACATCACCCAGGTAGGTGGCATGGAAAATTTAGTTTAATAATTTTCTCCTGTTGTTTAAACAGATTAAGTAGATTCCATTTTTGCCAAATATTTTACATGGAATAAATCATCTGAAAGCCTGGATACTTATGCTGAAAGAATTAATTACTGCATGACAACACCTGTCATCACTTTTCCATTGCATCAAAACACAGATCACAAAGACAACTATAGTTGAATAAGTTAGTCTCTTATTTACAAAGCAAAAAGTAACTGTGCTCTCTAAAAACTTCAAACATTTGGTTTGATGGCTAATGTTAAAAAGAAACAAAGCAGTTTTTAGAATAAATAAGAAGATAGTCTGAAATACTTCACTGTGGTTTGCTAAGCAGTTTTTCTCATGTGACAAAGCAAGGTTTCCTCTTCTTTTCTGGTTTGTGGGTCTAGTTTTCACAATATGGGTGACACAGATGATACAGCTGTGGGTCTACATCCCTCTTGTCTTACCAGAGGGACATGGGGACAACAGCCAGGTCCTTCCTCTCCTCCAAGAATTTCACCTTACCTGTAGATTCCTACTTAGCCTCCTGACACAACCCTGCATTCTAAAGAGGCATGCCCTGAGGAGACAAAAATTGCTGGAAAGGTACAAACAGTGACCATGCAATTGCCCGGAGGGAGAAGAACATGGAGAAAGAACCTTGCAGGCTGACATCTTTATAGGAACAATATCAGTATCAGTAAATCTCCTGTTCTGTAATGATCACAGGAGATACAGTATCATTCTTAAGGCTCTCCTGTGCAGGGCCAGGAGTTGAACTTTGATGATCCTAATGGGTCCCTTTCAACTCAGAATATTCTGTAATTCTGTGATCTAACAACTATCAAAACCCTCCTTTTTGAAGTACCTACTTTTAATGTGTATCTATTGTTTCTCAGTCCAGCATTTCACTAAAGAGCTATGAGGAGCACTTAGATCTGGAGAACAACTAGCATAGCAATCACGACCAATCACAAAAATCCTACTCTGTTCAAAACTTACTTGATGTTATAAGTATTCTGGAATTGCTCAAATAAATCTCCCAAGGAAACATTTCCTGCAGGGATACAGGCTCTCTCACCTGTCTAAAATCTTGAGGAAAATGGACAGGCTGAATTATCCCTCGGAGAAGACCCTGAAAACCCAAAGACTGGAAAGAAACCCAGATTAGACACTGACAGTCAAAGTGCTGTCCATATAACTGCTGCACCTCATACCAGCTAGGCACACTCTCAATACACAGACAAATTAATATGTTGCTTAACACCAGTGAGGTTTGATAGGCATGTTTACCTACAGGCTCAAAAGATCAAACAATGAAGAGCATTGAAGTTGTATGTTTAGTGCTGAGGGGGTTGATTCGTGCAAATTTCACAACCATCTCAGGTTTTATATCCCTTCTAAACCTGTTTTCAAGCCTTTTCAAAGTACTTCCGAGCATTCCCACTACTCACAGAAGTATCCGGTCCTCTTCCCAGTCTTGCTGACTCTGGAGTCTAATTGCTATTTCTTGGCAATGAGTCTCAACCTTCAGCTGTACATTACATAAAATGCATTTCCTTTAATCTATTTGGAATTCACTCATATTTCATCTCTCTTACTCCTGTGTTGTGAGAAAGGTGATAAAAGCAACACATCCAACCGCTCTAAATGCTTTACTATGTTGTTGAATTGTACACGTTCCCTTTTGCTTATGCCATCCCAAATGAAAAAGCTCCAATCTTTTCATTCTCTGTGGAAGCTTGGATTCATTGAAGGAAGCAGAAGCAGCCCCTTTCTACTCTTCATGTGCAAGAAGGGGGAGCTGGGAAAGCTTTGCTACCTTTACAGTCAGAAGGGGACTGACATATCATGCCTGGTGAGGATATCTGAAGACACAGAGATCAAATTGCTGGACCAAGCATGTTCCAGAGAAAGCAAGCTTTTCTCATGCATCAGCCTGAGGCATCATTAGAAAATAGTTTGCTTATAGGCTTCTTGATTGTCAGGTTGAGGAAGACAATGAGTAAATTAGACTATTAGGTGCTTTCCTGGGTAACTCTGTGCTGTCAGTCACTAATAAAAGCAGCTCCCACCTCACATGTCAATGGGTGAAACATGAGCAATTCATTTAAGTCACCTTAAGATGCTTCTAAATCCAATGCTGCCTTCTTTCCTTTCAAGTTAGAAACTTTACTCCTCTTCTAAAGCATTGCTTAAGGCAAATGTTGCAGAGTTGTGCAAATCATTATCTTTCAAGCACATTTCTTTAGTTATTGTTAGGTTTCAACATTACAATTTCAAATCCATCTAAGAAGTGTGTTTCCTAAAAGGAATAATGATTGCACTGGCCTAAGGAAAATACAAGCCTTGTTCTAGTGAAAGCAGAGACTCAGATTTCAAATGTCATTGTTTGCTTAATACTTTTCACAGTGAAATCTTATTTACCATATTACAGATACGAAATTACAGAAGAACTGAAAACTGCCATGAATGGGTCTACTACCTATAATAAAACTCAGTACAAGTGAGAGTCCTATTCTCTAAAACCTTTGCAGGAAAGGGGACCCAAATGTCTCACTCATGCAATGCATGTAATTTTTAAAGAGGACAAATTGCAAAAACTGAAATACTTGGATTCTCCACAGCTCTTGCTACTTTGTCTTTCCTCTCAGAGCCACTCCATCCCTTTGAGCAACATCAATGACTTGGAGAGGTCTCTTACATTGTTTTATAATGTAAAAACCAAATGCTTCATCTGCAACTAGAAACAATTCAGCTACTTCTGAAGATGTAATAAGAGAGTAAGGGCTGAAATATATAGTTTTCTCATAAAGAAATGCAGATGAGCTGAATGCATCTAGATCAGGATCCCTACTGACTTTATCACACTTAGTGATCAAAAAGACTGAGAGCAGGAGTTCTGGCAATACACCTCTCCCTAATAGCTGTGTATGAGTTTGTTACTGCTCCAGCAAGAAGCAAGTTGTATCAACTGTGAAAATTATGAGCTTGGATTGACTATCTAAGGCCATGAGGAAAACAGACGGAGCTGAATGGGACAGACTTTGGACAAACCACCTGCCTTGGGAGCCCAAGCCAATGGCCCAAGCCCTGAGCATGCACATTCACGGTATCCAAAATATGCAGACTAAATAGCTTAGAAAAGGCTCAAATGATCCCAGGAAGTAGCCTGCCCCTGCACGGCTGCAAGGCACGCTCACTGCCCAAAGTCTCATGGCAATACCAACTCTTCCTGGCACGCTGAGGTGGGCATACCCGCTGCGTGCCTTGTCCATCCCCAGGCCAGCCCTTTCTGGTTCTGGGTGCTTCAGCAGCTCTGGTGCAGCCCCCACACACCACTGGGAGGGCTTGAGGTTCAGAGGAGACTTGTCACCTACAGCCCTTTGGGGATCCAATTGGGCCTGATGCTGCTACTGGAAAGAGACATGTCTGAAGACTTGACTGACAGTCACAGACTTCTCCGTGGCAACGAGAAGAAGGGAAAAAAAGATCAATAATATTACAGTGCTACACCCTGAAAAGAGTTTATAAATAGAAGCTGTAAATGCTGTCACATAAACAACAAAATTGACAAAATATCACTTTGATTTTGCTCACTACTTTTTTTGGATCAAAAACCTGTGTGGTATCAGTGTTCTCTCTCCAGCACAGAAGAACACAGACACATCAGGAAAGGAGTGCTGAAGGATGATTAATGTAGAAATGCTTCATAGCTCTTTAGTGAAAAGCTGGACTGAGAAACAATATAGATACATAAAAAATAGGTACAGTATCAAGCCCTGTGGGGTTCCATAATGCATAAAATTACCAGAAAATAAATTTATCCAGAAACTGATGTGGAAGTCAAGAAAAATATGCTCTGATAAGGTATTTCATAAAATTCAAGACTTTAGCATCCACAAGAGTACCGCCTTACTCCTGGCCAAGGGATGTAAGGTACTCACCATGCTGTGATCCATGAAACTAATGAATCTGCCCCTGTGGCTTAGTCTTGTAGCTGAATTGTCTATTAAAGGATGACCTTGTGATGAATTCTGCCCTTCAGCAAACCTCTGATGATACATTTCTCTTCCGTTCACTTTGACTGAAGTTTATAGGAATGTCCAGGACACCAGGGATCGTAATCCCTTTAGTTCAGAGGCCAGTGGGTTCAAAAGCTCTTTGTGGGTCATTAAGACACACACACATGTTGCAGACAGCAAGTATTCTGCTTGCCTTGCCTCCCCAGAAAACTAGCTAAAACCAGACACTCTTCTCATCTGCTTATGAAAGGAAAGCATCCAAGAGAAATGTGGACAAATATTTTGCAGAACTGCTGCCTACTTCTTTTAAATAATTGCTGCATTAAGGGAAGTTGGAACAGCCTCAGAGATCAACACATAGTTCAGATTTCATGAATAGCTGAGCTTGAAAAGCCAGGAAGGAAAACAGTCCAAAAAGGCTGTAGGTGGTCAAGCACATCTGCTAAGCCACTTGAATGGGATCAGACTGTGAAAACCTAACAATGAAAAACAAAGTAAGAGACCAGCACTGCAATGGCAATAGGACATAAGAGTCTTCCTCTTCTGTACCATTTTCTGACAAAAATATCCCAGGTCCTAGAGAAAGACAGCTGTAAATCTGTCCTGGAGAAAGGCATTGGAACCAAAGTGACACACGGAGAGATGCTTTTACACCATTTGATGCCTTCTAAGCATACATTTTATATATGTGCTTCCAATGTAAAAGATAATAAATAGGAAACAGACTTTGCTGTCAAGAGCCATTTGGAGCCTGTCTAACTTCATGAAATTGTTTCAATAAACACAAACAAAAACTATAAAAGGAAGCTAATACTTTAATTATCTTCAAGTCTTTGGTATTCAGTCCTCTGATGACCCAAAAGGAAAAGAAATGTATGAAGCTGGGTATGTGACTGATGGTATTTTTTGTCACTTTTCCTCTAGTAAACTTGTACAATTTATGTTTGTGGTTTACAACTTAGATAAAAACAGACCAGTATCCTGAAATACAGGATTTATAAATGTCAAAATATAAGCAAATTTGCTTCCACACTATCGGACTATTTATCTTATTAACAACTAGTCTGATTACATAAACCCTGTGTGCTGCACACTTATAAACCACATTATCAGCTTCATTTAACTTCAGTCAAAATCATGCCCCAACAAGTATTTATCAAAATAATAAGAATGACATCATATTTTTTTTGCCATAAGGTGTTTTACAACTCATACCTGGCTAGACAGTGTTTATTCCTCAAACCCTTCCATAATTACAGATATTGTTTAAGTACCTCATGTGTGTGCTAGCGCTCTAAATGCTCCGTGCAAACACACCTTGGAAAACTGACTTACCACCTGTGGGGAAAATGATATCATGCTTCCTAGGTGGTATTACCATAAACCCTCAGTTCACATTTGCTTGTAATATGAGACATGGGAAACACATGCTGCATGTAGTTAGAAGAAAAAAAAAATGACACATATCACTTTTTAATCGTTTCAAATTTCCACAGCACAGCCAAGTTTTTTGTAGTGGTTTTTTTTGGTGTAATGTTCTTTACTAATGATTCTTGTCTTCATTCTCACTCACAATCTTTTCAAGCTGGTGTTCTCATTGTAGCATATGCCTCTCATGCTAGAAGACACCAGATTGGCCATGTAAGAGAATTTGAGTGAAAATAAAGGAATCAGCCACATATACCATGGGAAAACTGGTCTACTGTCAACACACAGGTCTAGTCTGAATCCTCCCAACTGCCTGAAGAAGGTCCAAATCAAAAGAAATGCTACTGCATGTGCTAAGCCTGAGAAGATTTGTGAGGCCTGAACACATGAAGAACCTTCCTGGGATACAGAAATGCCTTGTAACTTCCACAAAATCCCATAACAGTCCCATATTTCATGTGGCTCATGGAGAAAGTGTCTGATAATTGGGTGCAGTAACTAAATGAGTCCTCCACAACTGCTATGAGCAGAGACATTTACCATGGTCACGGAGCTACTGCAAGTCTATCAGCTTCAGAGAAGGAATTTATCCTAGAAGGAGTTGATCTCTGCATTAGTCTTTCATGTCTGCCCAGTTTTCATCATTGCCCTCTTTCTGCTTTCTGTACAAAACAGCACAGCTATTTTGAATGACAAAAGATATGCCACTGAAATACCAGAGTCAGTTTCTGAGGAGACACACACAGTTACTGAAGCAAAGAAATGAAAGATAACTTTGTTGAAGAAGATGGTCTTACCTCTATACTCTACCTAAATACACGCTGCTGTATTTTTTCTAGCATCAAAATAGACTAGTTGGGAGATGAGAAGTCAAGAATAACGAAAGTGTTTTCCAAGAAGATCATAAAAATATCTCCTGCTAAAGTAGAAATAGCTGCCTGTGGGGACACATAAACCCCTGTGTCATTCCTACGGAAACAGGAAATACTTTTAATTATCACAACACTGTTATGATAAACTAATAAAAGGAATGAAATTCAAGGATAGGTATACATTCACTTATTAACTATTTTAAATTCTTCACACCACATTTGTTCAGCTTTTTTCATTACCTCACAAGATCTTGCTTCAGGACATACGATAATGAAAAGAAATTGCTTCCTTCTCAGAAAAGAGAGCTACAAGCTAACACAAATAGCACTCCTGGAGTGATGTGTCACAGCATTTGTCTTAAAAAAAATAAAATAGTTTTATTCTACTCACTTGTGCTTTTTTGGATATTCCATCTGGTTTTAGAGTAAGAGTAACACAGAGGAATAACAAGGTGCCTGGAATAAAAATGAACAAGAATCGCCATAACTCTGGGAGCTATAATCTACACAGAGAATGGGGGACTCCATCTAGACAAGACTGAGGGGAGACACCATGTCAGATTTCAAATATACACAAGACTGCAGACAGAAGAACCTATTCACTGGATCCCTAATGAATAAAAAGTGATGTGTCTGAACTGCAGGAAAGAGACCTGAAGCATGACATTTGGCAAAGGGCAGTAAAACTCCAGATGTACTGTCAAAGGACAAAGTGGGATCTCCAGAGGAAAGGGTTTTCAGGACAGCTTAGGCACACATCTGTTGGAACTATTACAGGCATATTTGAACGAGGTTTGGCTGCAACAGGGTGGTCTTTGTTATCCTTGGAGATCCTCCTCAGCATCTCCATAAGTTTTGGCAATTTCCAGCTGCAGTTTCCAGCCGCTTGACCTCGGAGTCTGCTCACTCCACCTTGTGTATGGGGACACAAAGCCGAGGAACAAGGGGTCACAGTGGGGAGCTCCATGTCCCCTGGATGCTCACACATATGTTGCTGGTACTGTGAGCCATGCACCTGCAGCCAAGGCTGTGTCTTCAGGTCTCTTCTGGTGAGCTTTGTGTGGGTTTCCTCTCCCGTGAGTCAGGGCATGACCACATCCAGCAGAGTTGGAGTTGTTTGCCCCAGATGACACAGGTGTAAGAAAAGATGCGCTCCCTGACCACATGTGGAGCTGACTACTTTTTGCCAAAAGTACTTTTCTACTTTTTCTACATTTGGTGTTTTAAATCTGTGTTTTCCTGACAGATTTCCCAAAAGAGTTTATAACAGTTACCAAGACAATGTTTCAAGTAGGGTGAGCCAGTTTCAACAGCCAGCTTCAGCACTTAGCATTAAGATGGAAGTGAGCATGGTGCCTGGCTGATATTAATACATAACTGGCTTGTCAAAACAAAGTCTGGGAAACAGCAGAAGCAGGTGAATGTATTTATTTCTCCTGGTGTAGAAGATGTCTGGGTTTTTTCTCACATTTTCTTAGTAAGATAGAAAATATCTGTCAAACGTTATCCATCAGTGGGAACACTTAGAAAGGGTCTGCCTGAATGTAAAAAGATATTAGGTATAACAGGTAACGCCAGACAAAAGTATAAAAAAAAAAAAAGAAAATGAGTTTGTAGATAAAGTACAGGAACAGAAGTAATTAAATTTGATTTTACTGCCAAGCAAGTAAAAAATGTCAGGGATGGCCTCTGGAAAGTCCCTAACCATGTTGTTTCAGTGTTTTGTTCTCTAAAATGGAATTTTAATAATTGCCCACCTCACAAGCGTGTAGAACTCCTATGCTTAGGAGTGATTGTGAAAGAGTCCGTGATTAGCTCACAAAAAAATGTTATTTACATTATTATCACTATGATCTGTGTACATTTATGCAAATACATCCATGTCCCTAGGCGATTTATTTCAGATGCTGGCTGCAATTTAGATGTAAATAACTTCTTACTCTTAGAGTGTGAGCTTAGTACAATTGATTGACAGAGTTACTTATACTTATTACAAACTGTTTGGCTGTATAATCTGGACAGTTGCCTAGATCTTAAATCAAGAGCAAATAGGGAAGAGCCCTTTCAAAATAAATCCTGTAATATGTAACAATGATGCTGTAGAGCAAAATGTGTTGAGGAGGGGTACATTGAAACCTCAGGAAACAACCTTTTTTAAAATTACCAATGTCTATTTAGTAAACAGAATCCATGTACTTACCTGTTGAAATAACAATTTCAGCTGACTTTAATGGAAGAGTAAGAATTACACTCCATACAGGACAAGCCAGGCAACAATTTGATAATACAACTCCACAAGGCAAGGATACTTTGAATATACATCTAAAATACCTGGGCTATGCAAAACTTCCACAAGCTTGCTCTGTCGGTTCAGATCAGTCCAGACTATTCTGAAGATCCATGGTCATCTATGCAGAGTTAATGCCAGACTACACAGGATTTCTTTGTGCATTGTTCTTACGGGTATCACATCTCCTTATACAGCTGGCATAGAGTGTAAAAACTGTGACAGAATAAGTTTACCATGCCATATGATCTGACAGCACACTGAGGTGGCATTAGCATGCACCCATGCATCTTACAGCTCAGCATTCTGGGAGACAATTGGCCAGAGAGGTGTGTCCGTGCTTTGGCTTCCAAGAATTAAGAGTTTAAAGGAGAGTTTAAATGAAGGCCTTATGGTCGTTAATGTTACCAGAAAGGAGGACTGCTCATAAATAGGAACATTAAAAATCACAGTAAAATTATCTAACAAGACTGTCAACTAATAGAATTGAAAAAACACTCAGATGTGAGTGACATTACCAGAACAAAGAAGAGGCAACTTCAGACCCCTGCAAGGGAAGAGGTGTAAGGACTTGCACAGAGCAGGCAGCTCTCTGGCTTCCACCTGCAGTGTTTGGTGCAAATGTATTAGAGCGTATAAAAGTGAACCAGGGTCACTATCATCCCTCCCCTGCAAAGACATCTCTTGCCACAAAGGTCCTGAAATGAGCCACTATCAAACTCATTCACACCAATGAAAACAGGGTAAAACGATGTACATGACGATGGCAGCACAGATATATTTTTCTAATGTACCAAAACCTCAAATGGGGAGCCTTTTCCAGTACTCTCTTGTCTTGGTATGAAGTTTTTCCTATGTTTAAATCTTGTGTAATGATCATGTAAGTTTTGGCCAGACATCCATTGGAGCTAGAAAAAAAACTTTGGTCCTCATTACTTTTTAAGACACCCACATAAATGCTGAAGTATGTATCAGCCTAAGCAAGCCAGAGAGTTTCCATCTCTTAAACTTTGCTATAGTTCTTGCTGCTCTGCTCTTATCTCCCTCCAGCCTGTCCAGACATCTCTTGAATACAGTGCTTTCATTAAATTTGACAAGGTTCCCGGTGCTTGTGCAGGGGCCACTTTCTCAGGCAAGGTTGCTGCTCAGGGGCATGAGCACTGAAACTATTAGATAGATACCATGAACCAATCTCATTTGTCCTACTGTCACTTCATCTTGTTGGTGTCTGGCCTTCCCTGCAGTATACCCAAACCACTTGGGATACTAAGCCCATTTCCCATCCTTGCAGCTTGCTGAAGCCTTCCTCTGTACTTTGAATCAATGTGGAAATACTGAATTACCAAATGGCCCATCATTTCTCTTGATTGGAATAACTTAAAATATTATGCTGCTTAAGTCAAGAGGATAAATTAGAAGATGTAGTTTGTCAAGATTTTTCAAAACTTTTCTCGAAATTTTTAGAAAGCTGCCATGCAAAACTGTTTAATATGAGATTGGCACCATTATTTTTTTCCACAGGCTCTATATAAATAGTGATACTGTTCATGTGCTGCAACCAGTCCCTAGTCACACCCAGTGAGACCATCTGTATCTCCCTCCTCTCTCATGGCTGGACTAGGCACTCTTTTGAAGTGACTTCCCACTCACTGTACCTCAACAGCAGTGAGTGCCATGCAGGCAGAGCATGAAAACAGCAATGGTAAATAACACTGCAGCAGATTGTTACTGCTACTGTATTTTACATATGTACTGATTCAGACTTGGCATCCATTTCTGTGATCCCTATCAAGCTGAAGATGACAATAACTGGTTTGTCGTCCTGATCTAATGTCAGATTCCTACCTGGGAATTTAGTGTTTTCTGAAGACAGAAGGCATAACCCATGCTCAACAGCCACAGCTTTGCAACATCATCATTGGAAATGCTGATTATTAGATTAAATATCCTGAACTAATTTCAATCAGTCTACTTTCATTAAAAAAAACCCCTAAAACATTATTTTCAGTAGAACTTTCTCTTCCATGTACAAGTGAAACTTCTTTACAGCTTCTTCATACCTGCCTCCTCACACTTCTCTTCTAATAATATAACCCAGGATTACTTTAATAAAGGAAAAGGAAAATATTTTACCATGCTTGTCACATGATCTTTCAAAGCTTGAATGCTGGTGGGCTTTCTTGCCCGGGGGCAAGGGAAAGGTCAAAGCACAGAAATACCCAAGTCTTCTTCAGCTTTTGCTCGGGGATACAGTTTATTATCTAAACATCAAATTCATAAAGTAACACAAAGCAAAGCTATTCCCTCATCCAAAGCCAGCTGCAGGGGCTCCCAGGCTTTCCATGCCAGAAAAAGGGCACACATCTTCATCTAAACCCCTGATGAATCAAGTGACAAGCAGGCAGTCTGTAACCCTTTCGTGACTGTTTAACCCTGTCACAACAGGGTTTGCTGTTGTGAATGCTTTATTCCAGGGCTGGAGCAGACAGTTTTACACTCTTTCAGGTTTCTAAGTGCACAACACTTCAAGGTTGGGTTTTGGGGATTTTTTTCTGCATCAGTGCTTACAGCAACATTAGATAATTTTCCTAAACTTATTTAAAAATTAGGCTGTGGACTGCAATGTGTGTTGGGGGATTTTGTTCAGTTGGGTTTTGTTTGTTTGGGGTTTTTTTAATTGAAACTTTTCTTTCTCAGAACAAGCCTGTATGTATATTTACATTTTCAAAAATATACTGGCCACAGAAAGACCAACTGTATGTTTAAGAGTTCACAGCTTCTGAGAAGTTGCTATTAGATGTGAAATTTCTACACTCATCCAAAGTATCTAGACAAATGGGGAAGAATTAGGAAGAATTATAATGCAGATATGCAAAACTGCTATGTATTTTGGATGCTTAGAATTGAAAAACGTGATGGTAAATGGTAAACTAATAAGGAAAAAGAGAGACTGTAGAACAAAATCAATTCCTCCAAAG
>JAWWTY010000106.1:34288808-34321340 GCA_035222235.1 Margarornis squamiger | reverse complement strand
AGCACAGCTAGCCAAGACCTGCTAGCCTGACTTCAAGTAAGAAAGCAGATAGATAGATAGATAGATAGATAGATAGACAGACAGATAGAGGTACACACACTATACTAGATCCCTGGCAGCAGTTTCTGAACTACTCTTAGATGCTTGCAGCCCTGTCCAAGTACCAGTAGCAAGATGGGAAATATTGTAACTGAAAACTCATGCCTATGTGCAGCTCCCTTACCTAGATCAGACATGCATCCCCTGCTACATAGCCAGGATTATTCTCAGAAGGAAGGAGAATTCTGAAATTCAACTTGGATTGATCTAGAGTTTGATAGATTCAAATTGTGTTGCCTATTTTAACATTTTTAGAAGTTGTTTTGTTGTCAAGACACCAAAGAATGGTACATACTCAATAAAAATTGAAGAACCCAAGTTACTAATACTTGTATCATGGAAAATTATTGGTTGGGAAGTGGTGAGACGAACATTTCTAGGCTGGGATAATCAATGGCTAGGACACCTAGGACACAAGGTAGGAAACCCCAGGTTCTCATCAAAGAGCTTAAGTTTTCTTCATTCTATCTATGTGTGCTTTGCTATCTTTTCTCTGTGCAGAAGAGTCAACTCTCTGCAAGTGTCTACTTGCACGGAGTTCCCTTGGCTGAAAACGCTGGGTCCTGCATTACGTATAACTTTGCCAAACTTTAATCATCTGGTCTGAAATTTTCTATCGCCCCCAAAATCCATTTTTTACATTGTAATCTTTGGAAATGTTCAGTTCCAAACCAGTTGAATGTGTTCCTGAGAACAAGGAAAATAAGTGTTCATATTAAAACATTATGGGGGCCTTTTCTTTGAAAAGCTTTGTAGCCTCAGGCTCTAAAGCAGGGACTTGACATTTGTGTGAGTAATGTCTTTTCTCCCACATTTGTACCTTTTGCTCTTCTGTTGATAATTTATTCAAATTTGGACAAATGTCCAAACTCTCAAAAACTATGTTTTGCACATCCATAGTAAAGACTTTGTAGAACTTCACAGATAAATCTTCAAAATCTTCACTCCTGCAGAATACGGTTCTGCCTGTGAGTAAAGTTCAGTTTGCTTTCAGCTGTAGCCTGGGACTGTTTTGAACTAGTATCTGTCACTACTCTGAGCACACTGACATTTTGTAAAATGGCAAATACTAAAATCTTAAGAGTTAATAAAGCAATTGCACTACAAACTTTGTACCCCCACTGCTAAGACAATACCAGAAAAAGTCTGTAAAACAAAGGTGAAATATAATATTACTGCCTGTTAACATGATAATGATATTTGTCCTAAGAAATGTCATTATTTCAAAGCTTTGGAGTGTCATAGCACATCATGCAGGCTATAAGACTTCTATAGTTCAACATAAAGATGGACCTCGGCAACACAGCTCTTGCTCTGCCCTTTGCTAAAGAGAGAGTGTGAGCAGGCAAAGCCATTTGTTCACACATCACATGTTGAGGACAGGTAAAATAATGCACACCTTGAGCAGTGTCTAATCTTTCCTAAATGTCATTCAATCCATCTTCTTCAGAGTGCTTACTTCAGAATATTTTAAGAGCATTTGTACAGTGTCCATACAAAGACACACAGAAAATACCACATATGAGGCCCCAACAGCGTGTAAATTAGATTTTGCTCTTTTGCCTCATAACAGAAGGCAATTTGAAAAGGCTTCTCAAAAAGTAGTGACGAAGGTATCAGCTCTGTGTTTTCCTCTCAAGAAAGACTTAGCCATGTGGTTTCATCTAATACTGTCAAGAAAAGACAGCAAACTTTGGAAAGAAATACTGGTAGGAATTTGGAAGTGCGAAATTAAAAGTCTCAAAATCAAATTTGATGCCCAAATTAAGTATAACGCTGTGTGCTCATTTCTGTAACCATACCTGTGTGTTGCCTCCATGGAAGCAGGCCACAATATATGCCTTTAATTTGCAAGTAACGTGGAAAATGCAAACAGATGGAGAGGCTGAGCCCCAGCAATTTCTGGGAGGTTCCTTGCCTTCCCACAGCAGCTGGGGGAATTTGGCTCAGAATTAGAAGCCCAATTTAGGCTTTTGAATAGTGAGGCAGAATTGAAAATATGAGCTGGGAAGTCAGTGGGAATGCAGGGAAGAGTGAAAGTCCAAAGAAAGCTGCAAGTTAATGAAGGTTAAGAATGCAATATGTAACCACAAATACATATGCTTTAAAAAGCATACCACAAATGCTTTATTTTAGGCCACAATGCGTGGCCTAAACAAATAACCCTGAATCATGGAGCTGCAGCCAGTTCCTATATATGCCTGACACTCTGGGTAGCACTGAGGATGTGGTTCCTTCTATTTTGCTTACATCTCATGCTTGGCATGACAGGAAATCTGCCAAACTGAGCAAAACCAGGGACCAGCACCAGACTTGATCTCACCATCATCCACACTTGTAGTACCACCATCTCAGCTTAGCTTTAACACTGAGCCATTCAGTACCCTGCAGATAAGCCCGAGGATGCAGTGTCATCTAGACTGTACGGAGTAGTAAGCAGCGATAGTGACCGCAGAGTCAGCTGCCCTGAAGTGGTACTGTGGCTGGACTGAGTGAAGATCTTCTGCTCTGGGATCTGAAACTACTTGAAGCATAACGGTCACTCTGCGTCATGCTGCATTGACACATAAACATAGTCTGAGCAGGCTGTTGTAAACACAGAGGCTTCTGATTCTAATTGTAATCTGCATGTTTTAGTGGTGATTTTCCTGACATAGCAGTATTGTCGAGACAAGAGTTGAACTCTAGAGGTGCACGAGTACACCTGTACAATTTTAAGCAGCCTGAAACAGTAGGATATTGCATTTGGTTAGGTTTCCAGTTAGTGTTCTGTACTTATGCTACTTGTTTCTTCATCTTATGTAGTATTGTGCAACACTCAGAAACAGACAATCAGTAACAATATTGCCAAGGATTATTTATTGAAGAATGGCTTGGATCGCTCTACAAACTGTAAACAATTTGTACAAGCTCTACACTGAAGCAATCCTAGGGTAAAACATTGCTCAACTGTCAAATAATCCACCTCAAGATTTTGTAAAATTAAGAGAGAGGAGGAAAAGACCCATAGTCCCAGGTATGGGAAAAAGACAGAGAAATCTAGTGTGGGAAGGCTTTTCATGGAAAGCTGCAAAGGAAGAGGTAAGGAAAGAGAACAAAACAAGGTAAAACCTTTAAGAAATTCCAGTTGTTGTTCATGAGGATTTACGAGCACCTTACCAGTATCCAAAAAAGCAAACACAAGGGCTGCCATAGTTAGAAGCAAAGGTGAGAAAGGAGTCTTGAAAGCCTTATTTGGTAAGCAATTCTTAACATTTGTAAAATTCTCTTTGGGGTTAAGGGGTATTCTTGGAAAAGGGAGGACTGTGGCAGAGACAAAAATTTCCTCTCAAAGGGCAAATGAAGACTCTCTAAGTTCTGTAATTCCTTCTCCTTTATGAAGCTTTTGCCTTCACAACAAGGACTCTTGTACACGTACACAAAGTAGCTTCATTCAGAGTCACAGAGGTATTGATGTCCCCACAAACTCTGCCAGCTCCCTGCTTCTGTCATTCCTATCAAATCAATCAAGATTTTAAAGAGATTATGTCTGAATTACTTTCCTTTAATCTCAAACTCACTCACTAGTAGCCCTTCAACTCATTTTCTCTTCCATATATTACATCAAGTAGGGTTTTCTAGACCTCAGAAATAATTCATTTTAGGTGGCACACATTTTCAGTGATTCGGTCTTCAGTGCTTAACAAAACTAACTGACTTGGGAATTTGGGACCTGCATCTCAATTAAGTCCCCAGAACCGAGAAAAAAAGAACATGCATTTGCAATTCTGAACTTCTGTAGTTCTACAAGCAAAAGAGGCAAGAAGAATAAATAAAAAGGTAGGCAGGAGGGCAATTTGTAGAACATAACAGAGACCAAAGGCATGATCAACCATTGCCTTAATTTTTGTACATTTTGTACCTTAATTTTTCATTGGTGTGACAAAATGCTTCACTCAAACTATGCTTGATTGCAAGGGACTAATCAAGGTCACATAAAATCAGAGCTTAGAAAATTAGGTGAACATTCATTGTATACAGTCAAAATAAATCTCAGGCTGTAATAAATGTAATAGTAAGGCAAAACTGTAAATAGTACAGGGACATCAGCTGGTACTATCACCATAGAAGAAAATATCTAAAATAGGTTTTCTCTCTTTCCTGTCTAATAGTTACAGAACTCCTGAAGAACAAAGAGAAGCAAAATAAAAAATGTTTTCTTACAGCATAAAACAAAATGTATCGGGAATTAGAACTCCTGGGCTTGTACCTTAAACTGAGTTTGCAGGTCATGATAGTGGAAATGTGTTCCTCTGTACTGCCTGCTAGCAGCCAGGAAGGCAATTCCCTGCAATACAACTAGTTTATTTGCTGAACTGAAGAAAAGATTTAGGGACTTACCAACCAGAGCTATAATGCCTGGAGTTTAAGCAACTTATCACAACAGTCACCATGAAAGGGGCAAATTTACCTGACAGCAACAGCAAATGCCCAGCACTATAATCCAGAGCTCAGGTAACTGATCCAAGCTAGTCCTTACCCCCCAGTTCCAGTGTCCAGAACACTCTGTGCCAGGAGAAGCCCATGTCTCTTCTTTGACATGACACAGATGAAGGAGGGAATGGTGGCTGTCACGATGGGACAGGCTACTTTTCCACAGTTGAGTGGCTATGCCATGTGAAATTTGGTTTAAACTTTCTGATGCCAATGGAGACATCAAACCGCTTAGTATCTCTCCAAGCCTGCCCTAACCGTAGTGCCATAGGGATGGAACTGTCTTTGTTCCTCTTTGAAGCTGGGCTATGTGCTAAGTTCACCCCAGAGGCAGGGCTGGGAAGAAGAAAGCTCACTTTTTCTAGCGCTGCTCAGAAAAAGTGGTTTTGACACCTCTGTCACTTGCCAATGACAGGAGGAAGCTCCAAGGCATACAGAGAGATACGGCTGATGCTAGTCTGAGCAAGAGGTAGTATCACTGACTGGAAGAGCCTGGGACAGTGACAACAGCCAGGATTACACATCTTAGCAAAGACAGAAGCAGTAGCAGCCTGGCCAGGACTGGGTTCACACCCTGAGCTGGGCTGACTCCCAGCATCTAATTTTGTCTAATCCCTAAATGCTACCAAAACACCGTATTTTCTTCTCGTGATGTGACTGTAAAGTGTCTAAAATAAATGTTGTATTTTCAGATTTTTATTGATGCTCCAAAAATGACAACAAAGCACGAACATTCTGATTTCTTGATGTCTGGGGGTTTTGCAGCCCCGGCTCCCACGGGGCGCCGGAAAGCCCGGAGGGGGGCTTGGAGCGCCTCACCCGCACGGCTCTCGCCAGCTCCCCCAGTTCGGGCGGAGGCGCCAGATTTAAGAGTAAAAAAGCGCCGTAAGCGGGAGAGAAGCGAGCGCAGGGCGGGGGCGAGGCCGGAGGGCAGCGGGGCCGGCCGGGGTGCGAGCTGCCCGGCGCTTTCCAGCCTCATTCCCCCCGAGCCGGTGTCAGGTATTGCGAGGAGGGGTAGGGGCCCGGGGAGGAGATGGCTGGAGGCTTTCCAGCCCCGACTCACGCAATGCTAACTCCGCACGCAACGGGGAGGCGACAGGCGGAGGAGGGGAAGCTCTCCGGCTTCCTCAGCCCCTAAGATGCAGCCGAGGCTTCGCCTCCCGACAGCGAGGGCTGCGAGCACGCCCGCCACCCCGCTCCCCTCCCGGCACCTCCTGCGCTAAAACTTTTGGCCCCGGCCATAAAAGCATCCGCGACTCAGCCGCTCCACTTGGCGAAGGCCCAAGGGCAGCTGGCAAATAGCTGCGACCCCTCAAGCCAGAGGACGGGCCAGGCAGCGGCGATTTGCCAGCGGGGCCGCCCGCGTCCCGCCCGCACCGCACCGCGGATGCCGGCGGGTTTAAAGCCGGGAGTGCCAATGACAGGCGCCCAGAGGCGGCGGCTGCGGCTCAGGCTCCGTCTGGGAGCAGCGGGCCGTCCCCTCCGCGCCCTCTGAGCCGCTCTCCTTCTCTCTTTGCAGCGGGCTGGGCTGGGCTGGTCCCGTCCCGTTCTCCGCAGCCCGGCAGGCGGGTGGGAGGGAGAGACGGAGGGGGCGGCGGCAGCCCCGCTCGCATCCCTGCCCCGGGCAGGTGGCTGCCGGTGGGGCGAACTCCGAAGGGTTAAAGCGCTGGGAAGGTGATAATAGCTCTGCGCTGGGATCGGGAGCAATTGGCATTTGCTTGCACATGACCTGTCAAGCCCCGGGTGACAGGTACCAGGGCTCCTAATGAATTTCCCAAGGGCTTGGATCTGAACGCCGCCGTCGCCGCCCTCGTCCCGGGGCTGCCCGCTAGAGCTGCCGCCGGCTGCCCAGCTCCCATCCATCCTCCCCAGCTCCTCGAATAGAAGCAGCGTGCAACAGGTCAGTTCTACCACAGGAACCCGAGGTGGCCGCTCGTTTCACCCTTTCTTCCCCCTCGCTGCTTCTGAAAGGCTGGAGCGAACGGTAGGAGCGGGCGGTGCCCTCGCAGGGGGGTGGGAAGCGGGACCAGTCAGCGCTGCCACGCCGAGTCCTCAGGCATCCCGCAGCCCATCCCCGGGGCGGCCGACCGCCAGCCTGCGCTGCCGCGACGGGCACGAAGGAGGAGGGGAGGAGGGAAGGGCCCGGGACGGAGTGCGCTCCGTGGCCGCTACGGAGGTTTCCTCTCGGGAGCGGCGGGAAGCTCCGACGGCGGGGCGGGTACCCCGTCTCTCACAGGGGCTCTTTCGCCGGAGGGAGTGATGTGTGGCGCCGGGATTAACCTGTCTCCGGCTCAGGGCGGCTGCCTGCATCTGCGGAGCCTCGGCAGGCGAGAGCATCCTCCTGCCTGTCTCAGCCGTGACCTGTTGGATCTCCCGCTGCGAACTTTCCCTGCCGGGGGCGGGGGGAAAGAGAGCAGCGGCCCCGCCGCCAGATACGACTTCGATCCCTTACTGAGCGCTGGCCACTTGATTATCGATTATCCCGTTTTTTTGCACAGGATCCGGGCGAGCTTTAGGCACACGAGGAGCCCACAGCGAGGACGCACCTCGACGGCTGCCGGCGCTTCCCTCCGCCACGCCAGCGGGCGACGGGGAGCCTCCCAGTCCTGCCGCCTTTCCCTTTCCCTTGCAGCATGGCCCTCGAGAGGTTCGGCGAAGCCCTGGGCGGCATCCCCTCCTTGCAAAGCTCCCTTCTGCTCCTCCTCTGCCTGCTCGCCGCCATCCACTTGGGCAAGTTCCTCCTGCAGCAGCAGCAGCGCCGGCGGCAGGGCCAGCGCCGAGCGCCGCCGGGCCCTTTCCCTTGGCCCCTGATCGGCAACGCGGCGCAGCTGGGCAGCGCCCCGCACCTCTCCTTCGCCCGCCTGGCCAGCACCTACGGCGCCGTGTTCCAGCTGCGCCTGGGGCGCTGGCCCGTGGTGGTGCTGAACGGGGAGCGCGCCATCCGCCAGGCCCTCGTCCGCCAGGGGGCCGCCTTCGCCGGCCGCCCGCCCTTCCCGTCCTTCCAGCTGGTGTCGGGCGGGCTCAGCCTGGCCTTCGGCGGCTACTCGGAGCTGTGGAAGCTGCACCGGCGGGCGGCGCACGCCACGGTGCGCGCCTTCTCCACGGGCAGCCCCGCGACGCGGCGGCTGCTGGAGCGGCACCTGGTGGGCGAGGCGCGGGCGCTGGTGGCGCTGCTGGTGCGGGGCAGCGCCGGCGGCGCCTTCCTCGACCCCTCGCGCGTCCTGGTGGTGGCCGTGGCCAACGTGATGAGCGCCCTGTGCTTCGGCCGCCGCTACAGCCACGGCGACGGCGAGTTCCTGCGCCTCGTGGGGCGCAACGAGCAGTTCGGGCGGGCGGTGGGCGCCGGCAGCCTGGTGGACGCGCTGCCCTGGCTCCAGCGCTTCCCCAGCCCCATCCGCGCCGCCTACCGCGCCTTCCGAGACCTCAACCGCGACTTCTACGGCTTCGTCCGCGGCAAGTTCCTGCAGCACCAGCGCAGCCTGCGCCCGGGGGCAGCCCCCCGAGACATGATGGACGCCTTCATCCGCCTGCAGCGGGAGCAGCCGCGGCTGCAGCTGGAGCATGTGCCCGCCACCGTCACCGACATCTTCGGCGCCAGCCAGGACACCCTCTCCACTGCCCTGCAGTGGCTCCTCATCTTCCTCATCAGGTAGGTGCCGGCGGCACGCCGGGGCGCCCCAGCTTCCTTTCGGAAAGGGACACGGGAGCCCGGCTGGGGCGTCGCGGTGCGAGCGCCCGCCAGTCCTGGGGGAGCCGCGCTCAAATCGCGCTGCCGGGAAGGCTCCCACGGCGGGACCGCCCGGTCCGGGCATCACCGGGGCCGGGCATCACCGGGGCCGCCAGGGACACACTGCAGGGTCGCGGGTCTGCGGCACCGGCCAGCGCCAGCCCGTGCGGTGCCGGTGCCTCAAGCCGCTTCCGATTAACTAACACGGAAGCTCTGGGAAACCTGCCAGGAGGAGATAAGAAAACACTGAAAGCAAAAATATCCGACGCAAACCCACCCTACTCAGGCGGTCGGGTAGTGGTGCATTAAGAGAGGCTGGCAGAAAGGCAGCCGAATAAAACCTGAAAGTAGCAGATTTTACCGGGTCAAGATCAAGGAGATCATAGGAACAGGATAACAACTGCTTAAGCACGATAAAGAGTTCGTGCACCGCTTTACAAAACCCGCTATTATGTTAATCTGCCATTGCGTGTGCCTTCCTTGCCATTGCGTGACTGGGGAAGGCAGACCCCTTGGGCAGCCGGCGGGTGCGCTGCCCTGGCACCAGCCCTTCCAGGGGGAAGGTCAGAGAGGGGAAATGGTTTGATAGAAGGCAGCATAACACTGGCTTTCTTGCCTATCCTGGCTTTTTTTTCCCCCATTATCTGCATAATTTATAAGCTTATGCAAACATTATCTTGAAAAACAGGCAAATACTTAACTTCGAGCTAAGGGTGTGATGCCCACTGTTCACATAACTTTTGGGTGTCTCCCCATTTCTTATGTTTGCCCAGCATTTAACATGCAGATCTGCTGCAGGAGGAAAAGGCAAAGATGCAGAAGCCAAACTTGAACACTTAAAGCAAATAAAGGCTCCTTGGAGGAATTCATGCTTTTAGACCAGCAGAAGATGTATTAACATTTTGATCTTGTTTGATTACTGTGTAGTCTTCCAAACTGCTCAGACTTCAAGACACTCTTCTTAGAGTACATTATAAAGAAAACATAGCTTGATATTAATTAGGCAAAGTCTATTCAAACTTGATGCGGGATGTTCATAAAGCCATTCTGACAAGTTAATAATTGGGATTTTTTTTTTCAGCTTAAAAACCTTCAGGCTTTCATATGTATGCAATGTATAGTGATATCAAACTCCATGCTAACTTTTGAAAGTCACATACAGAGCTGGAAAACAAAATTCTCATTCCTGCAGAAAACATAATACTTAGCGACAAGTCATTTTAGTCTTAGAATGAATTTTCATAATTGCATCAGAATATTCAGTTTCAGCACATTTTAAGTTAGTTTCCTTTTTCATGCTGAGAATCAGTTATGTGTGATATTAAAGTGAAAATGAAGCAAATCTGAAATTACATCAGTGGATGGGAAGTTTGGATTTTTCTCTTATAAAATTTTCCATTGAGATCTGCACATTCCTGTAATATATTTCAACTCTGTTCAAAGTGCATTATTTAGAGTAGGGGTGAAGTTCTGTGAAAAATGTTTACAGCCAGGATTATTTTCAAGAAAATCCTTTGAACGTGTTATGTATGTACACACATCTTGCTTTGAATGACAGGTATCCGAAAGTGCAGGCTAAAATGCAAGAAGAAGTGGATAGGATTGTTGGAAGAGACCGTCTGCCGTGTGTCGAAGATCAGCCTCACTTGCCCTACATCATGGCTTTCTTGTATGAATCCATGCGTTTCAGCAGCTTTGTGCCTGTTACTATCCCACACGCCACCACAACCAACACCTTCATAATGGGCTACCTCATTCCCAAGGACACTGTGATTTTTGTAAATCAGTGGTCAGTGAACCATGATCCAGCAAAATGGTCCAACCCGGAGGATTTTGATCCAACAAGATTCCTGGATGAGAATGGATTCATCAATAAAGATCTCACTAGTAGCGTGATGATTTTCTCATTGGGAAAACGTCGGTGTATTGGAGAGGAGTTATCCAAGGTGCAGCTGTTTCTCTTTACCTCCATACTGGTGCATCAGTGCAATTTTACTGCTAATCCAAACGAGGACCCTAAAATGGACTTTACCTATGGGCTGACCATTAAACCTAAGCCATTTACCTTGAATGTTACGCTGAGAGATACTATGGATTTGCTTGATCAGGCTGTCCAAAGACTGCAAGCAGAGAAAGCAGCCAATGAAAATCAGCTGTCAGCAAATGCCTAAGCAATAAACCTTGCATCTAAAGATAATTCATTCCTCTCTCTCTTTTTAGACTTATATAACTTATAGTTTGTTCTGGTGATCTTTTTGGAACATAGCTAATATTACAAGTTATAAGAGCAGGAAGGAAAGCTGCACAAGGTATAATTCAGTCCTCTTTTAGTTTTAGAAGGAGAGCCAGGGGAACAATTTAATATATTAAATAATAAAAACATATGCAATTTGAAAGTAAACCTTTTCTAGCTTGTTCACAAAAGTTGCCATTATAAAGCGCTTTTTATCTACTGACTGGTTGGAGGATCTCCAGAACTATCTCTACAAACCCTTCCATGTCTCCATGCACTATGCCTTAACTCTAGGTTTGCCTTCAGTGACTCCACATTCCAAAGTGAAATCTTTTATTAAAAAAAAAAAAAAAAAAAAAAAAAAGGGTTTAGAACACTGCAGCCTGCCTCTGAATTCACTCTACTGGAAACTGCCATGCTCCTGTGTTTTGACTGCTGGGATGTACGTTAATGCCTCAATAATAAGTGTTCAAATGATTTTTGGTAAAATGACAATGTAAAGTCTTGCCTTCAGCATTCCAAAGTGTTTACATAAGTGACTAAAATAATAAAAGCCTTCCTTATATGCACATTTGAAAATAAAATTCCTGTTTTATATGACAATGAACAGAATGTCCTACTATAGTAACTTTTTACTACGTTTTGAAAGATCAGAACTTCCATGTCACTAAATGGCAAGGGAGATACAAATCACATGCTAGTCTGTTCATTAGCATGTTCATGAACAAAATAGGTATCTGGATTAGATTTATAAAGGTATAGCTTAACTTTGTGCTTCTCTAGGAAAGAGTTAATATTACTGTCCGTCAGCACATAAGTAAGTCCAGTAAAATCCACACTGGCCATTGTATTTAGAAATGTGAAACTGAGGCATTTATATTCAAACATTCATACCACAAGCCTCAAGTAAAGCATACAGCAAATAATACCCCTATTCACTAGTCATTCTGTTGGGCTGAGTTAAATGGTATATCTGAAAATCAACTACATACTTTTAGTATGATTTGCTTGAAACAAATCTCAGAAGGAAAAGTAACATTACATGTCCTAATTAATGTACCCATTAACTGAAGAAAAAGTACTTTTAAAATATTTGTGGAGCAGAGTTCATAAAATTTAAAAGAAACCACCTAACTTTTTTTAAAGTAAAACACACGTGTGAAATTTTATGGCCTTAAACCTCTAGCTAATGTTTGTATACACAAAACTGCATGTATTTCTCTGAAAAACAAACAACCCAATGTAGATGCCTGATTTGAAAAGTATCAGGCACTTCTTTGGAGCTGCAGATCACCTTCAATTACATATGCAATCAATCAGAAATGAGAGTACCTCACATGACTTGCTTTGTTCAGCTGAGTACTAAATAAGGTATTAGTAGAGCTAGAAAAATAAGGGTACAATGCTACACAGTGAAGTAGCTCTGCTGAGACCTAAGCAAGTAAGGATTTGCACTGTGTCTTCTGAAAAATGGCCAGCCTTAGTCACATTGGCAGCAGTGACAGAACTCATACTGATATTGGGAAGAGCTGAGTTAACAACACAATCCAGATCTTCACTACTGATTTTAAAAACCTGAAGTCTTAAAGTACTGCTCTGTATATCCCACTCAGTAGTAATGTACCTGTTTAAAGTCTCTGACTTCATAGGGCATCTGTCATCCTTTTTTAAGAGCTAAAAAATGCTTTCTGCTACATATACAAGGAGTAACCTCAGGTGTTTTTCTGAATTATGTACAAGTTTGTGATATCCCAGAACTTAGCCTATACCTGTGAAAAGCTTTATAAGATACTTAGGATTTTCATATGGAGATCTACATTAGATCAAATGCTAGCAAGAAAAGTTCTCTTGTACATTTTTAAGTATTGATATTAAAAAAAATATAAAGGATGTAACCTACGACTGAATAGTTATTCTAATGCAAGGATCACAAATTCATATTTTAGTAAAAACAGCTTTTTTGGTTTGGTACTCTTCCAAAAGCTTTACCTATGCCTTCGCTACTAATAGAACATCCATACATACTACTCTTGTCAGTCGGGGGTTACACACAATATAGCTTTTGATCAAATAATGCTTTTTGTAATCTGTGAAGTTACTCGAATTTAGTAGCACCTATTTAGAATGGGTGCAGTTGTTTAGTGAGCTAACTTCCATGGTCATTTTGAGATGTATCATTGTGTTACCAAAATACTAAATAAAATTATTCTTACACTACCAGTGCTTAGTTTATGTATGAATTTCTAACATAAAAATAAACAAAATTATTATTTCTGATTTGCAAAGCATTATTATTTTAGGTATTTGTTGCTATACTTGCACTTTCTTCCCATTTCTGGATTTTAAGGTTTTCCTCCCTGCTGCCCTTACAGCTTCTCAGGTCTGCCAGCTTATTCGTACCTTGCCATCTGTGTGCAACTTCCTCATGCTCCTTGCTAAGAACATTCCCTGCTGCTCGCCTCAGCATTGATTGGAATTCTCTCATGTCTTTTGCTTTCTTGTAATACCTGTTAATCTCTGCTCAGCCTGCACAATCTCCTATGCTATGTTCTTCCCTCTGGCATTTCAGTTGACTTCCACCTCCTCTGTTTTCAAGCCCACAGACTGGTTTTCCTCTCTCTTTTTCCATCCTATACCTAGTGCTGGCATCCTTATTACTCCTGCCACTGGATCCCCACCTCAGTCCTTGGCACTGGTTTATGCTCTTTTGGCCTTGGTGTATAGTCAGAAGCACCACAGATGGAAATCTCAGGCCAAACAGGCCTTAACGTGCCCTTGCAGAGCTATCTCTCATAAAATGAAGGCAACGCTGTGGTGAAGGCTGGCTGTCATTGCATATACAAAACATTTCTTCATGACACAGCAGCTCTGCCATCCCCCCACCCCTTTGTCTTCTTTTGTCAGTCTGCTACACAAGTCTGCATACTTCAAAGGCATCTTAGAAATGACCTTCACATTTTCCCAAACCCCCAGGAAGGGAAAAAGATCTGGGTGGGACAGAAGACTGGGCAGACTTATGACGAGTAGTTCCCTCCTGATGTGGGATATTTTCAGCTGCAGTTTCTCTCTAAGCGTGCAGTATTCTAAGTTCAGGGTGAATTGGTGAAATCAGAAGCAGCACAAGTGGAAGATGACTTACAAAGACCTCCTAGAAATAGCTAAGGGCCTGTGGAGTAGGTGTAGTGTCCAGAGATATCCCATGCAGTGCATATATGGCTGGGGCTGATTCAGAGCAGGCACCCTCTCTGGGTGACAGCCAAGAGCTACTACCTCCCTCACCAACCTGTGCATGGCTGTCCTCACAGCTGTACTAGGCAAACACACCTTGTTCTTTCTTCATGAAAAAAGCACAAAGTATCAAAGCAGCTGTATTCAAGTCAAGGTTTTTCCTTTAAAAGCATTTATGCCCAGGTTGTAGTGATTTCAATGGCTGAGGAAAGCCAAATGTCACCTCACTCTCCCTTTCTCTGTTTATGTGTGCACACACACGCTTAGTCCATCTCCCAGAAGTTTAGTAACATCCTTCATTCAGGTTGAGCCAAGGGATTTAAAAAAAAACAAAACAAACACCAAAACAACTGAAAAAGCCCACAAGACCCCAGAAGAGGAAGCCTGGGGAAAACTCAAGCATATATTTCTTGGAAAATCAGTAACAGTCAGACAGCCCCACCAAATAACAAGTAGGGGAACAAGTAGGCTGACTTATCAGAATTGATACAGAATATCTTTATACTAGTCAAGTGTACCACAACATTCCTTCTGAGCCTAAGAGACACTTGCTAGCATCAGCAGGAGTAGGTTCTGAGCTCTGAATACATAGCAGTAAGGCAACAATAAAGAATAAGACCCATCAGAACTTGAGAACCAAGCACTGCTATAAAGGGGTGTGTGTGTGGGTGTGTCACTCCAGGATCTGTGCAACAGCTATTGGTACCAGCACAGTCATGGCAAAGTGCAACTAAATGCAAATTCACAGCAACAAGTTCCTATTAGTTTTGCACTCTGTGCTGGTGTCTGGGGACACAGATCCATCAGTATAGTTAACTCAGAAGATACAGGATGCTAAGGCAATTCAATTGCATGTGAGTGGAAGCAGAGAAGGGAATGGATACACAGGGGGGTCACTGACAGTGCATAAATCAACTGCAGAGCTGTCTAGGAGTCATTTGCTGGAGTGGCTGAGACCTGGTGGAGGAAAACATGTGTCTGGATTGTAGACGATTCCAGCTAGGAAGAAGCTGTACAGAATGTCTCTGATTTCCGGGAGAAGAGAGGTGATTATTTTTCATTGCAAACATAGAAACAAGAGCTGAAGAACTAAACATGGGGGATTGGGCTGTCCCATATAGGCTGCAGGATTTGAAAATAAAGCCAGTCTACAATGGAAAGTCACAGATAGTCTGTCATTCTCCTTGTCTTGCCATCCCCAGAAACTGAGAACAACAGGGAGGAAGGGACAGCCCAGCTGCAAGTGTTCAGACTGGGGGAATTTTCCTCTTGACATTCAGAGAGAGTGGTAGAAGAGGCAAGCATTACACCAGACAGAAACATTTCTTATCTAGAGGGTCCATTCAGTGCAGTTCAGTGTCATTTATTTGAGCAAGCTAATCAGGAAGAGGTTTGTATCACACGGCTATTCCCATGCTATGCAGTTACATCTTTAGCTGTATCTAGGCTTGCTCAGTACCCCCGAAGGAGAGAATGGCATGTATTTGGCAGGATGCTCCAGAGCTGCGTTTAATCTCTGGCATTGCTGATATGTTTTTAGTGATGGCTCACCTTTCGTTGGCAAGGACAGCTCTCTGTAAGAGCATAACTGTTACCATGCAGAAACAGGCTTCTAATCCTCTCATGATAGTAAATGGGACTTCATGTAATCACATTCTCTGTGCTAAAAATACCAGTAGACCCTCCACCTATTTGGACTACTCTACTCCTCGTAACAGAAGAGGAGACGTGGAGTGAGACACATTGTTCCCAGTATAAAAGCAAGGTTTAAGACAAGGCTGGACTTCACTGAGAAAGTATGGCTTGCAATCATCTGCAGAACAACATGAAACAATACCCTGTGCTTCTTTTATGCTTTGTATTCTGTGCAAAATTTCCAAGCTGCAGTTCAAAAATTTAATCTGGGTGTATATCTTCTTTTTAATTACAATTTTTCACTCTACAGAGGAAAAATCATAAATTGTGAAGCTATTAATCTTTTGTGGTTCAGGAAATTTAAATAACTCAAGTTGGGAAAGAAAAAAAAAAAAAGGTGTCATCAGAAATTAAACTCAAACTTCACAATAATTACCCTAATGAAAGAAATGAGATTCCTAAATGAACCTTTGTCATGTTGCAACAAAGCCCATTTTCCTTCCCTTCATTTATGTGTATAGCTGCTGGGACAGTGTCATGCTTCAACTTGTTCCAAGACATAACTATGTTCATCTCCATTTCTGGGAGAAGTGCAGAAGAGCTGTACCTACACTCCAGAACAATATGCCCTGCAGGGAAGCTTTCTGGGTAACCCTTCCAGGTGGCACAGAAACAAAAGAGAAGTGTTTTCCACCAGCTTTCACCAGATGAGCATTCTTTCTCTCATGTGCCTAACACCCTGCTTAGCCTGCATCTTCCAAGTGTGTGAGGAGCACCAGTGCCACAGCCAGCTGAGGGCAGATCAGCCACAACTAATGTTTGATAAAATTAAACTAGGATGAACTCCCATAAAGGACTAGAGCAAAAAAAGTCTAGAGTAGATAAATATTTAAATTAAGAAGGCACCCCACAGAATTAGAAGGCAAATCCTCCAGTAACATTAAACTTGAACTGAAGCCTTGTACAAACCCCACCCCCCCTATTCCTGATAGCATTAAGACTGAGATATTTGGCATCTGTGCACACAGATCTACAGCACACTGACAATATTGTCCTCTACATTTGAAGGATAAGGTACTAATTTCCTTGAAGTCATCAGCAGAGACTGAATTCAAAACATTTGTCTGATCATGTATTCACTATAGAACACTGTTCAAATATCTTCATGCCTTACTTAAGGCCAGCAAGATTCCTTTCTTATCTTCTCAAGCAATCTCTTACCCTATTACAATACTTTTCTGCTTGAGTAAATAGCTCTAGCCTATTCCCAGAGTTAAGGATATACAGTAGTTTTTATTGGGTATAAAGCCATAAAACTGCACAGCAGAGCAGAAAACTCTAGGGAAGTTCTTCGAATAAATACATGGTCCATCCATTGTCTGAATGACTGAAATTGCAAAAGCAGAAAAGATGCATGAGGATTGGATACCAAAGACATCTTTTGCTATCAAGAGGACAGATGCTTTCTCCTGGAGTTTTTGAAAAGACAGTTAATGAAGTGACTGGACCTCTTTAGCTCCCTTTATAACCACCAGACTGTATTGTCATTAGACCACTAACATTTTCCCTAGCAAAGATCCGGTTAGCACAGTTTCCTGCATCCTTACATTCATATACAATCAAAGTCTTCATGTAATTTTGAACAAGTTTCTCCCTGAGGATTTGTCATCCATCTCTTCAAACATTTCCCTGAAATACACACAACTTTAGGTGGCAAAAGACAATTATTTCACTGAATTCAAGCCGTATGTATTTATTTTTGTAATAAAGGCACCTTCTGCCTTCTGGGGAAATCCAGCAAAGTTGGATCATATGCTAATAGAAGCAGTGGTTCTTCAGGGTCAATAGCAAAGCAGATTCTGTATGTATGGAGGAAAAAATACAGGGAAAACTGGGGTCATTAAGAAGTGAGAAGCAGAACACATCAGAGAAGGAGAAATAACAGGCCAGAGAAAACAGAAAGAAATGTTTCATCCCATGGAGGAGAATGAAGATGGAGAAAGAGAATGTGAGCAGCTGCTAATGCTAATTTGTCCCATCTCCAGGTACAAGAGCTCCCCATAGTACCCTAGGGATCACAGGTTGTGGCTGATGAAGACACACACTCACATGCACCTCCAGAGGGCAATTCATTCCATCTGTTCTTTTATGTTTCCAGACAAGAGAACACAGATAACCTGCTCACACCAAACACCTACTGTTCAGGTTGTTGATATGCTGTGTCTTTCCCTTCCTACTCACTGTATGCTAAAGACCTATATTTAGGTATGTCCTGCTTAGAAACAGACATTTTAAGCTGTAGAACATCTCTGGTGGTGCAGTTAGATTAAGAAAAAAACAATACTCTTACAATGGTGGGACACATTTCCTTAGGGATGGAGGAAATCAGCCACACTGACTTAGCCAGGTTGTGTTGTGAGGTCTAACCCAATTTAACTGCCTCATGTCACAGAATGACAGACTAGCTGAGATGGGAAGAAACCTCTGGAATCTGGTCTAACATCCTGATCAAACAGGGCCTCATGGAGCCAATCTAGTCATTCTAGCTCCACATTAACAATAATAACTACCCACAATACTATAGGCATTTTCCTTCAGATTTTTCACAGTATACACATAGCAAATAATATGTCCACCACTGGTTCAATTTCCTTTCTTCTTGAAGTCCAACCTGAATGGACATCACCCTGGGAAACCCAAGGCTGTCCCTAGGAAGTGCTCTTCCTAAGCACTGTCCCCCACTCTCACTGGATGAGAAAAGCCTTCCCTTCACTTTCTTTAGGAGGCATCTCTAGAGGCAGAAAGATGGAAAGGCCATATAAGCCATTACTGCCCATCTCCTGCTGTTTTGAGCTGCCTTTTATATGATTTTATGTGCATTTGCTTCTTGTTTCAGCACATAATAGAGAGGATTTCTCTGCCCAGAACGGACTGTAAGAGACTTTCCTGCCGCTGAACTGAGCCAGTAAGTCATTCATGTCTTCCCCAGATGTTTCTGTTTTCTGAACTAACAGGAACCGTATGTACTGCTGGCTCTCGCTGCAGACCTGGGCCAGCACAAACAGAATGGGCGGGGGAGGAATTCCCCACTTGACTTCAGGACCCAGGAGTGTGCTTGCTTGCAGGAGCAGGGTTGGTCCAGGAGGCTTCACAAGTGAAGGTTCTAACAAAGAATCTCTCCCGAACCACTGGGACCAGTGTGACCAAACATTGAAACGCCCACCACCTTTCAAAGGTTTTAATCCTTCTAAGTATCACCTCGGTGTCTTTGATACTTGTAGTGCCGATTAAGCACTGCATGCAGCAAACTTACTTAGAGCAGTGGGTGAAACAGCTGTGCAATTTAGGACACAGACAATAAGCAGTGCCCTGTTTGCTCACTGAGTTTTAGCACAGAAATTGGTGTTTATTGTAATGGTGATAAATCACAGAATCTAAGCTTTCCCCCTCAGCTTTTAAAACATAAATTCCTTGTAAAATACTTTTATCTCTTCTCATATGTTTCCAAATATCAAGACAATAATGGTCAATGCACAGCATGCCTTCAGTTAAACTTTGTGGTCAGTCTTCAGGAGAAAAAAAGCTATAGAGCAACATGTTTGCAAACATCGAAGTCATTAATCTGAACCTTATATTTTAAAGATTTTTTTGGTTTGGTTTTTTTTCTTAATATACAGCATACTGAAATTAAATTTTAATGATAGGAAACAAATTACAATTTATGCCAATCTGAGCAGCGGCGTTCAGGCCATTGAAAAATAATTAGAACTCTACCTTTTTCTTTCCAGTGTGTGGTTTATGGGTTTGGTTCCTTCTTTTTTTGTTTGTTTGGTTGAGGTTTTTTTCTGTTTTCCTTTTGCTCTCTCATCCTTGCCTAGATATTGGTGAAAATCATTTGCAGAAGGCTTTCTTTCCCAGTCTCCAGAAACATTCAATTCAGTTATCAAAAACAGCTATCAAAACCCTACTTCAGATTTTCTAGAGGCTTTCTTCTATCCAATGCCCAAAAATATGTGTTTACAGATGTTGACCAAAACCAGTTTAACTGTGCCATAGAAATTTTCTTCAAATTTATTCGAAGATACAACATGTTTACAGCTTAAATGCATGTGATTTACTGCCTTTTCAGTTCTGGCTGCTAAATAGAAGCACTATTTGAATAGACAGACTTCAGTGAAATATGACTCTTGGTTAAATGAATTTCAGTAGCAGCATAGGCTTACATAGTAAAGATTTAAAAAACCCCAGTGTTCTTCTAGAATCCTTCTTTTCCTTTGTCTAGCTTTGGCCAGACTGTATTTTTTTATATTGCTTCTTTCAAAGTGCTGACCCTCAACTTGTGCTCATGAACTGGCTCGCACTCCTGCAGAGGTCCTATGAATTCCTCTATTGAAACTTTATCTCCCAAGTCAGTTTGAGTCCATTCTTCACAAAGGTACTCAGACACAAGTAGAGAACAAATCAGAGACAATCACCACATCCCTATGCTGATTTTAAAAAAACAAAAATTAGACCACCCTAATTGTAATTCAGCACTTGCAGTTGTCAACTTTTGACATTCAACCCCAGAATCCTTTTTAAACACACTACCAGAAAACTTCTTTGCCAGTAGGCTGCAGGACATGACAAAGCCACATATTTTGTCTAGGAACAAACTGAAACAGGAGGTTAAAGTTCATAATTAGCTAAAGCTCCATTCAAAGTTCAGTGATCTTAATGAATATCAGTAAATTTAAAGACTGTCAGGTTGCTTTCCTCTCCCAGACAACCAAAACAGCTTCCAGGAGATAAAAAGAGCTTGATCTCTGCCTCCCTGCCCCCAAGAATTATTATTATTTTTAATGAAACACATTGAGGGTCCACACTGCTGTCAGCTGTCTGCAACGTGGTTTATTTTTAGCTTGTAATATAGTTAATAAAAACCAGGTACAAAACTGATCCTGCTTTAGAAGCACATCTTGGAAATTGGACAGCTCTGCTCAAGTCATTATAGAACAAGATTTTAAGATGCATCTAAAAAGCCATAAACCAAACTGTTCTTAATATGCCATAAAAGGATTGTTTATCTATGTGCATGCATTGAAACATCTGATGTTGCACTTTCCCATTTATAGGGAAAGGCAACCCTGTCAGGGAGACCACACACTATGTCACATTTAGTACCTGTTAGGGCAGTTTCAGCATGATTTTAATTATTTCCAAACTTGGTAAATCCCCTTCTGCCTCCTTGCTGGAAGGGTTTATATCAATTAAAATGGAATATCCTGTAAACTGTTTAAGGCCCTAGAAAGGTTCAGTTTGCTTCCCAGTTAACAAATTCCTCTCCTTTTCACTGTCCAGATACAACCTTGGTCATGACAGAATATAAAAAGTAGTTTCCCAGGTAGCGTAGTACCTAGAATTTCATCCAGACATGCCTGTATTGCTGTCAATACCCATGGTGAACTGTTTGTGCTATCTACAGAGCTATCCTGCACTGACAGAAAAACCAAGCAAGAGCAGAAGGGCCACCTGACTGCAGTGACATCAGACCCGGCTCTTTCAGCACTTGTATCTGAAGGGTAAATGTCTAGGAAAGCTGGGAACATGAACTTGGTATATACATCTATGGCTGTGAATCTGCTGAGAGATTTGCACATTCAAAACCAAACACATTCATTCATGTCAGGATACCATCTTCAGAAGGCAAAATCATCTGGGATCCTGCCTACCTGAACCCCAGGGAAGAGCTCAGACCAGGAGAGACACATACAGAGATGGCACAAGAGGGAGCACCACCTTTGCTGGAAATTACATGGGCTGGCAAGAGAGGCCTCACCTCCATGTTTGGCTTCAAGTCTGGTGCACCTGGAGACACAATGATATCTCATACCCTTGATGATCAAGTACAAAAGCTCAACTGAAATACCTCACTCATGTTGGGCTACCAACAACATTAGAGCCTATGGGTTCTTTTTTCCCCAGGGCAGAAATATGCAGCCAGATGCAAAGCAATAACCTTGTAGTCATGCTGGGGCTTTGAGCTTTAAGAAGCTCAGCATTAGAGGTTTCCACACAGTTACCTCTGCGGAGGGAAAAATTGAGTTACAAGCAGCAGAAGTCAGAAGTAATTCTGCTGTTAAAAGCAAAGCTGGGATTGGAGTTCACCAATCTGCCCCTCACATCTTGCTTAGCTAGGCACAGTTACAGGAATTTATAAGAAATAGAGCCTCTTGGTCTCCTTCAAAAGAGACCTCAGTATTTCTTAGCAAAGGGTATTCTTCACCTGCAGCCAGACATCTCCCTGCTGTTCAGTCTGGTCACAGGATTAAGCTGAGAGCTTAATCCATGGTCAATCGAAGAACTAATATGTTTTTGTTATTAATAAGAACATTCCAAGAAATAGCAGAGTTTGTCCATATAAGCTGGCTAGGAGAAAAACGTCAACAAGCATTCTTGTACGTCACTGTTCACAGCTGAGATGTCCCCCTCTTATGAAAGAGCTTGTTCTGGTGGCAAAAGCTTTGTTCTTATCTATCAATGAAACAATAGGAATAACGAGATCACCACTATCCTTTTTTTTATACATTTTTCCTTCAGCAGAAGACAAAGACCAGATTTATGGCTTATTTTATACTTTACCACTATTTGGAAAAAGACACACAGATCTTATTAAGCAGCCTGATACTGCAGCGGGACTGAACATTGCTGTCTTGGAACAAGTCACATAGAGATTGTGATGCTACAGCACTGGGTCTTCTTAAGTTTCCTTGTTTCTCAATGTTGCAAATAAGCCTAAACTTTCTGGGAGTAGAGGAAGGGTATTTATTACTAAGGAAATTCAACTGTTCCTTTTAGTAACAGAAGAAGAATTATATTAGCAGGACAAAACTTTGGGTTATGCCTGAGCACAACAAATATCAGATGCTTCCAATATATTTCTGCTCCAACTCAGGGTGGAGTTCTCAAGCTTTCAAGACCATATCCCCTAGAAGTCATTTAGACACCTAATTCCCATGTAAAAGGAGGAAAACAGCCTGCCCATAACCTTTCTGTGAAAGCTTTCACGTAAAGAGATATAAGTACTGCAGTTGAGTTTCATATTTTTGCTGGAGGAAGAGGAAAGAATTTGGACATAGTCCTTATGCAATAATTAATCATTGAATAATAAGGAGTTATCCCAGAAAAAAACATTACATTGCCAAACATCTTCCACACAGATGCACTGTTTGCATTGTTTCTCCCTTGCATTTCAGGAATTAGTAAATAATGCTGGGGCCAATTCCCAAACACAAGGTGATTTTAGCAGACCACCTTGTTTGGAACCAACTCACAGTCACCAACAGTTAAATATAATTCCTTAATTATACACTGCCGATGTCTGACAAAATGCAAATGTGTAAAACAACTGAGGATAGCACCCATACATCTCAGCCAAGGGCAATGATGGGGCTTAAGGGCAGACAAGTCTCTTCATTTTCTAATGGCAGATTATCAGTGTCACCAATAAATGAGGTCATTGCCAGGGTTAGAGCACGGACTGAAAAAAACATCACAGGATGCAGACATACATACGATGTTGGGCATTTTAACAGGGAAGGCTGCAGCCCCCTAGGGAAACCACATCTTGCTGCTACACTGTGAGGTGCCGTAATTCTCCCTGTTCCTTACAGGGCCTGGGATCCCAAGCAGGCCCGCCAATTTCACTCCCCAGTCTAGAAACAGAAGAGCTAAGTGTAGTAACAGCAGCACAGTGACACAGCCAAGCCCCTCACCAAACCCCTTGCTGGGGATTCCTGTAACCACGTAACCTGTGTGCACGTTTCGAGCCATAGCCCTCAGAGAAAGCCCAGCCTTTCCCTAGGGAAAGGGACGGGTGTTAAGGAGAAGATGCTAGGAAAGTGCTTTGCTAATGCAACTTGCAGCTCCAGGAAAGTGTTCATGTCCCCGGGCAATCTTCTCAACAAAATTGCATCTGAATGCCAAAAATTAAGGAAATGAAAAATGAGTAAAGAGCAAATTAAAATCCCATAGCGTTTAATTGCGGAATCAACAAAACATTGTGTTCCTGGAACAAACGCTGTGCCCCAGGCACCTCAGCAACTGCTCCCCAGCTCCACTGAGACTCCTCAACATCCCACCGTCCCACTCGAATGACAGCTGGGAACTGCTGAGGCTCGCAGCAGAAATCCTGGCACACGTCAGGGTTTCTCCTGCCTTTCTTTTGTAATGTTTGCAGTACCATCTCAAATTGTGACTAATGAGAACTCCAACAACTGAAACACAAACCAGCACATTGTCAGAGAGGGAACCACATGGTTGGTGATTCAGTGGCAGCCCACCATCACCTTTTCCACAACATGTGACCTTGCAAGGTTACCTGCTTATTAGGACAGAATTACAGGCTGCCATGTGATCTCTGTTTAAGGGAAGCATTGTCATAGTGCATTTATTTATTTTTTTTTCAACTTAATTGGTGGCCTCTTTATAAATCAGTTCCAAGGCAACATTAAATATACTTTCATAAGGAAATAAAATGGGTTAATTAATAAGAAAAATATAGTTCAAAGTAAACATATTAAATCTGGTATTAATACTCTTTTTGAAAGTTCTTTTCTGAATTGTCATTTTGGTAACATTGTGATGGGAGCTGTTTTCTTTCCTACACCACAAAAATCTGTTGGCTCCTCCTATCCCTTAAGTTTACAGCCAGTTTAGAAATTGTGACCTTTGTGATGTGCAAAAGCTAACAGAGAATTCCATCTGTGCTGAAAGACCATGAGCCTCTCTCAGGCTGCCCTGATGCCTGCAATATTAAGAATTACTCAACCTGTCTCTGAATAGGAGATATATCCTTCTGAAATCTGTCAATAACAACTGGAAAATCTATTATTTCATCAGAAGAAAGAAAATGTGGACTTGAGCAACTGGACTGCTTTGTACCCAAGTTTTCACATCAGCTGTATTTCAATTATATTGAGCAAAATACTACCTGGCTGCAGTTTCCCACATCTCTAGTGCAAAAAACATTTTTGTAGCCTTTATGAGACTCTGAAAAAAAGAGATGCTCCATTTAGTTGCAAAAGCTGGTCCTAGAGATGAAAAGGGAGCCCATCTCGTAAAATAGGTGGTAAGCAATTAGAAGTATGATTGAATAACTCAGTAAAAACAGCATTACACTCCCTCAGCTGTACATACTGCATGCACTAAGCATTAAATACATTGGAGGCTGTGTATAGTAATGAAGACACCAGTGCAGAAATAAAATGCTGAACTAAGGTTCCAAACTTGTCTGTTTCTGACTGCCATGTGTCAGAAAAATCAGAATAAAAACCAAATCCAACTCCAGAGAGGAGTCACAGAAGATCAACATTGAAAAACAGAGTTTGCCAAAACCCTTGGAAACTGAAATCCTGTAGATGTACACAGCTCTGCTGATGACTTAATTTTTATGGATGTTTTCCCTTCTGACCACTGGGCCCCAGTTGTCTCAGGTCAAACCTACTGAAAGGCCTGTGGTTCCTGCTGAATGTTCCACCCATTTGTTTGGCAGAAAAAGCACTTCACAGCCCCTGCAAAGCTGCCTCTAAAGCTCGCTGGTTTAAGGTTACATTCTGACTTGTCCTTACTTGGAGTACAACTGAAAATACTACTTGTTTTGGCAGGAAAACTGGAAGAGAATCAGTGTAATAGGGATGAGTGGACCAGTTATTAGCATCTCAGCAGGAGCCGTCCAGGGATGCGCTTCAGTCTCCTCACACTTAATACCTAAGACAGCTTCAATCTTGCCTGAAATTTCTCTCCCCTCCCCACTCCCACAAGAGTTACTTTACTTTTCAGTGAATGAGCAGAGTTCAGGAAACCAAAGAAAGTCAAACATACCACAGAGGGGTATTAAGCAATCCTCCTCGAGTGTTCCTCTGCAAACCATAATACTTACTTACAAAAAAAAAAAAAAAAAAGCACTCTCAAAAGACAAAACCCCATCTTCCAAACACATAAAGCTCTCCCCCTTCATCCTCCCCCTTCAGCCATAGACTCCCTGTAAGCAGATATGATGTTTTGGGAACATGATGGAGACTGGGTTCATGGACTATGTGTTGACTCCTACTGACTCAGCAACCCCTTTAGAGTTCACAAGCTCACAGAGAAGGCAAGGCAAAGAAAGCTAATGCATTAATTTACAGAATTTTTTACCTTTTTCTTCACCATCTGCCTGCCCCAAATTGAACATGTAAGAGACTTCCATTAGGAACTGACAGGTCTAGATAAAGATGAGCCTGCAGGGTTTCCATCTAGCATTTCGTCTCCAGCACACACAGTATCTTGTATTCAACAGATACTTTTCCTGTCTTTACTCTCAGAGGGAGGTCCAACTGAGTGCTGTGGCAATTCCCTTACATGAAGCAGTTTTAACTCTACATTTAAAAGTTAGGATAAGGATGTCAAGCAGAATCTTTCTCAAGGTTTCACTTCACACATGGACAGAAGTTTCAAATGGTTCACAAAGTAATCAAGTTCCTTATAGTTACAAAACACAGCAATCTATCTTAATTTCTCAAACTTACAGATATACCTATTCACACAAAAATGTTTGTATGTATATACAAAAACATGTGTAATTACAGTTTGACATTAAAGAAAATTAAAAAAGGATCTGTAGCAGTCCTACCAGAGTAAATCCAGTGCAACACAGAAATCGGGATGTTGCAGTGCAGGTGAACCCAATCAGCCCCTTTGACCTCAGCCAATACCACTGTGGACATACTAAACATTTGCTTCTCTTCTGCTGCTCACTGATATAAGAAAAGCTCCTTCATGTACATTCCTTCTCTAGTCTAAATGTAAGGATTAAACACCCCTCCAGCAATTTAGGAAAAATACACCCCCACAAGGCTGAGCTACAGCACTGCTTTCTAGCTTCCTTGTAGCACGTGTTCCCTCTTAACAAGAACAAGCTCTTACCAAGGGAAAATGGCAGCTCGTAGGTAATGCACTTGAAACCTCTTTTTTACCTTGTATTTTTTCCGTATAAATTTAAATTGGTGAACATGAACAAAAACACCTTTCGAAGGAGGGAAAGTAGAAAACCACCCTTTTCATTTCACTGTCACTTGCCACATGCAGCAGTGCCCCAGAGGAGGACGAGGTGGTGACAGAGCCCTGGTGTGTCCCCTCACGGCCCATGGCAGGCCCTGAGGGGAGTCAAAGCCCTGCACAGAAGAAAGTCTTGCACGTAGGTAGTTACAGCCTCAACACGCCTCCTCAGAGGAATTACCAAATCCTGTCCCTGTTAACTCCCAGGGACAGGTTTCAGATTTTCTCTTTTAGCTTAATGCTGGCCGGTGCCACGAGCGGACGCGCAGGGTTGTGAAACACCCACCACTAGAGCAGCCGCTGCACGTGTCCCACACACACTCCTGACACAGACACAGCAGGGTGAACCTGGACACCCCACAGAGCACGTACTCACCCCTTCTTCGCCTTCAGGCCAGGAGCTGCCAGAGGCTCAGCCACCTTTCTGCAGTAACACAGCTCCCAAGCCACCAGTGCACAGCCCTGAAGAACACTCAGCCTGTCACACACACAAGTGCCAATTCTCCACTGCCAGTGCCCACCTGAACCTCATCAGGAGTCGCTCTCCCCCCTGCTGAGCCAGGTGTGGTGCCTCTCCTGCCTCTCTGGCCACTGCTCCCCACCTGGGGCACTTACTGACACACTTCCACTAGAGGTACAGCTCTGTGTGCGTGTGTTTGTCTGTGGACAGACCTGCACTGGCTTTTTGCATTCTCCAAACCAGCCCAGAGTAACAGTGTAAATGCTTCCAAAGGCTTTGTCTTCCATGCCAGTTCTTCAGGTACTGATGGAAACAGTAAAAGACGCCTAAAAGTTGAGGTCTATTTTACTGCTTCCTGCCTGTGTGTTCTCTACATTTTTCTTACATGTCTTTCTTCAAACCATCCACATGGGTGAACGAAGCCCTGGCAGCCCTGTTGTTACAGACAGGGAATAAGTCATGTGAGGGAGGAAAAATTCTGTGGTGTGTAATAGGCTAGACTGATCACAAAACGCCCCCTCTAGAGAAAAAACTAATGCCCTTTACAGAAATCATGTATGATGGATAACTAATTAAAAGTATTACTCAAACAACTGTACAGGTCTACGTCCAGTAGTTTGTGTCTTTTTCCCCCCCGCTCTGTTGCTCTAAATTTCTCCCATGACAGCTGAAAAGACCTGTCTTCTCATTTCCTGAATCAACATGCTTGGTCATGTAGGAACGGCTATAAAAGGGGCTGAACCAAGTATTAGGATATGCAGAAGCGAATGTCACACAAGGTCATGCAGGTACATTTAAAAACCCCACCCTGGCACAAAGCCTGGGACTCACTGATGTCCAGAGGCTGTTTTGCCGTGTTCTCAATGGCCCAAAATGTTACAGCTAGATTTTATAAGGACCAGTCACATGAAACTACTCATTAGTAAGACAAACATTTCTAAAACAAAGAAGACGTCAAATGACCATGGGGTCACACACTCAATTATGGTCTTTTCTGCCAGTGTGCTGGTAATTCTTGTTCAGGGATTCATGATGAATGCCCCAGCAACACTGTTTTTCTTGAAACTGCCAATACCCATAGACTGGTGGTATCAAAACCAACACACATTCTAGCAGTGCTTTTGTATGAACCCCTTGCTGCACTTAGAAGTGTTGCTGTACAAGCATTCTGCTGTTCTAATTTGAAAAACATGTATTTTACTACTGCTTTAAGACTTTATATATGATTTTATAGGGCACTATGTAAGCTGGCCTAGCATTCTGCAAACCAGCAATCCTTAACCCAGAGCCACAGTCAGGAGCTTTACAAATGAACTTTCATTTCTTCATAAATTATCCTCTTCCAAGATTAGGAAAACACAAGGAGATCGCTGAATCCACTTTGCTGAT
Organism: Margarornis squamiger; assembly: GCA_035222235.1. Classification (NCBI taxonomy): domain Eukaryota; kingdom Metazoa; phylum Chordata; class Aves; order Passeriformes; family Furnariidae; genus Margarornis; species Margarornis squamiger. The sequence goes on along the minus strand of JAWWTY010000106.1, from coordinate 34,293,020 downwards.
TTGCCACATTTTTCTGAACAACAAATAAGAACATTTCTCTCCGGAGACTGAAATTTCATCAGCCATGTTGATTACCTTTATCCATGAATTAGAAACCTGAAATTATTTTGGTAGATTAAAAAGTACATCCATATTCATGCCCATATTCTTAACACATGGTTAGGTTACAATATTCCCAGTCAATATTGTGTGGCTCTATTTTTGGCTTACACATGTAGGCAACTCAAACCAGCTCATAATTAATCTTAATAAACAAAACATATGAAGAGTGGACAGACAGTGTTTGCGTGTGTGTGACTTGGGTATGTAGCTAAGTAGCTTACTCCAGTCACATCATGGGTCGGCAGCACTACCAAGCACAGAGCTCAGATTGTTCATATTCAAGTTCATACTGGATCCCACAGATACTTCTAGAATAACTAGTTGTTTATTTTAATGAAATGAGTAAAATATTTCCTCCAAAAAATTATTAATGTTTCACATTCTTAGTTCCAGTGCTTCATTTCCCAGCATCACACATGCATGGGTTACACAAACACAGACAGGGCCAGAAAAGCTTACTTCTTTTTGTATTGTCAAGACAGTTTGATTTGTTTCTTCTCCAAGGAACTTGGAAGTCTGTAAGAAGGAAAAGTGCTGGAAAATGAGAATATAACCTTATGTACAGAAGAAAAAAAGCAAAAAATAATGTTTGTCCTTGAGATGTATGCCTTGAGTTTGAACTGATGAACGCTACAATACAATTTTGTCACGTTACTGCAGCATTTTCTGATTTTGGAGTAGGTGTAATGCACTAATGGGCCCACTGAAAAAAACCAACCCACCATAGGAGTATCCTTCAGGGTGTCCAGGAAAATTCCAGAAAACCCACGGATCTTGCTGGAATTTACAATACCTCCCTACAGTCCTAGGTACTTCAGGTTGAAGGTGTTCAGGCAGTGATGGCTGAATATAAGTAGGTCCAAATAATCTGGTATGTTTGGGTTGAACATGACTGGATGTCTGATAGCCACTTCTTCATTGGATTTCTTCTGTTGTTGCAGTGTTGGTTTTGGTTTTTTTTGGGTTTTGTTTGTTTGGTTTAGTTCATGTTTTATTACTATAATAATGGAGTTGTAAGCATGGATTTAGGTGTTTGTTTTGTTTTTTTTAATTGAAGCAGGCATAGGACTTGTCACTTTCCTTTCTCAATCATCAGCTACTCACCACTGTTGGACAGCTTCCTAATTCAGAAGTCAGCGTATTGACACTATTACACAGAAATGAGTATCTCATTCTAAGAGTCAGCAGAAGAAAACACAGTAATTTAAACAAAGAAGTATGAGAGGGCATCACTAGCCATTTCCACAATGTGTCTTGGCCAACTGCTACAAAAAATGCTTCATGATTACCCACTGTTGCAAGGGGACGATCACAAAGGGATTGGGGTTCAGTGACAGAACGCTTAGCTTCACAAGAAATAAAAATTACATCAATTATCAAGGAAGGCAGAACTAGCAGTTTAAACTGTAATGAAGCACATGAATCCTAGTACCAGATTAAGGCCCCCTGAATCCACCTTTTACAAGTACGTAAAGAGACAAATTCCAACAGAGAATTTACAGGGTATGTACTGGAGCAGAGACCAAACAAGAGATGGCACAGCAGAAGAACTGAAGGAGTTGTGGCCACCACAGCCCAGGCACTGTGGCTTTGGGAGGCCTGCAGCCCCATCTGCTCCATGTGGCTTAAAAGCCCGCAGGGGTTAATACAGAATCACAGAATCACAGAATCTAGCTCCTCCACAGAGACAAAACTACGGAAGTGACTGTCTGCTTGTGGATATTTTAAACAAAAAAGAAAACATATGGCCCTCTGGAGCTATGCTTGCTTTTTCTCCAGCTGGTATGACACAGAGAACAGATAGCCTAGGCTTACAACTAAATGGAAAAGCTTTATTTCAAGGAGCAATTATGGAACAATTTAGGCAATGTGCTTCAGTTTTGAAAGTTCTCAGATTAGAAAAGTGGAAACAAAAAAAGTTGGGAATGCTCGTGTACACTAAGTAATAAAAACCTTTAAAAGCACAAAATATCTTACCTGTATAAACCAGCAGTGTCTTACCTGCATGAGGAATATTTCTGTGAACTACCAAAGATGACTTAGAGTGAATAATTAAAACCAGCCTTTTCTCTCTCAGATGCTATTTTGTGATTCTACACATAGACTAGCAGTGAGCAAAAATTAAAACAGAAGAATAGACTTAATTCAGAAGGCTGAAAAGATGGGTAATTTAATTTATAAAATCAGAAATTTCATTTAAAAGTGTGATCCTGTGGATTAAAACCACATTTGTGATAAATAAATAGTCAAGGGCAGCCATGATGCACATCTTTAAATTCAAGTGTTTCAACATGCTAGTAAACGTTTCAGAGTACAAACTTCTGCAGTAGTATGGGTCCAAATGCAGAGCCAGTGTGTACAAAGAGCCCACCAACTCCTAACCCCCACCAGGAATGCCTGTGGCTTAGAGGGAGCTGGGGTTGTGTAATCCCCAGGGACGGCAAGGCCAGAAGGGATCTTAAGAAGTCATCTAGTCCAACCTCTGCCAGAGGATGAACTGTACCTTAAGCACTGCCAATGTTTAAAGTCTTATTTAACTTTTATATTAAAACTTAAGTAAATGATTTTACAATATTCTCAGGAAATGTATTGCAGGACTTTGCAGTTACCGTCAGGATTATTTTCTCCTAATGCCTAATCTGAAGGTAGGCAATTACCTCTTGTCCCATGAACAGGGAGTTTGGAGAACAAGGCTTGGGGTTGTTTTTTAATGTCTTCTCTGCAATAGCTTTTTGAAATGTCAATACTCCTTTAGTCCTTGCTCCTGCAGACTAAACACACCAAATTCTTTCAGTTTTTGCACACAAAATAATGTTGTCTAGCTCTCTCATCTTTCTTGTCTCTCTCCACTGGACTCTTTCCAATTAGCCCCCAGCCTCCCTGAAGTGTGGTGCCTGAAACCGGGTATAGTATCCCAGCTCAGACCTCATTAGACCTTATTAGACCTAATTAGAGTAAAAGGTTATTTCATGTGAATTGAATGGGGAATGCTTATTTATTCAATCTAGTATGTGCTTTTTTACAAAAACATGACATTATTGACCCATGATTAACTTGCCACTCACTGGAATCTGCACATCCACCTAATTTCAGCAATTAATTTAAATAACTTCTTGTTGTAATCTATTCTTCTGATACACTTTCAGCCTTTATCATCAATAATTACTTGTAAGTGGGGTATCTATTGCATAATCCAGTTTGTTTTATAAAGTATATAGATTAGCAGAAAATTGACTGAAGTAAAGGCCTCCTTTTTATTACATCTTCCTAGGTGACAGTGAATTGCTACCAACAACTCTAAGTACAAATCACTCTTGTAGATCCATTTAAACTATGCTTTCTGCATGAGCTATGCAAATGTCAAAAGCAGACTTTACCAAAAGCCCCTTACCAAAATCAAAATGTGTCACCTTTCCAGCTTCTCTGTTCACAAGTCAATTATTCGCTGTGAATCACAACATTGTCATAGAAGAAACAGTTTGATAGGATTTATCTTTCACGGTATTTTCCATTTTCTCTGAAATTGTGTATGAAAATAGAAGAACTCTTGAACTGAGAAAGACGTATAGAAATTATTTTTCCACAGAATGAATATTAAAACCAACAAAAATGCATATGTCAATTTGTGAAGATCTCCCTGTCTTTGCTGTAAACTGGCACATTATCTTACACATCAAAAAGGTCAAGGGAACATGTAGTTGTTCTTACCCAATTTTATTTCCTTTAACAGAAATGCTTACTTCTTCCAGATACACTCACTGCATCTAGATTAAGATCCTGAATTAAAAGACAATGAAAACTGGCCTTTATTCCTCCACAGACTTTGGTGAGTTCTCGATCAGTCCAGAGGTGAATGGAAATTCCTTCCCCAGCTGTTACATTTTATTGAAAACATTGCAGTCCTACACACTCAGACAGAAGTAGTAGGTCATTAGGTAGTCTATTTTTACATACAGGTTATGCCATATAGATGATATAAAAGATTAGCGATGGAACAGATGTTAGCCTAGGTTTTCCAGGCACCCTGATGCCACCACACTAGGCAACTCTTCAAAGAGACAGAGCCAGAATTCACAAACGTGATGGAGGTCCTGATATGAATCCATTAAA
>JAWWTY010000106.1:34182025-34288708 GCA_035222235.1 Margarornis squamiger | reverse complement strand
CCACACTAGGCAACTCTTCAAAGAGACAGAGCCAGAATTCACAAACGTGATGGAGGTCCTGATATGAATCCATTAAATATTAATCTAAACAACTTAATTTCATTGGTCTGATCTTTAATATTGTACTTGATTTTACAAATAAATTATAACTTCAACTTATAAAATTTTCACATTTCAATGTAAAATGAACAGTTGGTTTAAAGTAAAAAGAGCTTTGTGGAGGCAACAGCTTTCTTTAACATTACAATTTTGTAAGAGTAGAGAAATGTGTAAACATAAATATTCATGATTTTCTTCTGTACACATCTGTGTAAATTAGCTGATATAAATATAATTTACTCTAGAAACATTTTTTTGTTTGTTTATGCTACACACAGTTCTACGCTGGCATCAACATACTAGTTGATTAATCTTTCAAAGAGTGAGATTTATGCATTTTGCATCCTAATCCCTGGTATGTCCATTGCCAGCAGTGGACTTCATGTTCAGAGAATCAGACTCACAGTGTCAGCAATCTAAAATTAAACTTCAGAACAAGATTATAATCAAAAATGAATGTATTATTTTCATATCATAATCGCCAGATATGTAAAGGCTGTGATCCAGGCCAACCAAAATCAATGACTGGTTTCCCACTGACTTAGCTGAAATTCACCCATAGTTTCCAGTCACTGTAGATCTCATTTTAGTTTTGTAATTCTGTTAAAGCACGAAGAGTTAAAAAGTATGCAGTATCAAAGCTTCAGAGTGAGAAGTAAAGCCTCTAAGTCTTTCTGGGCTTCTTTATCCTGAAAGAAACAGACAATCATGCATCAACTTAGATAGGATAAATCCCTTCATTTGCCTAATACATGCCTATCCACATTTCTTTACTCACAACAGACATAACACACAATTGCAACAGCCACAAAATGTAAAGACTGCATAGTAAGTTAATTTATCAGTGAATACAAAAATAAAGTTTGAAGTGAAAACAAGAGCCAGATGGCAGCCCTCCCTTTACAGCTCTGTTAAAGCACTTAAAATGTTAGCCCACAAATAGCCTTCTCCACAGACCAGTAAGCCTTTCAGCTTGGGATATAACTTTTATTGGTGTACTTTGCATAAAGTATTGCCTTGCCTTATACCTGACGTAATCTTGCAACCCAACTGCAGGCTGTTTTTCCACAGGTACTTACGTGATGTTTGCTAATGATTTATTATGAAACTAGAAGAAAACATTGGGAAATGTAATTAATGATGTGGGTTAGATTGTGGTTTCAATGCATACAGCCATACCTACCAAATAGCCACTGTGGACTGACTACACCCTTGATATCTCCCAGGCCAGTGTTGGTGGGCTCTGCCTACGCTACCGGGCTCAGGACACAGTGGAGAAAATGGGGAAGCAAGAGGCAAGTGATCTGCTGTGCTCAGAGCCAACACGATATTGTTGCAGACGGGAAAGGCTCCTTTTAGGAAAATGTGTTAGGTGCACAGTTTGCACGGGGCTTTAAACCAAACCCAGGCCACAGACTCTCTCACCGTGACATGGGTTTTGGCTATTCCACATATAATCTGTTTGGAAAGGGGTACGTGCGTGTAAGTATGTAACCACAGCACAAAAACTCCATTATTCTACTTATTTTTACATGTCTCTGGATATAATCCACTTGCTTTAGTTGCCACTGCAAAAATTCTAGCTTACAAAATGTACCTTGGTTTAAAAGCACATTCCTAAAAAGTCAGTGCCTCACACCTGCAGGCTGGTGGGTACTTAACGGTGCAAGTGAAAAGTCCCTGCACATCATAGATTTTGTGCAAGTATTTCTGATGAGAGGGACCAGTAGTGATAATGCCACAGGCAATTCTGAAAGAAAATACTCTAGACAGTCAGTGGAGTAATCACTGAATTTCAGGGTCACTTCATTATCAAATCAACCAAAGAGCTGGAACAAAATACAGGACATTTTAAAATTTATTTTATGGGTGAAAAAATTCCTGCTTCTCTTTATTTTGGTTAGATGTCTATAATGTCATGGAGGAACAGAGAAGAATATTGAGATGATAGAAACCATATGCCAGACATGTCAAACTACATTATATTATTGGTCTGGATTAAGGCATTAATACATTAGCTGGACACTTCTCTTGGAGTCGCTGCCTTACTCCCACTGGCAACAATAGGCTAAACTATCTGCCTAATCATTTATCAGAGGGCTTAAAAGGCACAAACTGCAAAGCCAGCAAGCTCTTGCCAAAATACTCTAACAGAAGGAAATGTCACACTGCATTCAGCACCCCTTAAACTCCATGTAACTACAGGCTGTCTGGAGCACCAACACATTGTTTCCAATAAAAATTGGAAAACTAAATTTTTATCAATATCTTACTTAATTCAGGGAAAATAAACTCTTCTGTAGTGACTGTGCTCAACTTCTGAAAACAATTCTAAACTCCATTAAACAAAAAAGTAAAAAGCCAGATATTGTCCCATTGTACCAAGAAATGGAAAAGCTTCATTGTATCTGGTCCTACTCTTTTGACACTTTTCTAACCTGAAAATTACAAAGATGCTGGTTTTCTTATATCTGAATGAGGTTCAGCATTTCATGGATTGATGGGATTCTTTACTCAATTTGCAGGATACAGCATTTAAAAAATTTATCTCCAAACAAGATTGTATAGTTGCGTCTCTCCTTAGAAGTGAAACATTATATTGGGCAATGAGCTTTACAAGTTGCAAAGGTCTCAAAAATATTGGGCAATCTTCCCTGAATCTTCCTCTGGGCTTAGGAAAAAGAATGGAACAAACCCATAATTGTTTTAAGAACTGTCTGGAGAAGAAACTGCAAACGTGCAAAGCGTTCTACCTCTGGTTTGCCAGTTCTGAACAAGACTGCATCAGTGAAAGCAGGAATTATTATTGTTGCAAATTACTTAACTGGCTGCGTTAATTGAGCCAGCAGCTTCCAGTCAGTAAGAACTCACATGGCAAAAGCATTGAAGAAAATCAGTAATGGTATTAAAAACAAAGCTGAGAATGGTCAGTGAAGGGAACTATGACGTCACCTTTGAATAGTGTCCTTCCAGACCAAGAGGCGTGCCACGCTAAAAGGAGAGCGAAGCCACAATTCTGTTCAGTTTCCAGTTTTAAGGGCAAAAACTTCATTAATGCCCAAAGCTTAACTGCTAACGGAAACACAAAGCCATAAATCCTGTATTTGGCCAACTCTCTTCCTTGTTGATTCTCCTTTTGTGTCTTTCTGGAAATGAACAATAAGGTTGGCTTTTTTGAATTATTATTTTTAAGACAGTCAGGCTCTGATCTCCCTTTAGAATGTGGCAGGCAGAGGAAGAGGTGCAAATCGTAGGAGGAATGCAATATATTTGTGTCAGTCCCATTAGTTCACCCTGAGGCTTAGTTCAGCACTGACTGAATACACAGCCATTTTCAACCTTGACTTTCTACTGTCAAGGCTTACATTTATTGAACATTTCTTATACCGTTTTCAGAGTTGAATGGGAGTTCAAAATGTTCTGCAAACTGCTACACAAAAAGTATTCAAATTACAGGGTCAGGGACTGTATTTTTCCCTCTTCCTATTTAGTTGCTTTTCTTTTACGTTTCATCATTCACGGGAGATATGCACAGGAAAAAAAAGACCTGAGAGGTCAGGGACTGAACAAGGGAAGAGAGGGAGCTGAAAATAAGTGCAAGAAGGAAGAGAGAGCTGGTGGGAAAAAGAGAATGTTGGCTTAACTGGAAGTAGTCCACATTTTGACAGTTCATTTCTGGTGAAAAAAAATTTACTGATAAATACACATATAAATGTGCATGTAAAAATTAAACAGCAATTAAAGAAAAGGCAGAAAGATAATGATTTTACTTTCCATCTCTGCTAATTATTTCCTTATGCACTAAACACGCTCAACCCAGGCACTGCACATGTGTGCACTTGTTGACAAAGTCCCAACTGTCAACAGAGAGCAATACACCCCCAGGACCACAACCAAAATGGTCACACCAGCCAACGAAAACATAATTGTGTGCAACCACTGCCAAACCCCAAGCTGACATGCATCCTGTAGGTTTTCATTGAAGTCAGCAGGGCAGCATGGTATATTAAACGAGCTGGGCTGCAAGGGTGGTCCAAAGCTGTACTCTGATATGCAGTAACAGCAATGAGGTGCTGAGAGACACTCCTGCTTTCGGGCACAGCTGTACTATTCCTTTGCAGCTCCAGGAGAAATACTGGACTGCAACAGAAAAGACTCCCAAACATGCACAGGGATTGTCAGTTAGAAAGCAATAGATCTTGTGGACAACATAAATCATACCAGGCTAAATGCTATCCCTTAGTTTAATGATAGGCTCTCACAGATGGTGTGACTGTAGTACATGCTAACAATTGCATAATAGCATTTTTCCCCCTCAGACATTTCTATACATCAATGCAATCATCCACCTTCTATATGACTCCTGTATTCACAAGTTTGGGCATTTTATGTTTTTTCCAACTTTTAGTATCTTCCGCTGGGGATTAACCACAACTTTTTAAGGCCTTTATGATCAATGCATGCACACCTTTAAAACACATAGCTGACAATAATTACACATTTTTGGATATTATTTCAAGCAGAAGGAAAAATACCCTTTCATACCCAGACGACTGTGAATAAACAGGTCAGCTAGTTTAAGAACTGCTGTCACAAATGTAAAAACAGCAGAATATAATTTAGAATAATAAATAGTCATGTAAACTTTTAATGCGCTAGTTCTTTCCTAATTTAAAAGTCTACGTTTCATGTATAATCTGTTTTTTTATTATTTTTTGCTATTGTACACAATGTGGAGCTTTTGGTGTTAAAGACATTCTCCTCTTTCTGTCGAGCTGCTGCCACGATGGGACCTACAGCTTTTCCTTCTGCACAGTCATTGCTGAAACAGCCTGAACACCATCACGCCCAGCTACAGCCCCCTCAGAAAGATGCTTGTCGAGGCTTTCCTTCACCCTGTATATTGACTCCAAGACCATATTTTTCAAGATCCAAGTAGCTCCACTTGGCCCAGCCACCCTACGAAAAGTAGAGGTTTTTGCAAACCTATTTTTGCCATCCTGCAGTGCACCACCACCTCTGTAAATATTTCTCCCACTCTGCCCCTGCATCATGTCCCCCTGCCCTGCACGCCAGCAGGGGAGATACACTCCGCACTTTGAGGAATCGTCAGCTGACCAAGACTTTTGATGGGATGTTGAAACAAATACTTTGTGATAGACAGTTTAATCATAAATATAACAAGCTCAGTATTTATCAGGATAGACTTTATCCTTATGTATGAAACTATGACACCACAAAAAGTATCCTCATCACTTTTTGGAATTGTTTTTGGAGGGAGAGAAAGAATAAGCAGAAAATGCAAACAAACCTTTTGGCAAGAACTTCAAAAACATGTAGATAGAAAATTGGTCTAATCACTAAGATATAGAAATACAGACTGTATTCCTTGAAGGGCAAAATAATGTAAAATATAGGCAGTCTTAAATTCTTCCAGCAACCCTTTAACAATTGTCTCATTTTTCCCTAGCATTTTACAGTTTGAAATCTGATCTCTTTATATAAAATTTTAAAAAGTCTATTCCTTGAGCTTGAAGCACTCTCATTCAGAGTATACAAAACCACTAATCAAGAAATTATTTTTTTTAAGTATGCTGAAATGATATTTTAATTTTGGGTTGTGGTAGCTATTATGAAATCCTTGTTCAACTCCACAAACAGTATTAGCAGGAAAACAATAGCCTAGAATTCAAAATGAACACAAATCTTAACACTTCCATTATTTTGCAAAATGACCAATCTGTGGTGGCTGGAGTAGGTATTTCTTGGAACATCTTGACAATCCAGATAGACAAATGTGCTGTTGTAATAGGAATAGCTGATGGGTGCTGAAGTTTATACTCTGACCTCTCTTCCATCCCTCAGTAACTCCAACTTTTTTCCCTCACAGACAATATTAAAAATTAAATTAATAACCAGGGAGATCAATTATGGTGATGTAAAAAGAAGTGTAAGAAAATTGTAAGGGTAGGATTTCTTCTCAGTAGCTGCATTCTTGTGTAAACATTCAGCCATTGTTCCTGCCTATTATTACATTTACCTCCTCCTCCACATGAGTTTCAGGTGTCACAGGGTGAAGGCAGAGTCTTTAACAAGTCTCTGCTTCCTGACATTCTACACCTGTAAGAAGTGAATGTCATTATGATCAATTTCTGTAATATCTAAATCTCTCACGCTTGTTAATTTGAACTCTGAATTGCCATCATTTGTAATGGCTGGAAAGAACTGTGTTTTAAATGACCAATAATTTTGTAAGACACATTCTCAGCTTTGGGGAAGTTTTTATCTGCATTTTAAGCAAGATTTCGAGCAACTGCCAGTGCAAACAGTTTTACTTTGTATTTTTCCTGCTTTTCTGCCTTCATCTCCTCCAAGACTCTATTTTTTGTAGTCTAACTGCTGCTTTATAGATTCATTTTCAAAAAAACGTCATAGAGACCAGAACCTTGAAATTTCAATCTCTTTCTCTGCTAGGCTGTTAATTCCTTTTTGGTGAGCTTACTGGTCCCATAAGCACAGTTCACTCTTGTGGCCCACAGTCGTCTCCAGATACAAGAAATTATACTTTCTTGACTATTATACTTCATAATCCTACACTGAAACTTGAATTTTCTACAAGTTCCAGCCTTGAAAATACCCAACAATCTTTGTTATAAACAAGAAATTAGTATCTTATTCCCCTTACAAGCAAAGCACCATGTGTTTAACCAAGCACACACACACACGTTTTGTCTTTCTATATGCACGACAGACATTTGTGTTTTCAAAATTAAATTACATTTTTGTCTTCAAATTTAAAAAAGTAGTTTTGCTCCATCGCAGTAGTCCACCACATCTGGTTTCAACAGCCCTTCATGTAGTCACACTCACCAAGGCTTTGAGCACACTACAAAGTAAGGCGTCTCAGTAAGGTTAATACAACATGCACTAGATGAACGGAGCAGCTGTCAGGCACTTCACAATAACTCACAGCAGCCCTGAACATTAGGATCTCTTTTACTGAAGGGGCAAACGTTTCCCAGGACCCTGAGGTTATCCACCTGGATAGCAACCAGAGAAAAACTGGACAATTTAATGTCCCATGCACCACCAGCAGTGAAACACCACTCTACAGTATGACAGTAGTTACGGCCAAGGAAGAACTGTATGATTCATTGGAGGTTTTTGTTTAGAGTACAGAGGATAGAAAAAGGTCTCTTAAATTGCACTGTAACATCCGTTTATTTTTTTCAGATTCAATTTGCACCAAATCTCATGTATTTCCTTTTAAAATAAAAATAATGCATAGACTGTTAAGTTAAAAATGTGCCAAACTATTTTTAAAAACTGTCCTATTTTTAAAAATCATCCTGTAACCCTTAACTTACAGGACTTACAGGAGTTGTTCAAGCAGAACTTGTTTCTTCTTTTATAATTTCTGTGGTATCCTTTTTAAGACTCATAAGAGGGTTCAAACTGGCCATCTGATGTTTTTTTCTCTTTAACAAGGATTAGCTATGTTTGGAAGCCCCTTTACCCTTTGAACCAAAACATGTTCTGTAAGTAGTAGGACAGATGCACAGAAGGGATATTTGGATGTGATACAACTTTCAAGTCAAAAATAATATCACTTAACTCAAAATGTTACACAAAATGAATCCTAGAAAAAGTGTCAAAGAAGTGTCCTGAGTTACAGCAGCTGAGAATTTGACCTGAGGATTAAAATGAGCTATGGGCTACTTTATTGATGCCAAGCACCTCTGGTTCCCAGAAGTCACTGGAAACTGGGGATGCTCAGAAGCAATAAAAAGTAAACCATCGTCTATGATTATTTTTCTGCAGGATGATTTGTATCATGAAATACTATACATTTCCTCAATGTGGCACCTTTCCAGCAGCTTTGTCTCTCAGTCTGCTCCTGATTTTATGCCTTTATACAAATACATGTTTCTCAGCAGAAGCCAACATTTAAAAGCAAAGGAATTCCCCTGCTTGAAGAAAAAGAGAAAACTCACATGAGAAACTATGATTACACTTGGGAATGATGGGTTTCCCATGGCTGTGACAACATGCCATGCTGCTGACAACCTTGAGATCCTGCGCTGTGAAAAACTGAAAGAAATCCTCAGGCGGCTGCTGCTGACCTGTGCTTTTTTTTCAGACCATGAACCCCATCTTCTACAAGGCTGTAGTCAATTCAGGCACTTAATCAGCATCTGTTTATTACTGTCTCCCCAATGTCTCTTTAGTTTTATTACAGTCTCTTCCCTCCCTTAAACTAATCTGACTAAATGTTATTCCTACATACAGCTCCAAGCCCTGAACCACTTAATTTCCAACATGATTTCCCAAAAATCACTAACAGTCTTTCTCAAGCACAATAACCAAAACAACATGTAATACTCAAATTCAGATGGGATTTGAGGTAACAGTCAGCATCAGCAGAGCTTGTGTTCCAGATCTCCATTTCACAGTAATTCCTTTCAGCATGCACTTGGTTTTACCCTGTGCTGACTGCTTGGTTGTTATTTTTAAAACTGAATCACATACTATTGCTCTAATGCCATATTTTTCTGAACTCTTTTTTCTAAACTTAACTCAAAATACATCACAAGTAAACAAGATAAAGGAGACAAATCCGTGATGTCTGTACAATTAGTCAAAACAGAAGAGGTCAAATTGTCAGAGGGACAAAAGATTTTTGGGGCCCAGTTGACACTCCTTCTTTTGTCCACAAACCAGCATCATTGTTATTCTCATCATCATCATTGCTTGCCAGAATACATACACCTACCCCTCAGACTGGTCTCACCCCAGGGTCCCCCCTCCTTCTCAGGTCTGCTAATACTTCCAAAATGTGATGGGGTTATTAAAGAGATAATTTATAGCAGTCTTTCCTATGTTCTGTAATAGGCAAGCTGAAGGTATATTTTAACAGTAAGTAAAGAATAAAGCAGAGTTAAAATACTGCTTATGTTGTATCTGTACCAATACATATTTAACGAAACACTGAACTTAAGCAAGGATTACTCTATAATTTATAATTGGCACATACTGTAACCTGGGCCAAAATTAAGGCCACCCAGGAGCAGCGGTTGGTGAGGCAAGCAATGGCCTTTCTTCCCAGCAGGAACACTTGACATAAATGTGTTAGTGCTCCACACACAGCATTTATTGTCAATCAAGTTACAGAGCTATTTAATGGTCTTTTTCCTTAACTGCAAAGAGTTAAATGGGATAGGGCCAATACGTTCCTGCAATCGCCTCTCTCTCCACACCACCTCTGCTGTGCTTAAAGGGGTTCCTTTAGGCTGACAAAGCTCAGGTCTGAACTTGTCATGTTCTAGGATGGTAAGATGTTTCCAGTCATAGGTCAGTCATTATGGAACTTGCTTCAGAGATCAGACAGAGTGAACCTTCTTGCCATAACTTGGTTTATATTTCAGAAATTAAGTAACTTAAAATTGCTCAAATAACAGTAGAAATATTGTGTCCACATACTATAAATACTCTGAAGGGCCTAAAGAGGAATCTAATCATCTCTAAGAACAAACTACGTTCCAGTAGATGTAACTGGAAGAACTGCACCTCTTAACTGTACTGTGGTTGAATACAAAGGTTATCTTGAATAACTCATCTACCTCTTCTGCAGTTAACATACTGCCCTTGACAAGAATCACAAACCAGAGGCTTTCAGGAGCAGAGACAGAGACTGTGGGACAAAAATCCCAATGCTTTCAACTCCAAAAATGTAGGTCTGGGGTAAAATTTCAGCACAGCTATAGAGTGACACACTCGACTGCTTATGCTTAGGATGGTCTAATGAAGTGGGTTGAATTACGAAGAGTGCAATTCAATTTCTGATACAGAAAAGTCCCTGTCAGTTCCCCAAACAAAGATTTTTTTAAAGCTGTTGTGTTGATACAGACAACTGTAATGAGACAACCTAGAGTGGAGGAAAAAGGAAGGTTCTGTATTCAGAGGAAAAATTGAAACATTATGTTATTACCAACAGTGCAGTAATGGATGCCAAAGACAAGAGAGCAGTCATAAGGGAACAAGTTATCACTCTCAATACCCACCTCATTAGTAACTGAGAGAATTGACAGTGCAGAATCACAGTACTTCAGTGCATTGTTTTTCTGGCCAAGATCTTTATAGCACTGAGAAGAAAAAACATTTTGTTTCAAATCAGACCACTGTAAGAATACCAGAGTCTACAAATCACTATTTTTAAAAGAACTTTGTTACCTTTGCCAAATACACGTAATTGCATTTGGAATATCCTGGATGCATTTCTTCTGCCTAAATAATAAAAAACAAGAAAGAAAATAGATATAAAACTTGTGTGATGGGATTTATGTGGTCTGCATAACATTTTTAGTAATGCACTACACTTCCTCAAATCAGACAGAATCATCCCTACTGTGTGTAATGCAGTCTGTTTAGCACTTCAAAAAAAACATCAAGAGAACAAGAAAACTCAAAACTCCAGACTCCAGACCAGGCACATCAGATGCTGATATTGAACACATAAAAATGTTCTGTACTGCTTGCTCTCCTCTCTCCCTAAGTGCTTTGTAAAGACATCAGGTCATTCTGTACAAGATCTATCAGATTCATTCACTTACATCAAAGAAATTAGAAAGCAATCAACCATTCACACTTTGTGTAACAAGTAATGCACTGTGTTCATCAAATTTACAATTATTTCTCTTCCACAGACCTGTATCTTGTAGTTCTGGGTTCATATTTTTTTTCACACTACCATCTTCTGAAAAGTTCAGGTCATTAAAAAAGTTCAAGAATGTCTTCCACTTAAAACACATTACAGATGTAGAAGCTTGCAAATGGTAAATGATAATTTACCAATTATCTACTAGCCAAGAAGTAGTTTTAATCAACAAACAGCTTTTGGGAGAGAAAAATTACATAAGTGAAATTTATAGTAGCTGTAATCCTTGGACCAAAACAATGCTACTTTCACCACAACTGCATAGAATCAAACAATTGAAAAAGAAACCCAAACAATTGTCTTTTAGACAGTAATTTAATTTTTGTTGCAGAAGATGACTTAAAACCACAGTCACTCTGCAGCCCACCACAAAATGTCCTGAAGCTAAAGTGAATGTTTCAAATTATTTCTACCACTTTGGGAATTTGACCTTAAAGATAAAATCTCTTGAACTGGGAAGGTGGTAACACATTGTACCATCCAAAATTCAGGACATCATTCCATCTTTAAACAGACTAAGAACAGAGAAAACAGGCACTTCTGAAAGTAAGAAAACATGCCTGTTCAATTCTTTAAAGAAACTTTCTGAAAGTAATTGTAATGATGGAAGTTTATGCTTTGAATTCAGTCAAGTGAAAAGCTTGTACACTCTTCAGCTCCAGAAGTAGAAATTATTCATATAGAAGACGCAGAAAGATAGATTTATTTTATTCATGTGGTGTTTTCTCATAACTGTATGCTCAAATAGAATGCCCAGGAACATGGACTTGTATGACAGAGCTTTATTTTCTAATTTGCTACAAAGGTAATTTCATCTCCAAAAACATGAAATACTTCTACTGAAATTCAATGAGAAAAAGCTTCAGAGAAAAAAAAGAGAAGCATCATAATGCCAAAGTTCTCCTTGCCTATGCTAACCCCTGTGCAGAAATGGGCAAATCAACAATTATCACTATGGTAATTTGTTTCAATGGCACATATAACTAAGCTATATCCATCTCACGTTATATTCCATAACTATTAACCATGTCAAGTAATTGAAGAATTCCCTAAAACTAAAGAAAGAAAAGAAAGGTGCTAGTCAGTCACCTCCAAACTAATTTTAAAACAGAAAAGAAAAAAATATTTTAGCAGAGAGCTCAGTGGTGTTTAGAAGAGCCCTGTATTTATAGCTACTGAACACAATCTGTTGAACAGACATCTTGACAAGAGTCACATAGAGCAGTAGGTAAACAGCCACACAGGAAAACCCTTGGCGAGGACTTACCTTAAGGAAATTCTGCAATGCTTCTTCTACTGTTGAAGTTGGTGGAGTCCCAAAGAGAGCAGTAGCAACTTTCTTTTCAATCCAAGACAACTGAGATACCTATAATGAAAAAATTAAATTAGAAAGTCAGAAGTCTTCATGGTTGCCCCTCAGTTTGCAGTAAATACTGTCCTGTGCACTGTACTACTTACACGACGTATTTTGCAAAAGAACCTGTAAGGGAATGCTTTATACTGTCAACTTGCCAGCTAAAAGCAGTCTTTTGGATCTCAGATTCTGTTAACAGGAAAATGTGCACATATGACAAAACACCTTGACACAAAAAAACCCAAAAACCTTAAAGTACATTTTACGTTTCCTAAGACCTTGTCTGTTTTTAAAACTGAAGGCTAGAAATAGTGCTTGAAACTTGTTAAGGTTTTCATGAGACAGCTTAGCAAGTTAGTCTATGCACTTGACAACTCTTCAACATTATGAAAAGCTGTTGCTACAGTACAAACATGAGTGCTTTTGGTGCTTGTATAACAAGTTCACAGAAGCTGGTGACAACCACTGTTAAGAAATAGGCTTAATTTTTTCCTCTTCAAATCTGACAAACAACGTTTGCCAAAGATCTCTTCTCATTTCAGCGCGATGGGCTGCTGAGAAAGGATTTTAGGGAACTGTCGTATTGCCGCACAATGCATATGATTTCTTCCCTTACATATACTGACACCTGACATATGAATCACCTACGGACATCTCTTTTCAGAAGGAGTTACAATTCAAATAACAGGGTTTGGTCTTGAAGTCCTACTGCTGTAAAAATTTAAATGGTTTTGGATCTTTTTAGATTATTCCTGCCTCACTCCCTTGCTTCCCAATATATGCAAGGCTGCTGCTGCTCCCCCTACCTACTCCACCTAAATTCAGCAATTATTCAGTAGATGTGAATTAATAATTGCAAAATAGAAGAATCCACCCACACAGAGCTACCCACAGCCATCAACCACAGTGCTTCTCTTTTGAACAGACATCAAGCTCTAAGTATCTCTTATTGCACACTGCCCTAAAAATGCTATTGCAAGGACTAGAAATAGAGGCCAGCATGCAACAGGAAAATTCATAGGACCATGTTTTCTCAGCTGGTCCCAATGTCTCTAGCTACATAAGAGCAACATTGCTTGGAGACAGAAGGAATCCTGGTCAGGTCTTGCTGGTTGTTTGGCAGGGTCCAATGCCTTATTTGTTAAATGCTGTCAGTGAATGTCTAACACAAAACCACTAAAAATTATAATCCAGAGAGAAACAGTATTATGAAAATAAAGCTTTTGTTTTCATTCTCTCTCACATATCCTACTCTTTAAGCTTCTTCTAAGAAAATTAAGTGTTTTTTACAAGATGTGTCCAGCAATCCTGGAGTTCTTACTCACTGAAGCAAAAAGGGATTGCCTCTGTAGTGTTTTCACGTTGTGTTACAAACTTCAGCATGCTGCTTAAAACTTCAAATTGTAGCTTTGTATATAATTTCCTTCCACATTTCATTTCCCTTGCTGTTTTACAGTTTCTAAGACATATTCTGCAAGAGTTATTAGAAGAATTTTTCCAAAAATGCTGTTTTCTTTATGCCAACCTACTGCTGCAGTGTTCTTTCTTCTTTTGGAAGAGGGAGGGGGTTTCTATATTTCTAGGTCCATCACATGGAGATAGACATAACCTACAGAGGGAGGAAGAGAGGGTAAAAAAATAAAGGGAATATATATGCTTACACTGTTCTCTGCAAGACCACACAACACCCTGGAGATACACGTACACTGCACAGATACAATTACCACACTCATGTCTGCTGTTATGCAATAGCGAGGAAACAAAATTGCAGTTTTTCCATGTGGAGTTATAATTAACTATTGAAAACACAAGTTCTTCCTGGCAGTTCTTTTATTTTCTTATGAGATTTAATCAGAACTGATTTACTGAGGGTTTAGTCTTTATTTTGTCTGGCTTGGGTGCTGCTTTGCACTGTTCAAACTTTTATAAAGCCCAAACACATATGCACTTGGCCATTTTTATTTCACAAATCCCACCAAGATAAAACAATATTTAAAAGTGAAATGCATTTCACAGAAAATCACCTGCACGGACAGGAGGTTGTAGCAAAGTGGAGGTCCATCTCTTCTCCCAGGTAACAAGTGATGGGACCAGAGGAAGCAGCCTTAAGTTGCACCAGGGGAGGTTTAGATTGGACATAGGAAAAATCTCTTCACTGAAAGGGTGGTCAGGGATTGGAACAGACTGCTCAGGGAAGTGGTATAATGGCCACCCCTGGAAGTGTTCAAAAGATGTGTGGATGTGGCACTTGGGGACACAGCTGAATGGTGAACATGCAATGCTCAGTTAACAGCTGGATGCCACCATCTTAGAAATCTTTTCCAGCTACGACTCTGTGACAACAGTGAGTTTTCTTAAATGTGTACTCTCTCCAGCATTATACTTTGTTACTATTTCCCAGATAGGCTGACAGTTCTGTAATGGTTTGAGCAGTCAGCCTTACATGCCACTGGCTTGAGGAATTCACTGCAGCTAACTCTAGCCATCCTTAAATGAAGTGCCTAGTTTACGCAAGTTGTCCAGGTTCCTTGCATGGTCAATACAGAGAGAGGCACTTCCAACAGGCAATTCCTATTCACCTACACGAGCCTGGGATGAACACTCCTCTCTTCCTCTTCTTTCTTTCCTTCAACTACAAAAGGAGCCCAGATAATTATACTTTGGGGATGGCTAAAGACAGATGACGTGAATCTCATCATGATAGCTTAACTGTGCCTCACCTGTGTCTGTCTGCACCCTGCTGTGGCTGAGGTGGGACAAATGGAAAAGACCTGTTTTATGCAATACACAAAATTGTGTCCCAGAGCAATAATGACAAACAGGAAATTATACCCTTCTCCTCAACGCACACAAGCACAGTCTTTAATTTGAAATAACTTTATTAGAGTAAATCTTATGCCATGTTCAGTGAAATGGAAACATCCTTCCTACTATACCAACTAACTTTATTAAGCATTCTCTCTCTGTGTGAGCATGTACAGGGAACAGAACCCTTGTTAGCATGGCCTGGTGTAGTGCAAATTTGACTTCTACAGTCAAGGTTATTCCAACAGTCCGAAGTATATCTGAAGGTCCATAAAAAAATCAAGCATAAAGAGAGTGTAACACTCAGGAACTACAGTGGAACCAGGATTTTACTTTAATGTGTGTTCCAAAAGTGGTGAAGGACAGCAGAAAGGAATAAGAAAAGCACCTACTGCAGCAAGTAATAGCAGCAACAACAAAAATTAAAGAATGAAGATTGCCTTTGCCCTATAAATGATTTCCAAATGTTAAGTGAGTTTTGGTTTTTTAGGTCTCTTCAACCCTGATGTCAGTCCTGCCAGCAGCCTGAAAATTCACAGGAGCACTGCAAGGAACACTGCGTTTCCACAGAGTATCAGGTTTAATGTATTGGGTCACTCAAGGAACACTGCAACCCAGCTACCCTCCATAAGGAGAGTTAGGCCCATTCACTCAAGAGTGAGAAAAAAGGGCCTGAGGGACCATTAGCCAGCTCCTGAACTTCCTCAGGATGGAGAGGAGTGGGTCATCAGGGCAGCCTGGCCTCTGCCAAGGAGAAGAGGCCACTCTTTAGTATCCCTAAGCAAGCAGAGATGTTCGTCTCAACCAACCTCTCCTATGGATCTGTCAAAGAACAAGCTGTCATCCACTTATTCTACCCAAATCTCTATCAGTACCAGAGATGGAAGAAAGGCACCCACAGAATTAAACTGCAGCTGAAAGCAAAGTTCATACTTAGCGCTCTCCTATCAGGCCTCTTGTTCCACTGAAGACGAAGGCAGAAAACATGATTCTCCCCTAAATACTGGAAAAATGGATTTCCTAACATCCCTTTCTCTTCCTTAGCCTAGGATCAGCAAAAACTACATATATATATATGCATATGTATATATAGGTATTTATACTGAAACACTGGCTGGGTTTTTGTATTCTGTTTCTTTTTTATGAGATCCAAACCCTGCCCATTGACTGCTCTTTTCAAACTCAGGACGTTGGTACTGAGGAAACTAACCCACTTGGATTGAAAAATCATCCAGAACTGACCCTCAGCCCTATAGGATACCCTCCTCCAATGTCTCCTTGTTAATAGCTCACTGAAGACGTATCACACAATTGTCTTCCATAATGGAAAATGGCCCCCTTGATCCAGTTTCAGTAAAAATATTAACGGCACCTAATTAAATATCCCTACAGACTTTTTCTTTCTTTTTCATTACAATATATTAATTTAAAATTGTATTAAATAATTTCGCAATGTTTTGACTTCTGGAAGAGATTAAGTAACTGGACACCAGTTTTAAAATACTGGCTTCCAACACAAATATTCTCCTTCTTGCCAGCTGAGGAACCAGGACAGTCTGCACAGGCATTTAGCTATTTATCCAACTTGAACTGGGCTTTTCACTTTCCAGTAAGGGAAGCAGACTTACAGAGCACACAAAGGAACTGGATCAATTTGCTCCCTGATGTAACCCACATAGATACTGGGATACACCAGAGACAAATCCAACACAAAGCATGCAACCTGCAAAAAGAAAATCTCAAGAGATATGATTTTTAACACCCTACTAGCATTTACCAGAGACTCTGATCCATTTTCACAAGGACATGCTAACTGTTCTGTGCCTGTCCTGCAATGGCAAATAAACATAAGCCTTAACTAGATACTACTCTGTTTTATGTGCCATTTGAAACATTAAAACACTAAAAAAACCCCACAAACACACAATTATAAAGATTTGTCAGATAACTGTGCCCCAAACTCTAAGGAAATAAAACTAATTCCTATATACACCATGCACCACAGATCCACTCACTTCTTGTTTACCCAGCAGGTATTACAGGCAAAATTTTACCCATTGTGATATTATGAAATGACTGGTGAAAATCCTGCCTACTTGAGTGCAAGGAAAGAAGTAATTTTCTAATACAGCTGAGAGGATTCTGTGATCTTTTGTATAGCTCTACTGACTTTATAATGGTAAGAGAAATAAGAAACAGCAAAAATTGATTTTTACGCACAGTGGTGCACAACTGTCACTGGCTCTGCATCACAGACAAACCCCAAGCGCTGTGAGGGCAGTGAAAATCCAGTTCACCCTTTCTGCTGCAAAGTGCTACAACACTGCATCAGCTTCATTTCTGGCCTGGTAAGAATAACTGCTGAGTAAGAAACTTGGCAGTGCTGTACCATTGCTCTTTGCGAAGGACTGTGTTACACTGAGGAAGGTGAGAAATGGCAGTCAGAGCCAAATTCTGGCAAAACTCCACAAATCAAATAGTTTTTATTAGTACAGTGTGCGGTCTCTGGATATAGATTTCAGCCTTCAAGAAACCTTCTCCATTTCCCTTCACTATACTTTTTACCTAAAAGTCTTTTCAACTGATTTTTATTTGTGAAAATGAACTGTAACCCTGAGTTACAACACTTGAAGCATCTCCTTTTACAGTCTCTTATGCAATTCCTAATTTTTTCAGTTTGTCATCCCAAAAAAAGGTGCTAGATAATAGTAGTAAGATCCACCAACATTAAACAGAGAGTGAATGGGAAATATCTGACTGTATTAGGAAGACTTAAGAACATTTCACAAAAGTGTTACCAAAGCTCATAAAGTATCAAACACTAATTATCTTTTTTGACTACATTGCGTCAGTAAAAGAAAACATGACCAAAATTAGACAAAATACCCTTGGAAGCATACTTAAGAAAAAACAAATATTGTGGCCAATCCTAGCTTGACCCCCAAGTCAATGTAAAAACTAATCTTGCCTCAGTCATCCTTTTTCCTTCTTTAATTCTCTCACACTGGACACCAAAGCCTTCCCAGCCTCAATCGCACCGAGACTGAACATTAAGAACAGAGGGTTTAAGAGCAGCATTATGACTCCAATTGCATGTACCCATATAGAGGAGTGATGAATGAATTTGTCAAGCACTCTGTCATAATCCCCACTCCGAAGAAGTATTTGGAACCTATGCCACAGCCAACAGTCTTCTTTTGGGGTAATTATCATGGCATGAAACACCACAGTCTGCAGAATAGGACTAAAGAATTTGTCACATCTTCCACAAACTCCTACAAATACCTATATCACATGCATGGCCAAAATCTGTATCAGTGGATCAGCATAGAAACCTACTCATATAGTCTGGTAAAACGAATGAAAATATCACCAACCTCACTGGGTCAGAATTAAGATTTAGCTTCCATAGTAATGCCTCAAAACTAATGTTTTCAAATTACCTCATCCTGCTACTGAAAATGTGCAAAGACAGTAAAACTAAGTGCTGACAGCCCCAGAAGTTAAAACAAAATGTTATTTAGTCCTATATTTATATTTATTGGTACAAAAATCTGTTCTATGTGTTTCAGGTTATTATTTTGTAATGGCAGTCAGAGAAGAAAATTTTAAAAAAGAAGAGAAAGAGAAATCTGAAATCAATCCTTAAATATTTCAGTGGCTACATCTGTTTAGGTAGTGTTTCACTTAATGAAATGCAGGTCAGGCCATTACTTAGAGCAAATGCTAATCTATGGTTTTAATGTTTAGTAAGGAACACTTGCATAGATGTTGCAAGTGTGGAACATAAATTTGTAATTAATTATACATTACAAAAAACCACACATATTACTCAGTCAGGAAGTGGTGATTATCATGAAAATGAAAGAAGAGTAAAAAAAGGTGCAATGAGAACAAAGTGAAGTATACTGATGCTTCCAAAAAGCAGCAGCTCACATGAGAAATAAGCCGTGAAAAACATCTGGGAGCGTTTGACATAAATGGAAGCTGCAGTCAGCTGTTGGACACAGCACAGTATAAAAGTGCTAAGCAATCACTGGTAAGAGAGATGCTGCTCAGAGGAAGGACAGAACAGCAAGCATATTGTAGCACAATCTTCAGCAACTTATTTTTCCATAGATAATGCTGGTATTCAAGAACAGTGTGACAAAAAGCAAAATGCCAAGTTCTTTGAAAAAGTTGGTATCATTCCTTATTCCAATCAAAGGAGAAGAAACATAGTTGCTGAAAGCTCCTTGAGAGTTAAATATATGATCTTAAAAAAACTGCTGAAAGATTACTTTGCATTAGGCGTTGTTGCAGATAAAGACAAAGTCTGCAATGTGTCACAGCAACTCCTTCTTTCCAGTTTGCAGGCACTTAGTAGTGACCAGCGTTGGAAGTATCCGTAAGAAAAAGGCAGGGCTGGCATTCACTGTGCTTAGCAGTTATTCTGAAAAGCCTCACAGTGATCTTCTACAGCATGGACTATGGAAGAATGTCTTCTGACCAAAGATTCCTCAGAGCACCAGAGATGAATCAGTAAGGATAGCCAACTGAGTCCTCAAAGATATGGGCTTAAGAATGAGACAACTCTCATAGTAAAGCAGAAGCACCATTTTTCTAAAAAACTGATTAACAGTGAAACTTGTAAAGCAATTATTTTATTTTTTCATATATGAGTACTTATAACTATGTAATCTACTAGAATCTAATATAATATTTATAATACATAAATAAAATATAACTAAAATAATCTTTAAAAGCACCTGTTGTATTGGCAGGACATAAATTACATCTCTTGCAAAACTCTTTGGTGAATTATGAATTTTTAGGCTTGAATCTTTGTTGTAACATTCTCCTGGAATTTACCAGGGCATTACGCTGGCCTTGCTGCCACAGATCTAAGCCCATAGCATGCAAGTGCCTTTAACTTAAGTTATGCATGGGGAATAAAGTTACTCAAAGGCTATGTTACCAGCCCAAGGTCACCCAGAAAGTTTGTGGCAGAACAAAGAACTTAAATCAAGAGATCGATCTTCCTCCCTTCCAAAATATCAGTTACTTTTCATTCAGTCCGTCAGTCAGATATAAAACTTGAACATGAAAGACATACAAGCACAGCTTACCTAACTATACTATAGGAATAATCAGCTGTTAGCATCACACATATGGTAGTTAATTCAGGGAACATAAATGTCAGGTTCATTTAGCTCAAAACACCTACTTAAATATACACCTATTTTGTCTTAAATCCCAGTATTTAATTACAAATGCATTATCATTTTTCAGTATACTCAATTCATATGTTAGATAAATAAAACACAACTTACTGAATAGCACCATCTTCCATTTAGGTAATATAAAAAGGGATCTTGAGGCTTAAGTTCAATTGCCTTGTCTAGGTGCTCCTATTGGAAAGAAAATTAGTATCACTTCAGATGTTTGTTTGACAAGTCTGTATACATTCTAAGTAGTTTGTTGCAAGTCAGAAACAAATTCAGAAATTCTCTTCTGTTGCAATTGTTTTCTAACAACCTAAAAATACATTAACTAGCAAACCTCTTCGTCATGGAGGGAAACCACAAACAAAATTGTTTAGCAACATTGCACACAATGCAACAAAGCACGTTGTATTTAGAAAATGACTAAGTACCTCTAAAGTTCAATCAAATAACTCAAGAACTTTTGTCTTAAGAAGACAACTTCAATTTAATTAATTTCATTTACAGTTAGTATTAGGAAACTGTCACAGATCAAATAAGTGAGGAAGCAACTAGTCTCTTTGCTAGATCTTGTATGGCAGCACCCATTCCTGAAGCATAGTCTCTTTCATCTTGGAATGTGACTGCTCCAATGAAATGGTACATCACACAACCAATCGTTACTATCATATGAAATTAAAACAATAAAATGGTTCTGTTTATAGTGAAACTATAAAACGTAGGAAGTATCTAATGAGGTCCTTCCTAAACCGTTCTCGTTACAGGTCATAAGTCTTTATTTCTCCCTTTAACTTACTAAGGAAAGCTCTTATTGCTCAACCTAAGTTTGAAGAAAAAATAAGTACATTATTTCACCTCTACCATTTGTCCCTCAAAATACATGTCATTCGAACCTTTCTTTTTTATCCCCCAGATATCTGTCTTTCTAATTAAGCCAGCCACAAAAATATTTCAGTTACACAGACCTAAGAGAATACTGTGCTATTGTTTTGTCCACAAACTATTCAGACAGGAGCTATGTCTTCATACTACTATTTCCCCAAATCCTTAACATTTCCAAACAATTCAACATATTTCAGTATATACTAGTGAGGTGGAAAAACTCCATGAAAAGGCTACTCTAACACCACAGACTCTTTTTAGAACTCCATCCTTAAACAGCTGCAGCACTTGTGTTGTCATTATCCCTTTGTTCTCAGCTTGTCCCAGTGCTCAGGGCTTAGTTGGCTTGGCACAGCTCAGATGTAATTTTTGCTCTCATCCGAAAGCTCCTCCACACTCCAAGTCCTAACACGGACATGATGTGACAGGAACGCATCCCAGGCATTCCCCGGGAACTGGAACATGTCTGCTGCCTCTCACTGACACCCAGAAAGGGGGGACGCCAGCTTGGAGGGCAAGAGATGGATGGAAAGCGTCTAAGCAATGCTGAGGACAAGGAGGGGGAAAGTAGCACATGTAACACAAATGACTAACTCTAAAAAACACAATTACCTTTGAAAGGACAGTGTTAAAACAAGTATTACTTAAGGGTGGCATGAAGGATGATTGCAGAACTGTGTTAGTTCATCACTTACTATTTCCTATGTTTTGATTTTCTAAACAGAATTGTTATTCCCTTTTCCTCCCCTCCTCAACTACAAAATAAACCAGAAACCTTAATGCTGTTCCCAGAATCCTACCTCAATTCTTAGATTTTGTAAGTATATAACCTATTTCCATACATAAAAATAACTTTTTTCCTTTAACTTCTGCACCAAAATAGACCTGTGAGGCTGAATTACTGTGTTGGAAAAATCTGTCTTTGACACTATATAAGGAAATAACTTGAAGGAATAGCTTAAAAAAAAAAAATCCTACAAAAACATACCTTAAAGAGATAACCATTCCTGATTTTGTTTTGTACACTTTCAAACTGAGACATATAGCCACACATAATTGCAAACCTGAGAGGGGAAAAGAAAACACACACACATACTTTTTGTGATTTAAATAAACCTTTGAATTAAATTACAAAATATTTCAATACCTAATTCACAATTAACACCTGAGGTTTTTTCCATCTCAGAGGCTGGATGGAAGTTTGGCATGAGCTATACATACTCAGCAGCACAACACAAACCAAAACAAAACAATAATGGAAACAAGAAGTTTACATGACACTATCTGGGCTGTCATCGAAGTAAAAATCCAGGGATTTCTCCTCTCAAACTTCTAATCCTTTAGTTCAAAGTGCAACACTTCCAGACGGGCTCTACCACTGACGGGAGTGGGACACATTGTGCTCTGCACTGCCCTGGGAACGTGACCACCATCAGCTGCAGTACCTCACCCGGGAAGTAAAACTGCTGTTGTATTGACACTCCACCTAAATTTCTACTTCTTTCCTCCTATTACTTCAACAGCTCTAGAACATCTATGCATAAGGAATCTCTTGCACAGACATAAATTTTATTTTCCTTGGACCTATTTTTATTGGTATTAAGACAACTTTGAATTTCTGTATAAAACTAACAGAACCACCAAAGAAATAGCTAAGCAGTCAAAACTCATGTACGTAATTTTTCTACTTTTCCTCAGAATTTTGTTTTTTTACTAAATATTTTACAATGCAGTATCAAATTAAAACCAAAATTAATCCTAAAAGAGGGAAAGTTAAAGTCCAGAGGAAAGCATGAGTTATACAAGAAGCTTATCGAGTTAATTATGGTAACAGAACCACAATCTGTATGGCACACACAGTTTTTAAGAATTACTGAACATCAGCTTTCTTAATTTCTTTATATAATGTAATTATTCAAGCTCCAGTGAATCCTCATTAAAATGTCATTGCTAACACAACTATTTTATTGCTTACAGTTATACCTAATGGTTTTATGTTAGAAATACTCATGTTACAGGCCGTTGCATTTTCTGGGCAGTAAGTATTCCCAGGTAAGGAATGGAGTCAGCATAACAACAGCAGTTGAATTTGTAAGAGCTCCAGACAGACTGTCAAACACTGTTGAGCAGGATGTGTGTTGTGACCAATGTGCACTGGACAAAATCCAGCTAATGGCAGCTCTGCTGCTGACAGAGCTGCAGTGGAACAGCATTTGGTATGGGAACGAGCTGCAACTGAAGGAAAAAGCAAGGGGTGTGGGTCAGGAAAGTTCAGGTATTTAGAAAGAGGGGGAAGGTACTGAAAACTTTATTAGGTTTAAGTAACTCAGGCAACATTGCCCCTATTCCCTTCACTCATTAAGTGCTAATCAGATAAACTCAGCATACCATAGCTAAACGGATTGCTGCTACAAAAGAAAACAATGAAAAGCGAACAAGCTAATCCAGCATCTTGCAGTATTTCCCTGTCTGTGCGTGACAAGAAAGAGGGCCTTAGTTTAAACTAGTTCAAAGAAAAATTTCTACTTACAGCTAAAATCTCCAGGGAGGGAAATCCCAACAAAATTTTCAACGAATTAAAAGTAAGCTAACCTACAAACTTCAAATACACATTATTTTTTCAAGGAAAAAATAAAAATGTCTTTCATGTATTTGACTTTTTTTTTTTTTAAATTTTATACTTTTGAACTGGGCTGGGCAGCCAATTGATATAAAGAAATTATTTAATATTTGAACTGTAATTGCTAAAAAACCCAAAACAACGACCAAAAAAACACAAAGCAAAGAAAAAAAGGCTCTTTTTTCCCCTCCAGAAGAGACTTTTTAGACATTTTAAATATTCTTCAAAGAGTTTAAAACACAAAGCAAACTCTATTTTCAGCGATGGAAAGGGTCATGTTAATCACAGAATGGTTTGGGTTGGAAGGCACCTCAAAGATCATCTAATTCCAACCCCCTGCCATGAGCAGGGACACCTTCTGCTAGACCAGGTTGCTCCAAGCACCATCCAGCCCGGCCTTGCACAGCTCCAGGGATGTGGCAGCCACAACTGCTAGGGGCAACCTGCTCCAGTGTCTCACCACCCTCCTAGGGAAGAAAATGATCAAAGAAAAGGAGGCAGGAGGTAACTAGAAACACTTCCATCTGTTCCCTCTTATTCTTTCCACGGGCCAGCCCCGTTACTCCCTGGTCACCTGCCCCATCTCGTGGTGGCAGGCAGGAATACCAAAAAGATTATCACAAAATAATGTGCAAATATCCTATGACATGGGTAAAACGCACACGTCCCTTGGTAGAGCAAGTGATACTGGTTCTCCTCACAATCACTGCCTGCCTGAGACCCTCTGGGCATCAAGGTTAAAGTACTGCTTACAGTGCCTTCACAGAGAAAAATAGAAAATCACACCAGTGAAGAGCTGCAAGGAATGACCTAACTGCTGAGCTGAAGCTACTCCTGGGTGACATAAAAAACAGCCCCAGACACGTTCATCTAAATAAACACAATAATCATTACCCCATTAAGACAGACACAGTACTTCAGCTAGCATAAAAGATGTTATTCCAGATTGAAGAAACATTACTGAACGTGGTGTAGAAGCATACAGGTTAACCATCCGCAATTAACATTCCTTTAATAAGCACAAACACAGATGAACTCAATAACAAGTTAGTGCCCTGTCCCTTTGTTAAAAACAATGTAATTGAAACTCAGACTGGAAAGAAACTCTAGCTGACAGACAAAGATACCAAGCGCTTATGTCGCCCTCAGGCAGAAGGATCTACATCAAAAAGTGAACTAACATTTTCCTTCCGGCGCTCCAGAATTTCTGTATGTATTCAGGCAAGGTAAAACTGTAAGGGGCGTGCCTTATCTGCTGCAAAAGGGAGAGAGAGCAGCAGGTTGATACAGTAAGTTTTATCAAGCAAATCTGAATTTTAGTATCAAAAATGCTACCAACACTTAAGACTCTGGCAACCACAGCTTATTCCATATGAGATGGATTTACAGAAAACATTTTGAAGTCTCAAATCAAGATTAAGCCACACTAGGGCACACAAATACAGCAAGTTTTACCTTTTCCCTGATAAACCTCACAGGGCCAAAATCAGAAATAACACGCATTTTCCCAGCCTTGTTCCTCTCTCTTCTATATTTCCTTTCACACATCCCCAATCTAAAAAACCCTCTTACGTCATGTAGACTTTGGAAATGTGTGGGTATAAGGCTTACGTTTAGAAATCTAGATTTCTGTTTTAGCATTCTAGTACCAACAGGGAAGTTTTCTTAATTGTAAATGCTAAAGGCTTTGCAAACTGGAGGGGAGTTGGTGATATTTACCAATGCTAAAGAACACATTCCACACCTTTTTTCACTCTCTCCTCTTCACTTCAGAAACATTTGACATGTAAGGTAATAAGAGCAAAGGCTAATATGTGGGTAGCACATGAGAGGCCCAGTGAAAAGAAAGCTCATTTTCATCCCAGTACTAAATGTGTCTCCTCACCTCTGAATGGCTCAGTCCTGTGTATGCCATCATTTCCTAGATATCTTCGATTTCTGGATCTCCTCACCCTCATGGGGGTGAGGGTATGGAAGCAGTAGCTGAGAATGTGTAAGATTGCCAAAACACAAAGTAAGATGCACCACGGTGCAAAGTGAAGTGTATAGGTGATTTTTGTTCTTGAAGATTTGTTTGGGTTTTGTTTTCTCTTCTTGGAACCTAGCTGAGTTTACATTGTAGAAATTGGCAGAAGTACAGACAGCACCAAAGCTGAGCTCCAGGGAAACATCAGATATAGCACACTCTTGCTTAGATGACACTTTCAAAAACATGGGAAACAAACGCCTATTTTGGTTTAAAAACTCCAAAGGTAAGGACATTCAAGAATTCTGCCTTAATAATTTATTGCAACACACACAGTATACCAAACCAAGGAAAAATGCTGGTGTTAATGTGTATTCACAGACCACCAGTAGAGCATGTGGATGTCATGTTCTGCATTTCTTAGGCTGTAGAACCCAAAACTATGTTAAATTTCTGTGTTCAAGAAATTTAACCTTTTGTTTTATAACAGACACTTGCTGTTGATGGAAATACAATCTTGAAGAAATTAGCAGGATAGTCTTCACAAATGTGGAAACAGAGTGAAACAATAGCTTTCAGAGATGGTAACACAACAATTCTCCTTGACAGACACGTAATGGGAATCATTAGGTTGCCAGTTTTATTTCCTCTGTGATGATTCTGACAAAAAGCTGGTAGTAAGCAGATCTTCTCATATGTCAAACCTACCTCCTTTGCACATGCATGAGGATGCTGCAGTGTTTCCCTGATCCACTTACTACAGAACAACTTACACCTTTACAGAAATGGCGTCTGAATTTGAAAGTGTAAATAATTTTTGCAAAGATAATTAAGTATTTTAAAGGTTATTGACTAAGATGAAGCACAATTAAGATTGCAGTAAAATTTCTTTGGTCTTTCCATGAATCAAATACAGGGTAAATAACTATTAACTGGAAACTTTGTATCAATTTCTGAAAACTATCCATTTCCGAATAACGAGACTGCATGATACAAACAGATGCTCGTAGCTTGGAAGTTATCTGCTTCTTGTAAGTCTAAATAAGGGATAATTAAGGGCAGCAGGTTACAAGCATTTAGTTAGAAACAGATACAGATTTAATTTTAAAAGTTGCTGGCATTATGACAAGATCCTACAACATATTCCGTAATTTTAAAGAGTTTTGCTTCACTAGAGAATTATTTTTATGCCATTGCACCTTACAAACCTGACTAATTATCTATTAGAATTCTGCTACTGATATGGCATGCTGAGCTTTTTTGTGGAAGTTTGTGTAAAATCCCCAAAACACTCAAATGGTGATTATTCATGTCCTCAATGAAACCAATCCATTCTCTTCCATAGTGCTGCTTTTCAGTGAGACACCCTCCCTAAGCTCTGGAATCCACTTCATGGGCAACCCAGAGCTTGTGAAAATTTTTATGCTTCTTATTAATACTCATACATATGATAGAGAAAACTCCTGAGGGCAGCTGTGGTTCAGGAAGACTCTTCCCTTGAAAACCACTGGGTTTTCACTTGCTAACTCACTTCCATCTAAACGAGACATGTGCTGTATGACTCTTATCATGAGCAGGTAGGTTCCACAGAGTAACCCAAACTTAACAGTAGCATGAAGTTTGTTTGTGGCGAAAAAAACAAAGCTCAGTGCAAAGAATGATCTTTCTAGGTAAATGTCATGAAAACTGACCCTACCTAGTAACCTCTCTTTCTTTGCAAAGCCTGTAACAAGTTCTCCTCAGCAAAAAAAGGAAGTTTGTGGGAATCTGGGCAATAGAAACCTTCCAGACTTCTTCCAAACTCTTGAAGAAAAAACAGCAACAAACCCCCCACAAACATAAAAACTCACCTGTTTTGCAAAATAATTTAAAAGTGATTGTTCAGTTTTAAATAAAACCACTATTATCATGCATCCACATTGAGCGTTTTCTGTAAGTGTAAAGTTGTAAAACAGCACAATTATAAAGTCAACCAGAACACTGAATTGTTCACACAGCGCTTCCAATTAAAACCTGGATAATAGATATGCTCCATGATCCAAGATGAGCTGTGAGGATTCACAGCTGTCATTTGGGAATCAATGACCCACAAACCAAATTGGTTTGAACCTTGGAAAACACAAGGAGACCTACAACTGGCTGATGTCAACTTCTGCATGCAAGTTCCTCCACATCTTGAAAAACTGACACCAGCTGAACAAAGACACCAATCACTCTGGAATATTTACTCTGCCTCTCTTTAGCATTTCATACAAAAATAATAAAAAGCTACAACTATGTGTTTCCTTTCCAGTGTTGCCATTTACTTCAGTTTTTTTAGGTCACCATTCAAAAAAATCAGAAGGCACCTACAAATTAAGCATGATCACATGTTTTCAAAAATCTGGATTCAAGCTATGAAAATTATGTGCAGTTAAACAGTTTCATTACCAAAACCACCTGACTACTTAAAGATATTTTGCTTTCTTCTTTCTGCATATGTTTTATAAAATTTAACTTGCAGGTGAATACTGATTACTTCTCAGTAAGTACTCTGATCAGTAAGTTGAACAGTTTGAGTGTTGATATATTTTATGATACAGTTTTACAAAAAGGATAAAGGTGGTACACTAAGGAGATATGTGAAATCTTTTTGTTCTTAACTGAAGTAAATATGAAAAGTGAGGCAAGACAGCTGAACTCTAGGCCTACATTAGCAAGAGTTTGCTCATGGAACCATTCCACTAAATTCTTCTGGCAGACACAGAAGGCGTGTTCTGTTTCCCAGACACCTTATAGCAGTTTCACAAAAGAGAAGAAAAACCTGTTCTGGAAAAGGGATGTTTTTGCCAGTATAATTCCATTATACTAGGACAATTATGTTGGTCAAGGTGTGACAAAAACTTACTTATGCAGTAAAAAGAGCTTTCAAGCAGCAGGGATAAGGTTCCAAAACAAACTTCCAAATAGGTCCATAACCCTAAACCTTGCTTGACAGGCACAGTGTACATTTTTAGTGAAGAAAATTAAATCATTAAAAAGTGTCATGTTAGAGAAAGTTCTGTAGAAGTATTATTAATAGACAATATTCAAAAGCACAGCCGCAAATGACCCTTTAGTCATATCGGGGAATAGTTTGAAACATTAATTCAGCTCCAGTGAGGAATTCTCTATTAACTTAAAAACCCAGAAGTAACTGACTCCAAAAATGAAAACAAGAGCAGATATCAAAGCTAGGGATATTGATAAAGCAATATGAGGAGGTTCTATAAACACATCAGAAGGAAAAGAAAACATAAATGAAAGTGCAGAACAATTTGCAATGAAGAAGTGACAAAAGATGAAACCAACAAGGCTGAATTCAATTTCTTCTTTGCTTATTTTCCCCTACTCCCCAAGGGTTAAGTGTAAGTAGAGCGCAAAGAACAGGATCAGGAAAAGAACAGGCTATCATTTAATCCTCACTCATTTAGGAAGCCATAATATATTAAACAGTTCAAGAGAACATTAGAAATAATGCATGAGTGGACAACACAGATAGTAGCCACACCAAACATGAGCTAAAACCTCAGTTGTGCTGATTGAAAAATATCAAAACTCCACAGAAATTATAAAGTAAAGATTAGTAAGAAATCAACACAAACTTTCCTCAGTCAAGGTCAGAAAATGAGCTTCCTTACCAACAGCTGATACAGACTGACATAGCCTTATATATAAAATGAGAAAACTGTCTCATCAAACAGATGGGCTCAGCTTATGTAGGCTAAGATTATTTACCATACATAGCTTCAGAAAATGTTACCTTGGCAGTAAGATGAAAAGGAAGGATTTTGGTCTGAGACGGCATTACTTTCACACTGAGCTTGCATGTATGCTGAGCTTCTCATCTCTGTATCTAATCCCCTATTACAGCCAGCAGAGACCTTGTTCAGTCCTGATCAAACAGGATCCCTGCCTGGACACGGTGCCTGCTGCCACTGGAGGTGCCCTAGGACTTCCCACCACTTCCAGATGCCAGCCTGGAAGTAAACAGACCCACAAAGGTCCTGTGTCATGCCATGCAAATATCCTGGCACATCAAATGGCACACATTGCCTTTCAAGTCTATGTCCCCTGTAAATGGAGGACAAGTCTCTCACTCATATGCAGACACATATAATAGAGACAGTACATTTAGGTGTCAACCTGGAGTTGGGTATTGCCTTTTTTCTCTGAACTTAAGTGACCACCTGCTAGCGATCCTAGTTTTTTTGTGTAAATATTTGTTCTGTTTTTTCTTTTCAGCTGTTTTCTCTCATATCCTTCTTAACTATGGATTTCATATTACTTCCACATATTATTTATTTACAATTTAATTGTCTTTCACTGTGAGGCAAAATTCTGTTTCCATACAACTTGGAGAACATAGTTTCTACAGGGAAGATTATATGAAGTCTTATTTGTTGATCACGTGGATTAACATGTGAAATAATGTTTATATAAACTGGATAAATTTGCATTAGGCCACACTAAAACAATCCAGATCTGACATATAGTTGTCTACAAGTCTCCTGGGTAATGCAGAAAGCCCCAACAGAAAGGAAAAAGGCACACACAGTTGCCATCAAGGAAAGGAAAAGGGAAAAGGGAAAAGGGTTACAAACCAGCATAGCCTGAGAACATTCTAGGATAAACTATTCTGTAACTGCATAAACATACACAACAGTTAACACAAGTTTTTTGTGAACAAATGGTATATATAATTTTTTTTCTTTTCTGACAAAATAAACAAGCCTGAAATATTAGAGGGCCTTTTGACTTTGTCCTATCTGAGGCTCCTCAGAAATCCACCCACAGAAATACTGTTTAGATTGAATCACCTATAGATATGGTTCCAGAACTAGGTTCATGTGAACCTAAGCATCATTACAGGTGCCCCACAAAGTTTAATGCTGGATCCATTATCTTCCAGTAATTTCATTAATGAAGTCAATGACTTTAAAAAACCCACACAGCAACAAAAGACTTTTGAAATAAAACTGTAATCTGGGAGGGGATACATTTACAAACCTAAATGGCCTCAATAAACCTGAGAAAAGGATTCAAATAAACATGAAATGTATGTAAAGTACTCTACTAGGAATAAAAAAGAACAAAACAGTTTTCCAGAAATGTTACAAAACAAGCCCATGTGGTTAAGTAGCAGCACAGCAGAAAAAGATCTGCTGAGACCACAGACTGAACAACAGTTGTCATGCCACACAAAAATGTACCAATGTCTCTCTGGATCACAGAAGTTCATTCTGTCCAGTATTCAGAGCCTCAGTTAGATTAGCATAATCATTATGGGCATCACACTAAAAATCATGCAGCGATTCAGAAAGATTTCAAAAAATAAAGACAAGCTGATAATACATTCAGGGAAAAAAAAAAGCGAACTGTTAAATCTGTAGTGTTAATCTATACCACTAGAAAGCCACCAGATGAACAATAACTGATATAACCCTCACAATTCACTTGCAACCCAGATACAAAAAGGATGAAAACTGTAAACCATATAGAAATCCATTGCCTGTAACAAGAAGCAGTAGCTTACAAAACATAAAATTTTCATCTTAAACCTCTCAATTCAGCTTTCTAAGCTAACCTCTGGAACACATCTCCTTACACTCATAATTCTTCCCCTGCTAGATGTGCCTGCCAGTACAGGATCTCACATCAGAAGTCCAACAGACCACCTACCTCTCCCTGAACAACAAGTAAGATTTTAGCAGCACAGCTTCTGCCAGTGGAATTGTATTTATAACAGGGTATTTTGTCAGTCTTGTAGGCTGAGGAGGAAAGGAGGGGCAGGACTCATACTTGCCTGTGATTTTGTGGTTGTTTATACACATAGCTCTAGCTGAGATGGGTACACAAGCATCACCCTGAAGAAGTGCCCATGACTGTGGTCAGGCAAAGAGCAGAAATGGCTGTAAATTGCTTTCAGAAAGAGATGAACCAACCCAGAGTCACCTAATTAAATGAAAATATCTGTGTCTAATCAAGTATCTAAACCTGAGCTAGCTGACGTGTGCTCCCTTCATTGGCAATGGAGATGTTGTCAACTGAACCTCAGGAGAAATGCATCTCACCCTCATGCAAGACAAAATGGGTAAAACTAACTCAGATGAACAACACTCCCAAACTTTCTGCTTCCTTTTAGATTGTGAAAGGAGCCTGGGATAAAGTATTTGGTTTAGATATGTAAAAGTTTAGTGAGATCCCACCCTACATGTGTAATGACAACATTACTGAAGAATGTAGAAACAAAAATGAAGAGCAAAAGTAAACAATATTAGAAAAGAAATCCACAGCTCAATAATATTTACTAATAAAATAGTAAGGTGAAGAACTATCAGCTAGAACTCAGCAGAATTATCTTTTACCTGATAATGTTGATTTAATAAAAAATATTTACATTTGCAGAGTTTGTTAGTTCTGGCAAGGTCTACAAAATTAAAATAAGTTTCAAACTTGGAGAAAAACTAAGAGGTTAATTAAAATTTCCATAGTCCTCTTCATCTATTTTTAATTATTAGAATATAGATTATTACAAGAAAAAAGAAAGGATAAAATACAAGGTCAAATGACATTATTTTGTGAATTGTTGAAATGGAAGGCAAATGGAAAACTATGGCTTCTCTGAGCAATAATATAGTGGTTTAAGTAAATACTCCCATATATATTTTATGGTAGGTATTGAAGTACTGAGTTGTCTCACATTCTATTGCAAATGCTTCACAGAATATTTCAATGTCATTTTTAGCTGCAGCTGGGGATAACTGAGTTCCATAAAGTTATGAAAAAATATTAATGAATATTTTATGAAACTGATATCAAACTGCAGTATGATGAATGTAACTTGCTGTGGGCCCTATTCAGAGCCAAGGATGGCTGGGGGTTTTGTTGAATTTGATTAATACAAACAAGTTTTTAAAAATGCACACTTTCTCAAACTTACCACTGGTGACTCTCAGCACTCCCATCATCCAGCTGAACAGCCTTTTCAGCTTTACTCTTTCCTGTAAATGGAGTACAACATATTAAAGGATTTATTGTACTCTTCAATGTTTTAGGTGACTTCCAAAACCAAACCAATCTGATATAACCTAGCAGCAAAGAAGAAATTGCTTCCTGTTCTTAGAAACATTTAGATGGACAATGTAACATCCTGGCTTGACATCATTTACATATCCATCCATATATATACACGCATGTACACATATATACACACATCTATATTTTAATTTTTTTTAAATCCAATTCGGATGCAGTTAAGTCAGGGAAGGTTTGGACTGGACTGATGAAGGAGACCATGCTGTGCGTAAGACTGAAGACCCTTATAAAAGCAGGTTGGAGAAGCGCCTGTCAGAAGAATGAGCAAAGCTGTCTGGGTACAGGAATAAACTAGTTGAAGTTCCTTTCTAGCACAAAGACTTCCCTGAAGTTCCACTTAACTAACTAAAAATTCCACTAACCGAATAAAGATGACAGTAGGTGATTTGATCAAACCCACACTGCCAGTAAGTTCAGATAAGACCCTTGCTCTTTGCAGAGTCTCAGCTGCAACCAATTAAGCAACACTGACATTTCTGTACTGCAAGTTAACTTCACAAAAACAAAGAATAGCATACACAGCCCTCCAACCCAGTGGAATGAAAAATAACCACAAAACTACTGCCAGCTCCCCCGCAGTCTCAGTCCTGCTGCACCACTTCCAAAAACTGAGATGAAACAGGCTACCACCACCCCCACTTCACAAGAATGAGCCAAACTAGGCTGGTTACTCAACACCTAAGACCCACTTTGATTCCACCAGTCTCTATCTCTCCCTGTCTTTTCTATGCTATTATCTTTCATCAGCTGAGGCCACATGTAGTCACTGGCAAAGGCTCCAACAACAGAATTTACCGTTGTAATTTACTTTGTGTCATAATGCTCCCTGCACTGTGGGATTTCCATACAGAGCAGCCAAATTCCTACTAAAGCGAAGACAGTATCAATTAAGTAGCTAAAGCAGTGCAAGTTTTCATGAGTATTTAGATGACAAAAAGATAGTTATAAGAAAAGGACAAGGAAGGACAAGCTGAGATTGGCTATGGAGTATGTAATGACAGCACAAAGACAGGACACTGCCTTTAAAGATGACAAAGGGCATCCAGACTTCTTTGTCTGTGACACTGTCAATGAAACATAAAGTAGACAAAAAGTGTCACAAAAGACAAAATAACCTAAACTTGATTTGGTGTGGCAAAAAAAAGGAGAGGCAATGGAGAAACAAAAGACAGAGAGAAGTACTCCCACATACAGGCAAAAAGGATTATTTTAAATATAGCATGTTGATGGACGAGGGTGACACAGGTAGAAAAGATGCAGGTTTTCATGTAATAAAAAGAATCCAGCCCAATATAAAAAGGGAAACTGTACCTCCAGCCAATATGCATCCTGACAGTGAAAGAAAGGGCAAAGCTTTTAAAAGCAACAAAGAAGAAGTGCTATGAAGAAGAAAACCAGAAACTTGTGGAGATTAAGTTGTCAAACAGGATACAAGGGATGAGATGCTTGGAAGCAACACCAATTGTCACACACTTCTGTTTCTGGTCAACAGTTCCTCCAGATTCCCAAATTTTCATCCCCATCATCACCACAAAAGAGGCTGCTGATAAGCAGGAGTGCTCCTTGCCACAAGAAAGCAGGAAAACAAACCTTGACCCAGCTTCAGGATTTACTTATTACTCTTACTCTCCCAAAGATGTAATTAAGAAACTGCTGACACTATCTGGGTTTTTTCACATTCTGTATCCATCTAATTCTCAACAGATATAAAATACAGAATTTTATGGCACTATCCAGAGTCAACAGCCTTCAATTATGACCCACAATACTTCTCCTTCACTGATTTTGGATGTCTCAGCGAGATAAAAATGAACTGAAATTGTATACTGTGGCAGTTTATTGCACAAAACATTACTACTACAGTAAAAATGCTCCCATTTATTGGATTACAAATTCATTTCATTGGAAAACAGCCCACGTTCAAAGCAGGTTTCATTACGTTCAGATGACACTCTACAAAAACATTTTTCCTCTGCTTACCATCAGTAACATATTTCCTCTTCTCCTCAGCATCAGTAGTCATCTCAAAGAGATCTCCATAGGCACGTGCAAGTCTCCACAGAAAGTCCACACAGTTTTCATACTGAAAGTAGATCATAGCTGCATAATTAAACTGAGCAGAATTTCAATAGTTTACTTTCATAATGCTTAAAGCAAGTTATCAGAACATGGCATAATATTTTATTTTGCACCCATCTACATACGACTTTCAGTTTATGTGAGAACCAATTGACCAATTTTCCTTGAACAAAAGAGAACACAGCTTTTGAAAACACCCTAGGCTGTCTAAAGAGGTTTTCTTTTCGAAATCAGTTTAATTAATCAGTTTAATATAAAAACTTTAAAATATAAACATGAAAGTTTAATATTACATAAATATGAATATAATTTTTAAAATTTTAATATAAAAACTTCAGAGGTAATCCAGCAAAGCACAAAGGATCCCTGAATGAAGTGATGTGTATTTTTTTTAGGGAGGTCATAAGCACTACACTCATTCACAATCAATCTCTTATCTACCTTTCTGGGTATTCCAATATGTAAGTGAAAATAGAACTAATGTTTACCAAACCAGATGAAAATGGTACACTGAATTAAGCACTGCACACCAAATGACTCTTAAATTTGATTTGGAGTTACATATGTGCACAGTAAAGTCAAAGGAAAAATTCACATGTAGGGTATCAGAGAGGTATAAGCAGACTAGATGCTCATAGTTATGATTTCCTGAGAACACTAGGTCTGGTTACTACCTAATACCACAGGATTTTCTCACATAGACTATTCCAAAACCAGGAAAAGTAAGTAGCATTTATGTAGAAAAAAGCCCACCATCTTTCTTTGTTACATGCAAGAATATCTACATCAAACAAAGCCTCAAAGGTACTGATCCTAAGTGAGATATAAAATAGCAGAACTTTTACATTCACACAACGTGAATATTGACACCACCCTGAAATATTGCTTTCTCACTGTATTTTAAAAATATGCTTGAAATTTCATCTTCCACTTCTATGTGCATTTTAAAGCTCATATTACATTCTTAAAAGCAGTACAACACATAAGTTAAAAGTAACACAATACTAAGTTTACCCAAAATACCTTGTCATCTTTCTCAAGCAGCAGTCTGAAGCCCTGCTTTTTATCATCCTCTGAACCCTTGTGCAAATTGTCCACATGCTGTAAAAAATTAAGTAACTCTTCTTCTTCCGATTTCACCTTGGCATCAGGTGGCTTCATACATCTTTTTTCTTCCTCAGAGTCTCCTTCAGAATCAGTATGAGCTGTAAGGTAACTAAAATCACAGAAAATAATAACCATTTTTTTCTAAAAATATTGGCAAATTCATAAATTCAAAAACAAAAATTTCAGAGTACAATTTATCCTATTTGACCAACCTTAAAGGATTTTTTATTCACAGTACCAAGCTTATTATTATTATTACAAAAGCTTTACCTTCAAAGAGACAGTATGATCATATTCCAAACATAACAGGCAAGCAATCACACTGTCCTGCTGCCTAATACTCCATTTAAAAAAATGCAGATTCATATTAAAAACACTCCTAGCCCTGTGTTTCAAAGGCGAAACACTTGAAATCATCAATGTGTTTTACAACATGCTCTGTAACCCTGAGTAGGCCTCTTCAACTTTTCACCTCAATTTCCCTATTTTTCTAAATAGGAATGAGCTTACTAAGCAAAATATAAGTGCTAAAGGAATTGCTTATACAACATATTGTTAAACACTTCTAAGATCTTAATATAAGCCAATATAAATAACAACATTTATATCAATCAGATATTTCTTTTGTGCATTCTGAAGTTCAGAACATGTGAAACTGGGGAAGAGCTTATATTTACTAATTATGCTTAGTGCACAAGTACTCAGCACAAGGCAGTCAAGGACAGAAAAATATTTACAAAAGCATAAATACCACACAGAGATAAGCAGGTGGCCTTACTGTCCAAAGTGGTGAGCATACATTAGGGTACTTCAATTTCACAGAGGAGCAGCTGATGGCATTCTTTTTAAAAAGTAGCTTTTTGCTCGTGTATGAACTAAAAATGGACAGAAAAGCCTCATCTTCCACATCTCCACTTTTGAAAATACTGTTCTGAGGAGAATAATGTAAAGGTATTAGCTGTCAGGTTCAGAGATTTTTTAAAATGGTTACTAGGAGCATAAAAAGCATGAAATGTACTACGCACATTAAGTAACTGAATAATCAAAGTAGGCCATGACAGTCAAAATACATTAAAATCTGGGGTTCTTTTCAGAAATTTAACCAGTACAGAATGTTATTGGTATAAATGGAGGTTATTAATCATGGCTTTTAAATATTCTGTTTTCAATATGTTGCTTTCAGAAGTGTCTGGAACTAAAATACGAGCTGATACATTTACAGCCTGCAAATGAACAAGTAAAATGCTTTATCAAGATACAGAAGTGCCAGATGTGGCATGACAGTTTTGCTGCAAAATTAACCCGGTACTACGGGAAAGAGAAGTCAAAAACACATTTGGATAAAACAATGCGTATGTAAAACACGCATATATGTTCAAACTGAAAAACATCATGGAGCAGAGCAGAGATGGGAAACTTCACACGTTCCTACAGATTAGTTTTACATAATCTTGGTGATTATGTAAAAGTTGAAAGTTGACAACACACCCTATACTGTATCCTGCAGAGGCTATATTCAGTCTCTGAACACTTATTTTAATTTTCTGAAGCATCTTTAAAAACTCAGCATCTTGTTCTTCCACAGTTATTCTGGAGTGGGTGCAGAGTTACATCATATATAGGCTGCATTTCTAAGAGCCCTAAATTGACTAAAACTGCAAGGGATTTCTTTGGGAGTGGGGCCTTTTAGCTGCAACACATAATTCTATGATGCAAAGTGTGTTTGGAAAGTATCGTTCCTCCCATGGTTTGAATTCCCCACTCCCCCTAATTAAAAGATAAATACACTGAGGATTTGTGCAACTAGGAACCTAAAATAAGGGCACTAGATAATATAAGAGCAACGACTAAGCAGTCAAAGCAAGTTACTGAAATCTGAAACCTGCATCAAATGCTACCTAATCAGGTAGATATGAAAGTAAGGAATTAGTGTTTGGGAGTCAATGTTCATGTTGCCTTCTTTATCTTTGCTGCTTAAACATCTGCTAAATTTCTATAATCACTACTGTTACAAGGTTAGACAACAGACAAAAGTGATTATTAGAAAATATTACTCTCCCAACAAAAATACGAAGGGCAAACAAGCCCAGCAGAGATTTCCAGCAGCATTGTATCAAGCTGTCATGGCCAAACATCAAATTGAGGCCAAACATCAAATTCATATGACATCAGATAAGTCATAGGAGATTGTTTGCTGGGAGACTCAAATAGAAAAGCGTGAAGTAAGTCATTATCTAACAGATGATGTGAACCCACAAGGAGCCACTTATAAAATACCAAGGAAGAATAAGATCAGACCATACTGCATCAAGCCTTTCCTCACCCCATCTCGTCTACAGAAACCTGATCTCCAGGCCACATTTGTGCTGAGAAACAGCAGAGAGCACAGGCAATTTCTTCCCCAGTCCCTTTCACCTCCACTGTCCTGGGAACTTCTCTCCCACCTTCTCTGTTTATCTCCTTTATGAATCCTCAAAGAATATAAATATGGAGCAGACCATCTTAAACCTCGATGAGAATGCCATATATTTCAATTTACTTGTTGATTGATAACTGACTTCAACAAAGCAGCTACCAACATCTACTCATTCTAAAGCACTAAAAAACACTACTAACACAAACAGAAGTGGAAATTATTGTTAACACAGTTTAAAAACTCCAGGAGTCTACAGACTGATGACAGTAATCCGAAAAGGAAATTAACAGCAAAGAAGGAAGAGTCATTATGGTTTGTTTAACAAATATTCCATACAACAGAAATCTGCAATTTTACCTGGTATTTTCCTGCAAGAAGTTTTACCAGATGATAAATAAAAAAGTGTGTATTTACATGTGATAAGCACACTGATGAATATTTGAGAAGATGGAAGAACTTTTAAAAAATGTCTAGTCAGTGACAACTTGTTTTCACCTTTATTACCAATAGATTTTAAATGAAAGAGAAAAACTGTGATAAGAATGTGAGGAGTAACAATCAACCAACAGGACTCAACTGCATCACAGTGAGCTGTTCAAAGTTCAAAGAACAAATGAAAACTGTGCCAGAGACTCACTCCACCGTGGTTAAGCAGTTCTTTAAATCCCAGCACCTAGTACTGGATTAAAAAAACCTGAACTACATGGTGTAAAACACCACTGTGGTATAAATGCACTGCAGTGGTTCAAAACCTATGCTGGATTGTCTGGAAATTGGCAGACACAGGGCCCTACCAGATATCATCTGTTCACAACACTTCAGCTTTTAGACAGATCAAATATCATCTGTTGTCTCCCCGCCAAATTAGAAAAATCACAAGCTGACACAAACACCATCTCATCTGCTCCAGCTAATTCTATAGAAAGGAGATTATATGTCACAGACTGATCTGGATCGAATTTGCACTGCATGACCCAGCAAAGTGCATATCCATCAATAATGATAAGCAGCCTCTGAGGAAAAGTTTGGCAAACTGAATTCTTAGGCCAATTGAAGGTTGCATTTAAAAGAAATAAGAGGCAAAATAAATTAAGAAATGCTAAGTGAAGTGATACTCGGAAGCAGGCAAGGGAATGTTTCTTCCCATTGAATATTTAAACTATTTCAAGGAAAAATTATAAATAGAACATCTGTCAGAATATAGTTTACTGTGGTGAATCTTTGTGGTGACTGATGCCAACTGCAATTTGAAAAGCTCGGACACCGGGCCAGCTGAAGAGCAATGCCAAACATGACACTGATGTCAAGGGTTCATCACTGCCATATCAGGGAGGAAAGGGCTTTAAAATCACAAAGAGTGACACTTTCCATCCCAGGTGACCATCTAGACACAATTTATAGTATTTGTAAATTAATGAGTGCTTCTTACCCATTCTCCAATGTTAAAAGTTCACTAGTAAATGATGGAAATTGAAACAAACTAGCAAGAATGGAATACAGAAAAGCACAGACTAGAAACTGCATGATTTTTGGCATTTGATGTCTCATCCATTCACTGCACCTTCCATTCAGACTACTGATACATATCTGATTTACTAAAAAGCATGTGTTTTTTTTCCACTTAGAGAAATATGCAATTTTTAAAGGCAAAATAGAAAGCTTCTCTTTCCAAGGTGTTGAATACCAACAGTGATACTGAGAATATGACCAGAGCAGATCAAAACAGTGAAGGCAAGATCAGAGACTGTCAGCTTCAACTATTTAATGAAAAAATGAGGTAGTACTAAAAGCTTTTCCGGAAGAAGTTTACAAACCTGAAGCCAAGATGGTCATCCAGCA
This sequence comes from Margarornis squamiger, assembly GCA_035222235.1. Lineage (NCBI taxonomy): Eukaryota > Metazoa > Chordata > Aves > Passeriformes > Furnariidae > Margarornis > Margarornis squamiger. The sequence continues at coordinate 34,248,507 of JAWWTY010000106.1, read as the reverse complement.
TAAATCCATAAAACTCTTCAGATTACTTTATCTGTCAATTCTCAGCATCTACCCATTTGTCAATTAATACCAGAAGTGCTTAACACAAGCAAAATCCTATCTTCTAGATCAGGAAAATAGTGCTGAGGCAGTGAAGCACATTGCCTGTACTTTAGATGGAGTACACAAAGTGAAAAAAATGTTTTATCAGTAACAAAAAGCAAAATCATTTCACTAGTGCACAGTCTAGCAACTGAATGCATTTAATGTGTCTGGAATTCATGACAGAACAATGTAAAACAATGCACATGGTGTTATACCTACAGCACATGAAGTGGTGATGTACATGAACTGGAAAAAGAACGTGTTGCTATTGACTCTCCCAGTAAACTCTCACAGAAAACATGCATCACAGTCAAAGTTACAGAAGATCTCAGAAAAAGCTATATACATTGCAACTGTACACACATTAGGATTAACAACCTATTCACAAGAGGAAGAAAAAAATACAAATTACTTAAATGAAATTAAATTATCTTAAATTTGGAGAAGATATGCAAAACAAGCACATCAAGTACCAGGTGTTAGTAGGAAAAAAACATTTCTTCTCAAAAGGGATTAAAAATAACATTGGAAAAGCACATACCCAAATGACTAACGCTAACTATAACCTTGAACTACCTTCCTTCCTTCTTACTGTACACAAATACTTGTCAGAGAAGGCCTCTCTTAAGGACACATTCAATGCTCTTGCACACTATAATCACTTGTATTGGATCAACTTCCTCGTCACACAGAACCTGAACACACAAGTTCCCTTGGCGTGTTCTCAAAGAGCAACACATCTCTCCTGATCAAAAAACGGGATTTTCTCAAATGCTAGGGTGTGGAACAACCCCTATCTTGCATCGGTGGACTGATTATTCACAAACTGGTCTCTTAGCCTTCTCTATGTCTCCAAACATTTTAGGCATAACATATAAGGCCTACGCAAACCAATCAATGGATAAAATAATCTGAGAAACTAATAGAACCAAAATGTTTCTACACCAGATGTAGGAGGAATGTCTTTGAATACTTCTGCCAATTCTGAATACTTAAAATAAAAAACTAGTTCATAATAGAACTGACAAGTCTTAAAATATGGTACCAAATATAAGACTTGTGAAGCATGTGGGCTGGGCTGTAACAGCAGGAAATTCTGCTCAGAGGAACTGAAAATGAATGTGGAGAAACTCTTAAAAATAGAATTCCATGAATTATTATATGCAGCATGATACTGTCTTCAGAATAGTACAGTTAAGTAATATATCTCTAAAGAAAAAAAGTGACATAAGAGAGGCAACTTGCAGACATGCTGCTGCCTACGCAGATATGTAAGACACACCGAAAAGACGGTTCAAAAAACTCAGTTGCTATAAACATACACTTATTAAATTGCATATAAGTATCTAATCTGATTATACCAAAACAAAGTTGTAATTACAGGAAAGTAATGTCATCACCATTTTTACATTACTACTGGAGGGTATGTTAGGCAACATTTGAAAAGACAAAAATATAGTCCCTCCCCTGGACTTCAGGTACATCTGATTCTTCAGTATGTTCCTCAACTCATGAGTATAAAAGATCCCAATAACCACAATGGGACTACAAGACGGGGCCAAAACTAGGAACTTTCTGCCCTACTGAGTCAGTACCCTAAATCCTTCAGGATTACTTTCTGAGCCACCAGAAAGTGCATACAACTGCAAATACCCATAAACATTGCCACTTGTATGTGTGTTGCATTCAGACACAGCCTGCATAGTAAGCAATAAGCAGAACACTGTAAAAAGTCACCTGTAAGGCCCATAGAAAACAATTATGAAAAGCACAAAAGCATTTCTACAGTTTGAACTAACTTTGGAAGAGACACAAGACTACTTTCTTAACTAGGATCACTTTCAGAATTACATCATTATTCTGAACTTTGCCTCTCATTGCATAGCTATGGAGCAATACTGCATCAGATTATTACCAAACACACTCCTAAAAAATCTGTATTACACTTGGCATTAAGCCAGCTTTAGCCATAGTGCAGATTCAGAGGTGGTCACCAAGAGTCTTCGCTGATCCAAAAACTGCTAATCTGAATTTCTGTATTCTTTTCCCACTGAATATAGAGAAGTATAAAATCTACATAAAACTGTAAAAGGGCTCCTGCTTACAGTTTCACGGAGGTAGTAATGCAATTCACACTGCATGTGTACTGTTGTATATACAAATTATTATTAACTCACCCTCCCTCACTCTCTGCCTCCTCAGAGCTGGTAGTTTCTCTTGCACCAGAAGCCGCCTCAGCTTTTCTCCTCCTCGTTGCTCTGTGTGATGGGCTAACTCTCTGCGCATCCCCCTTCCCTTGGAGCTCGTTTCGAACGAGCTCCTCAAGCTTCGGGATGGCTTCCTTCAGAAATTCCACCTCTCTCCTGAGCTGGTCCACGCTGAGCAGCAGGCCGTTCAGCTTCTCCAGGATCTGGAGCTGCCTGCCGTGCAGCACCACCACGGCCCCCTGCTCGCTGCCCGCCGGGCCGTGCCAGCCCGCGGCGTTCGCCCCGGTGCCGCTGCCGCGGGCCCGCACGCCGACCCTCCGCGCCCTGCGGAGCCACACCAGCACCAGGCTCACACCCGCCGTCCCTGCCAGGATGCCCAGGATGAGTCCTTTGTTTTCGAAGGGAGGCATCGCTGCGCGCTCCTGCGAGCTGTGGGACAACAGTGGCAGAGTTTAAGGCGCTCTTCCCCCGCTGCCCTACGCGCGCGGCGCCCGCCGCAGGCACAGGGCTACCCCGCAGTACGGGGCACAAACCGGGCAGCAAAGCCGGGACGGGGCTGGCTCAGGGCCGTGCCGGCCGCCGGCAGGACCGCAGCCCTCACCTCCTCCCAGCCCTCTCGGCACCTCGGGGTTGCTTCGCCTCAACGCGAGAAACTCCCATAATCGGATTTTCCGCCGCGGGCAGGGAGGCGGAAACCCGGCTGTGAGGCCGGCCCCGCCGCCTCCCCCCGGCCCGGCCCGGCCCGGCCCGGCCCCCCGAGCGCCCCCCGAGCCCCCCGAGCCCCGGTACGTACGTGGGGCCGGAGCGGAGCGGGCGGGCAGCGCTGCCGCCGCGGCACAGCGGGCGGCGGTACCCGGATCGAGGGGGACGGGCCTGCCCTGTGGAGGAGGGATTCCCGCGGCTGGGAATCCCGCCGGGCCGGGCCGGGCCGGGCCGGGCCGGGGGCGGGGTGAGGGGTGAGGGGCCGCCCGGCTGGCTGCACCTGCCACAGGCAGCGAGAGAACGCCCCGCTCCAGGGCAGAGGGGCCCGTCCGCCTGGCTGCCCTCAGCCTGCTGGCTGCTGGGCTCCGCTCATTTCACCCTCTGCTGCTTCTGAGCGCCACAGAGAGTGTATTTCCACTGCGTTAGTGGAGACCTGAGGCGGACAGATGCCAGGGAAACCCCGCCCCGTCGCCGGGGAGGGAGGCAGTGCCGGCACGGAAACCTCGCTGTGCTGTTAGCTGTCGGGAGGCCCAAAGCTGGTTTCACCGAAGTCCATTACGGATTGCCCAGAGTCATGGAGGAACTCATCACAGCATGGTCTGGGTTGGAAGAGGGCCTTAAAGATCACCCAGTTCCAACCCCCCGCAGTGGGCAGGGACCCTTCCACTAGAGCAGGCTGTTCAGAGCCCCATCCAGCCTGGCCTTGAACGCTGCCAGGGATGGGGCACCCACAGTTTCCCTGTCCCAGTGCCTCACCGCCCTCACAGGGAAGAATTTCTTCCTAGTATCTAATCCAAACCTACTCCCTTTCAATTTGAACCTGCTTGTTCTTGTCCTGTCACTACATGCTCTTGTAAATAGTCTTACCCCATCTTTCCTCTAAGTTCTCTTCAGGAGCAACTAGGTCACCGCAAAGCCTTCTCTTTTCCAGGCTAAACAATCCCATTTCTCTCAGCCCTTCCTCCATGGAGAGGTGCTCCATCGCTCTGATTAACTTGATGGTCCTCCTCTGGCCTCGCTCCAAGAGGTCAATGTCCTTTCTGTGCTGGGAACCCCCGAGTGGGATGCAGCGTTCCAGATGGGGTCTCACCACAGCAGGGTAGAGGGGCAGAACTTGGGTGTAGCAGCATGTGAGAAGTGTTGCTCCTGTGTCCCATCTGAGATCACTTTTACTGGTGACTCTCTCAAGACTCTTCTTTGTCCTTTATGGCAATATTTCTTTCTGGATGTGCCTCCCATTTCTGTCCTTGAATGGAAGAAGGATCATCACAGACAACCTGCTGAGACTATGTCTTCCTGAAGGCATTTTTCTACATATTTCCTGGTTACAAAACAACAAAAACAAAAAAGTATAATCTATTCATATGTTTGTAATTTGAAATTTTTAAACCAAGGATGAAAATATATTCAGTTTTATGGAAACATCACCAAACTCAAAACATTTTAACAAAATTCACTGTAAGTAATGGTTTTAGGCTACACAATCCATCAGTGTTTTAAAATGGAACAAGACAAAAATCAATCTCCATTTCAAATGTTCAGGAATGGTAATATAGATGTGTTGGATAACCTTTAATTTTTATTTTCTTTTTTTTTTTTTGTCAAAGTCTTTCTATACGCCAATTAAAAGAGGAAAATATTTTTAAAGAAGAATTAATTGCAGGGCAAACACAACACAAAACTGAAACAAAATACTATGGGTGCAAAAACCTAAGTGAGCATTTTCAGGGATTTTTCAAAGTGATTGTCTCAGGCTGCAGGCCTTAGACAAGGGGACCTGTTGACCTGTTTTCAAGAATAATGGCCCAGGAGAACTGCCATCTGCAGCTGCTTGGATATGGAGCAACTATGAAAATCAGGTCACCTGTCTGGTCCCAAAATCCTTGTTTGCTTATACCTGTGGCAATTTTACCTGGGCAGAGCAGTGTGGAAGCACAGAAATTATTGCATGCATGCAGTAACCTACTGGAACACAACAGCTTTCCAGCCTGGGGAACTAAACACGAATTTACCTAGATTTGGCATAATTCAATTGGCCTAAATATGGCATATGTTCAAAAAAACCTGAAATAAACTGTTTTTAGAAAAGTACTGTTCTTCTCCATGTGGATTTTTCCTAGTTCAAAAGAAACCTTGTATCTGAAGTCCTAAAAAACATGCAAGTCCAAACAAGCATCTGTTATAATATGGTCAGCCCAAAATATTTCTCGTGTATTTTCAGCGTTACTGCCTAAGAAGACAAAGCTTATGCCCCCAGGTTGTCCCTGTGCTGTCCTTCTGTCAAGCAACACCATGACACTTTCTCCACTCCTGAACCTGGAGCTTAATTTCAGCCAATTGTGACAGAAGAAAAATGTAAGGTTCAGAGAATCATTGAATGGCCTGGATTGGAAGGAACCTTAATGATCATCTAGTTCCAACTCCCCTGCCATGGGCAGGGACACCTTTCACTAGACCAGGTTGCTCAGGGCCCCATCCAACCTGCCTTCATACACTTCCAGGGATGGGGGGGCATGCACACCTTCTCTGGGCAACCTGTTCCAGTGCCTCACCACCCTCTGAGTAAAGAATTTCTTCTTAACATCTAATCTAAATCTCTCCTCTTTAAATCTAAACCCATTTCCCCTTGTCCTATCACTATCTGCCCAAGTGAAAAGTCACTCTCCTTCGTTTTTATAGACCCTTTTAAGAATGGAAAGGCCACTCCAAGTAGTTCCAAGAAGGCCAGCAGCTCTGGGGTGGCGAGACCATGTGAACATTCTGCCTGCCTCCACCCCTGGCCCCAGGCAGATGTACAGTGCTGCAACATGGACACACCTGCAATAGGGCACCAGCCTTCTTAGAGCACTATTTTTGTAAAACCAGGCCATGTTGTTTACTGGTCTTTTGGGAAATCTTGAACTTGGCATTTTTGTGTCATACTAGAAAAGTTAGCTTATTATTGAGTGATTATGTTCAATGGATCAGAGAACCATTGGTAAGTAATTGGTGCATGCTGTTTCCAGACAAGGCATATCTTAATTTACTGTTGTTGCTTTTCTGTGTGGGAGGCACTTGTATTTTACAACTGACATAAAATTCTTTAGCTGTAATTCTTCTGTACATTTTCTTTTGTGGTATGCTGTTCTTTCTGAAATGCTCCTCCCCCAAGCCACCAACTAGAGATTAATCTACTGCTTGTAACAAATACAGGAACCTTTAATGTATTAGTAACAGTTCATACTTATTACTTCAGCAGTTGTCTTGTAGGCATAAAGTCAAATGTTGTTAATAAGTCACCAAACATTGTGAAAGCTTAAATACCTTTGACCAGACTTGCAACCAGCCTGCCAGAAATACTACTGTTCTGTCAAGTTTTAGTGAATTCTCCTGATTTTTTTCTATAAAACCAAAATTATATATTACCTCAAAGGGAAGCATTCACTGTCAGACTTGTCAATATTCTCAGCTGCTTTTGCCCTGAACAATTATCCCATGCTCTTAATGAAAAATTAATCAGTTGAAGTTAAAAGAAGATGAGTAATAGCATACTGATCTTTTCTGTTTTCTTGAAATAAAGATATACTGCTTAGCATAGTTCCCAGGGGAGATGACATTGCTGCTGCGTTTATGCTTCTGTGTACAAATGTAAGTGTGCCTCTGCGTCTTCTCCAATATTTTTGTATCTTTGGCCAATCTCAGTCAAATTCAACGGAGAAACCCTGACAAATTTCTCTGAGTTAGTTATCTTTTAAAGGAGAAAGCCCTGAATTAGTGCCACCACTATGAGGAAGATTGCTTATTCCCTGGCGCACAACTGAGAACCCACACAGAGAAAAGCACTTTGCAAGGACAGGAGCAGAGCTCACATTTTATTAGATGTGAGGAAATTGAACTACAAGATATAACCTGATAGGAAACTTGGCCTCATTGGTTCAACTGCACTCACAACCATCTGTTTATTTATTTATTTTGTTGATAGGATCCAGTCCTGCAATTTCAGCCAAGTACAAACGGTCACTGATGGCATGGCATTTCAAAAAGAAAAAGGAAAAAAAATAAGAAAAATACGTACATGCTGTTACTGCTTCTTTGAATCTTCAGGAAGCTCAAGGACAATTTCAAAATATATTTATGCAAGCTACATTAATTTTTTTAGGCCAAGGTACATGATTCAGTTTCCTTGATGTAAGAGATTAGAGTTGGCAGCCCAAAAGAGTTTGCATATGTTCTGTTGACAACAATGGAAATAAATACTCAAGGCTACATCTGATGTAATTCCACAGCACTGTCTGATTTCTTCACAAAGATAAATGGTTCTGGAAGTGCCTGGATATACTCCAAAAAGAAAAAAATATATGAATAGTTATAAACCCAAAAATAATATATGTGTATAAATATTTAAGTGTATAAATGTATATTTTACATATATATATATATATGTATATATTCCTTTGGAGTCAAAACTCAAAACAAGTCAAACTCTTTATAAATACATGTGTGTGTACACACATGTATTCCATGTCACCCACTGTATTTGAATGTGTCTTTTTTTCAGCTTCCCTATCAATATGCTATTTCAGAGCATATTATTTTAAAGAGCTTTACTGTTTCCACCTGCAAATAGCACCTTCCTGAACTCCACAGATCCATCCCTCCAGTAAATATCAACTAGTATATGGCCCTAGGATGTCTGCAATTTCACATTTTCAATAAAACAATCATCATTCAGGTGATGTGGTCTGTTCTTCCATAATTTCTGCCTCTCTTCTGTACTACCCCTTGTGAACTTATAAAAAAACTTCCCTTCTGATTTTAACTTTCCATCTAGGCCACTAAGGCTTTGTGGACATAAGCAAGGAGTGGAGACACACAGATTGTAGGCAAAACAGCTGGTGCTGATGCCATGACATCCATGCTGTGCCCCAGGTTAACTTAACAGGGGCTGTGTGCCCATTTGTGGCTACAGTATGTTGGGTGTGCTTCTGCAATGGATATTCCCAAAATGTAACTCATGCAACTCCATGCCTGGTACACGGTAAAGCAAAGCTTGCCAAGCTGACACAGTTGGGAGATTTGCCTCTGAAGTGCACACCTAACCCAACCCTAATCATTACTCTATACATATATACTTACCCTAGGAGGTTTTGATGAGAGTTACGCAATCATTCAGGTAGGACAGAGGGAATACAGGGAAGGAGTTCACCTCCCCTTGGCAATTGCTGTGTGCTGGTAAAGGGGTTCTTCCTTCACCATAGGATCACTTTTGGACAATGACAATTGATAACTGTAGCATGAGGAAAGCATGAGGAAAAGTGGTGAAACCAGGTGAGATAAGGGAAGCATAAACAAACTCTTAACCACTTACAAGATTTTTGCTGCATACAATAACAAGGCAAGATTTCTACTGTATTCAATGCACACACACATACATACACACTCACACAAATCTATTTATATATGCAGCATTTTAGTTTTGCAGATTGTTTCAAGTCCCCTAATGTGCTTTTTCAGAAGGAGATGGGTCTGTTAAAGTAAAATGTAAATGCAGATTTTATTATTTTAATTGGTGTCTGCACTCAGTCCTGGTCTTTAAGAAGCTTTTCCTCTGATTCTGAGCTGCAGATTCCTGAAGACTAAAGAGTAAATAAACCAGATGGCCTTTCTGAATTTTGGTGAGATGGGGCTTACAAGCCCCTTGCTCATTCACAGTTCCAGTGCTGCTACCTTGTGGAAAAAGAGACTGCAGCAACTGCAACATTCATAAAAGGTGATATTAAGATTCATTGTCAAGAATGGTAATGATGGCCTTTTTAATGTTTGCATGTTTTTTCTAATTTAGAAAAACTGTGTTAGTGTGATTAATTCAGTAGTTATATAGGGAATCATTATTCAGATTGTAATTTGGGTTCTTTTGACTGCCCAGAATTTTGTAATTAATTTTTGCAGAAGTAACATAATCCCTCCCAGTACATTCTGGAGTATAAACAGTACTATTGCTTGTGAAAGTCATGAAACTAGTTCTATTGCCACTTCTTATAGACACTATTTAAAGCTACTGCATGGTTATTCAATACAGAGTTTCCAAAATCCAAATCTAATGAACAGCTAGAAAAGCATCTCAGGCGATATCACACTATTTCTCTGAAACAGGCAGATTTTTGGCCAGAGTAGTTGTTTTTGAAACATTTTCACTGGCACATTCTTTGATAGACAAACTGAAATACCAGTTATTTCTGAGAGCAACAGAGTAAGATTCCAGCCTTAAGAAGAAATTGTACCAACAAGTGAAACATGTTTTTGTTTTCTTTGTCTGTTTTCCAGTTTTCAAATGCACATGCAAATACAGATTTGTATGTCAAGAGGCACCTAAAATACTTGACACACTTCCATTGCATACTGATATAATCCACTTTAGCAAGTTACTAAGAAGCTTTTCAAGATCATCTGTGCTCATAAAGGAGGCACTTAATGTTTTACTCCACAGTCTTGGGTTGGGAAAGCAGGACTTAAGCAACAAAAACACCTAGAAAAGTCAAATACAGAAATAGAAGGGCTTGTCCCAGATTTGGCAAGATGAAAAGTTAACGTCAATGCAATTTGATGAAGTTGTTTTTATTTCAATGGGATTGTGTCTGTCACTTTGGGGATGTAAAGGTTGGTTTGGTCTTACAGTTATTTCAAAGGCAAGAAAATAATTTCCAAAAGTGTTACAGCATATATATCATATGTATACCAAAATATGGTGTATCTTCCAGTCACACACAATCCTTTTTTACATTTCTATTTTATTTTTAAAAAAAAAACAATTTTAAATGCTTTGAAAGGAGTCCACAGATCTTCATTCCTCACACAGTCCTACTGAGTAAGAAGTTTGAAATTAGCATAAAATCTAGCACTACACTTGGAACAAGTCTGATACTCATCAAGAGTTACTCTGAAGTGCCATCAGTGTGTGAGGCAGCAAATGACATAGATAAGGTATCCATTTCACTACTGTGCATCAGATCCGGGTCCCAAAACACTGAAAGAATGCTAAAAAAAAGTGCTTATTTTTTTAAATTAATGCAGCGTTCTCCCAAATTGCGCGTGCCAGCAGAATTTGTAAACGTGCAGAGTAAGAAATCTATTTAACCTCAGGGTACTTTGTACTCATTTGCGTTAGGCTGGAAACTAACGTTGGGCAGTAACATTTAAGCCTTCCTTGGTATTTCTCTCAAAAGGAGCGCCATGCCGGTATTGTGTCCCGGTGCAACTGATGTTTGGCACTGCCGATGGGGGCTTGGCAGGTGGAATCTGGAGGGCAGGGGGTCGAGGGAGGGCAAGCAGCAGCCGCAGCAGCAGCCGCAGCAGCAGCATTAGCAGGCGGGGCTCCAGGGCCCACGCGAGGCCCTGGCCGGCCCCAGGGCGGGCGGGCACCCGCGGCCTCCCCGCGGCTCCCTCGGCCGCCCCCCTGTCTCCGTGTGTGGGGCACAGCTCCGTGCCCCCAGGGCGGCCCCGGGCGCCTCCCCACACCCCGCAGGCTCTGGGGAGCGCCCCGCCGCCGCTCGGGGTGCCATCCCGGGGCGGTTCCCACGCCTCCTCCTCCCGCTCCCGCCCGCCGGGCCGGGCCGCGTTGCCCCCACAGTGGGCGCTGGGTGGCGCCCGAGCCCCGCCGCCTGCCCGCCTCTCCCCTCCGCCTGCCCTCCCACGCACCGGCCCGGGGAAAGGCCCAGGCACGCCTGTCCCCGCTGTTCCTGTGCTACCCGTGAGCTTCCCTGTGCCTTCCCAGGGAGCCGATATCCAGCACACAGCCAGGGCTGCTCCTGCTGCCCCCGCTGCGGCGCATTCACACCCTGCCCTCGGCACGCCGCTCAGCGCCATCGCTTGGCTGGAAAAGAACCGAAAAAACCCTCGTGTTTTTTGTTCTTGCTGTCCTGCGGGGTTGGTGGGTTGAATCAGAGCGAGGAAAAAGCCTCTTTGTGAGTTAAAAAATAAAAAGGCAGGATGACGCGGCCGTGAGCTGAGGGGAAAGGTGGGTTATCTGGCTCATCTCCTGGAGGTGCAGCACTAATTGTAGGGGAGGGGAGCGAGGTGCAAAGACAGCCCTTGTATCCTGTACCAGAGCACAGTGACAGACATCTCGGAGATCTCTGCAGCGGATGCTCTTGTTTCCAGAGTACACCCGAGTTAAGAGTCATTCTCATGATGTGGTTCTGCGTCAGGGGTCCCTTAAGAAGAAAAATTCAGCTCAGTGTTGTGTCCTTTGAGTCTTAAATAAAATAAAAAATCGAAGGGAAGTGGAAGCAGCAGAACAGATGCTCAGAAGAAAAGCAGAATAATCACAAGAGCTGGAGGTAGAAGCAAATAAGTAAGAAATGAAGGTGGTGTACATCTCTGTAAAATTTTAAATGCCAAGAGAACTTGTCTCTGCAACAAAGGTGACCATGATCTACATTCCTTCCTCCTGAGTTTAAAATTGTAACCTGGTTACATATACATAAATTGTCTGTAATTTCTGTGGAGAGACAGGCCCCTTAAAGGGGAACAAATCTTCAAGGTGGATATCGTAGTTGTCCAGTTGCTTCAGGCTGTACACTGCAGAGTCTTGCTCTTCTGTGCCTAGGGTATACTGACCTCTGCCACTTGCAAGACATCCTTGTCATGGAAATTATTTGAGACAGATACTGGATCGCGTTATATGGCAGGACAGCCCATGTGATCCTCGTTATCTCTTTGGTCTTAAAGGGGTGACTTTATTTTCAACCTCTGGCAAGATGTCCTGCAATCTATTTTGGACTGAAACAGAAAGACGAGCAGAGTATCACGGAGCTGTGGTGACTTCCCTGCTTATCTTGGCTGCCTTCTCCTCGAGAGTTGTATTGAACAGCAGTCTGGTGCAGCAAACAAGTTTGGCCAGTATTTATAAACAAACATGCATTTCTTGGTGCATTTTTTCTTATCTGCATCTTTTTCCCTTTTTTTTTTTTAAACATTTAATCACTCTGAGGCAATGGCAGTCTATCTATGATCACTCTAAGAGAATAATCAGTGTTTAACAGTAATGCATAATAAAAATTAGCTTCATAACTAAGCTGGAAAACAGCATCATTATAAGCACTTTAATTTAAAAAGTTACTACATAGATTCTAGATAATTTTCTTTCTAATATCTACTTCTAAATACCATGAGAAGTGAAAAACTAACTGCATTAAACACTTATTTTCATAATGCTTTTTACCATGTTTCACTTATATATGGAAAAGAGTGGTACATGAAGAGTTGCAATGTAAACAAATAACATAACTGATTTATTGTGTAAGCTGAACCAGCAAGTCACAGTAACCCTCTAACAATGTTATTCATCAGGAACACTGTGCTGATTAATTTTAAGAGCCCAGCTTCAGTAGTAATGCTTTTGGACCCACTGATTTTGGTAGTTCTATGTGTTTCAGACAGACACCATTGTCCAGCTTGGCTATGAATGCATTTCAGACAGCTAAGGTAGCAAGCGCAAGTTATTAAACATCTGAGTGTTTAATAAAAAAAAGCATATCCTTCTTTGTGATTAAAAAAAAAAATAAATCAGGGGAATTCACTTTCCTTTTTAATTCAAAGAGTATTGACCAGAACTAGGACTGTAATAAGAAGCAGAACGTGTTATCAGAGGGCTACAGTGTTGCACAAAACCCTTTGAAGTCCCTGGCAAGACACATGCACTGTTTTGGCGGTCACACTAGAGTGAATATGCATACGTAATTCTGGAGGGAATATCTGACATTTGGGTTGTGGCAGCCAGGACTGCAGGCCTGCTGTAATGCCAGGCCTCCCAAGGCCCTGCACCCTCTCTCCATGAGGCTCTCTAGGCCATTTTGGCTTTCTCATTTGGAGCAGCAGTAGCAACACAGAGCAGAGATGGCTGGAAATTTCTGACAGGAAATTTCTCCACTGGGGAAAAAAAAAAAACCCTCCAAAACTGTAATTGACAGGTTTCTGAGCAGCACATTGGCTGTGACAGAAGCCAGGCAGGATCCCAAGCTGCCTGCTTCTCTTGTAGGCTTACTTGGCTTTCTCTGTCAGCAGTTCACATGCTTTCTGGGCTTCTTGACAGCTCAATAGGGAGGGTACCATGGGTCAGGGAGCCTGTGAACATGAGAGGAGTCAGCAGGCTCAAGCCCACATTTCCATTCTAATCCCACTTTGGATGGATAGTCTTTTCTAGAAATATGGAAGAGAAATTCTGGTTTTCCAGGGCTCCAATGAAGAACATTTGATCTCTTATTCCAGAGAACTTCAGGCAATGCCAACAGCAGAAAGAGCATCCATCCTTCTCCAACTGAGAAGCAGTGGCAGGGATAAGGTGCTTCAAAGAAAAAGAGGCATCCTCTCTTCCCTTTTTGAGGTGGCCACATCAACTTTTGATCACTCTATCAGCTGTATGGGACTATTGTTGCTGTGCTTTTCCATTCTTGGCACATAACATTTTCCATGGAGGTACAGTTAATGGACATTTAACCTAGACCAGGGAGTAAGGGGAAGAAACACAGAGGGTGATTCATAGTTCTCAATTACTGTTCTCAGGCTGAGAAAGGCACTAGTGCACTTTGGCTGCTGGCTCAGTGATGCTCACGTCCTGTCTGAAACTCTCCTTTGTAACTGCTAGGCATCCACAGGTTATTTAACCAAACAGTGAATTGCTCATCAACTGTTTGGCATGAATGTTTTTAGGTTCTCTACCTGTTAGTGGCCTTTCTTCAATATAGCTCTGAGCATGTATATTTCCCTTACAATAAATGCAACACAACAGATTAGCCAGGCAACACAGGATGATTCTGCTTCTCTTCAGTGTAGGTTAGAAACTGATCTACGGGGAATTTAACTTCGGCACAGGAACACACTGTCTCATGGAGCCCTCAGAACAGCTCACATCCCCAAGTCTTTATTCAGGCCCTGATTAAGCAAACTCCACAAGCATAAATCAAACTAAGACCATGGCTTTGCTGAATTTACGTCCCAGGTCTTACTCAAGTAAACTATTCAGGGAAGTTAAAATTAGGCTGCAGCTTTTAATTTGCTGTTTCAAATCAGACTCCCTACACCTGTGAATAAAGCCTATTATCACTTTGTCTACTCATAACTCTAAGTTCTCTTCAGTTTTTCACAGTCATCTGTAATTTATTTTCCCAGTTAGAGGTAGTTGTAGAGAAAATAAGATGTAAGACATCTGATCAAGAGGCAGAATTAAACTTGTCACAACTAGGTGATTTGCCATAAAATAGTGAAAAATGCTTTAATCTTTCACTGGTTCCATTTTAGGTTGTGAGAAAAGAGGTGAATATTTTTTTAAAATTTATCTTCTTCTGTACACAGTACCAGAAGGTTATACTTGTATTTTTTTCTTTATAAGCAAGTCCAAGCTTCTGGCTAAACTCCAGCGGACATTTTTCTTTGTCCATTAAGGCAATCTCCTACACAGTTTACCAGGGGAGGATGAAATTCCTCAAGCTGTGTTATAAACATTCATCACTGAAATCATGCTCCTAGTAACAAGAACAGCAGACAAAATTTAAGACAGCGTGTCATAGTTTTCCTCCAAACTAAGACACAGCACTACACTGAGTGTGCTTTACAGATGGAGACTATAGAATCAGGAGTGAAACAGTAAAACCAAAGACCAAGTAAGCCACTGTGAAAAGATTAAACAAGACAATTTTCCATCATAGAGAGTTTTGAGGTTCAGTGGAAGTAGGAAAACCTGATTCTGTCACTGCAAACAAAAGACACTAATATTTAGATGCCAAAAGAAAGAGTCTGAGAAAGGATCTTTTCCACTCTTTTGAAAAGTCTTGGTTCTTCCCTGAAGCAGTACTTTACAGAGACAACGTACAAGTACTTCAAAGCCATGTAGCCTGCATTTTCTTCCCTGGATGAACTTTTTCAGAGCTCTAAGGAATCTACCTGTTGTTCCTCAGTCTTTCTATTGTTCAAGTTAATTCCTCTTGAATAAAGTCTCTAGAGATGATAGCTGAAATCAGGGCCTTGTTGAGACCATGGAACACAGTAGGCAGCGCTGATTTTAGTCTGGGTTGTAATTCAGCATGGGACTGAAAAGAGGCAGTGTTGACAGCAGTGCCTGCAGGCTGCTGGTCAGGGAGACTCTTTATCAGTTCACCTTCCTGTCTTCCTTTTCAGATGCAATTTACTCCCTTCTCTGCCAGTCTCCCTAATTAATGCAGAGGATTTGTTTTTGTATAGCCCTAATAAATCGTAATCACCTTCAATATAGCGCTTCCCCAGACTCTGACCTTTTGCTCTCCAACCATGTCCTGTGCCAAGTATTGGGTGGGAGGATTGGGCAAGGATTTCCTTATGTACTGCCATCACCAGCAACAGGGAACCTAGATTTCCCTTCCTTATTTAGGCCTGTGCTAAAGGCTACCACCATTAATGAATTATTTCCTTTATGGAAAGCATTTCACAACATTAAATAGAGCTAAAGCCAGAAAATGATCAAAAACCTGAACAAATTTCTGCAGAACTTCTAAAGCATTTTGAAACAAAATGAAAACCTCTTAGAGGCTCTTGTTGTTGTGACAAAAACTATGCAACTCCATGAAAGGCATAGTGTTCTAGGAAAATAATAATTTCTAGGAAATTCTGTCGAGAGACTGATGAGGTGGCGTTTTCTGGACATGCTATGAGCATTTCAGTACCAGCCTCTCTACCGCTGCAGGCTGCATCTGGTTTTCAAAGAGTTACATGTTCTGCAGCATTGCTGGCAGGTTTCTGGTATGTGAATCTAGTGAATCTGGGAGCCCCATTGGGCTGTAACTTATGCAGAAGGCTGCACTGAGCCCTGGCAAGCTCAGGCCACAGGAATTTAACAGTGCAATAGAAGGAAACATGCCAAACCATCTACCTGAACTGCTATTCCCTCAACACATTCCTCTGTGGTGTTTCTTGGCTGGCTGCTTGATCCCCCAGCTCTAGAACTGAAAAAAACCCTGGTCCTTGAAGCTATATTTCTCATAGTCCTATACATAGTGTATGTGGCAAAAATACCCCAGAATACTATAAAGGTTTCATTTTCCAAAACCAAAAAAGACCCTGAGAAATAATTATCTTTTCCTAATATCATTATTACTTTTAGTTAATACTGAAGAGTAGCAGATGGGTGCTCATGTATTTAGATACAAATATGTGAAAATCAGAAGCACATCTTTAGATATTTAAATTTCTGATTTTTGTTTTGGGGAAGATATTGCAAAATCAAGACTATGAATAGGTTGCCTTTTAAAGCTGTCTTAATTAGTAAAAGGTTTTTAGACTAATACTACAAATCTAAAACCACACACAATTCTTTCTTCACTGTGGATGGGTCAAAATCCTATCAACTGCAACAGACCCATCCTCTTCTCCCCAGAGGATCTCTATTTATGTGGCTGTTTAAAGCAGATGCACAGCTGGTATGAAATTACAGTCTTGCAGAAACAGAGAAGCTTAGCACAGGAAAAAATCCAACATACAACTAGCAAAGTATTACAGAAGTTATTTAATTTGTTTTCGTAGTTTATGCATGTAGATGATTACAACCTCTGCTACAGAAAGTAGAGAGGTTTCTGTGTTTGCCTGCTCTCTGTGTCACAAGGAAACAGTTTGGGTTAATTGGGAAATGAAAGTCAGTCATGTCAGCCAATGGGAGACAGCAGGGCAAATTTTCTAGAAACTAATATTTTTCTAAGTTGTGCAGTATTTCAAAGTGTATGGAATTGTTGTGTATTTGTAACTCTTCTAATGACTATCCTGAACATGGAAGGTTGTTTCCAACAGGAGTAATGTTTAGTGTGCATATTTCTTAGCTGTACACCAGCTATATACTGAACAGCAAGTTTCCACAGGGTAGCAGCGGTCACAGAACAGTGGTTGGTGTGCATAATGTACTGCTGTACCTATTGCACAGACCATTCAAGCATCAGCTCAGCAAGCAAAGACAGGAATTTGGAAGTAGTTTTGCCTGATATATTTGTGGGTGCTTTGTGTTTGTGTTGGTGAGGCAAACTAAAGCAAGGATTCCTATTACTGTTCAACTAATGACTACCACTGGTAACTTCTATTATCCATCAGATTTATAAGAAGATAGCCTCACATATGTTGTTCTTGTCCATAAAGTAGACATTGCTTTCAAATGCTGTGTTTTCAAGTGACCACAATATGTCATAACATTTGAGTCACAATTCCCTATATTTTGTGGTGCTATTGGATGTAAGGGAGTCCTTGGACTCATGCTGGAGTGAAAGGAGTCCTTTCACTGCCTTCAACAAGCCTTGGATCAGACTCTGGCTTGCTTAGCACATTATTTTGGAAAGTCATTGACTCTCCTACACTTCACCCTCTCTTCCTTTTGGAAAGCTTATTAATTTATAGGTCTTTAGAATCTCAACTATTGTCTTAGGAGAGATTTTGGAGGGGTTTTTTTGTTTGTTTGTTTTATATCTTGGCATTAGTATGTTGGCTGTTCGTAGACTAAGATGACCCTCATGTTTATAGACCTCTTGAGAAAATGGAATCACAAGTCTTCAATAAAATCTAATCAGCATTTTAAATTACTCACAGATATAAGAGTTTAACTAAACACAGAAAATACCCTGGTGTTCCACCCCACAGGGTCTTATCGCGGTCAGCTTGGCTTCTGTACTACAAAAACATCCTCAGTTCTTCAAATATGCCAATAAACTTCCCCCGAGAGGCAGACTTCAGCAAATAAAGCCCTCCCCTCATGCTCCATCACCAATGTTTGCTTGTTAGACTTTGGATGAAAGAGTCAAAAATTTCTCCACTGAACCAACAAACTGCTGGAGGAGTTTAAACTGCCATAAGCATGGGAAAGCAGAGCAGTTGAAACCATAAAGACAGAATTTGGAACAAGGTGATGTCACAGCCTAGTATCCATCAGGAATACATTCACACTCCAGAATCCTTCCAGCAGCCAAGCAGTTCTGCGCTAACATGGATGTCACTGGGGAGTTTTTTAATAGTTTTTTGCTGTACTGAGCCAAACTGAGGTCTTTGGAGAGTTACGGGAGAAGTGGAATATGCACATCTGGGAACTAAACCTAATCAATACTGATACTTTAATCATACAAGGCTTTCACTTGCTATCACATATAAAGGAGATTTTAGAGTGTTTTAGTTATTTTTAAAAGTGATTGATTCTCCAGACAATTGTATTATATATGGATATATATAGAATAAAAAAGCTTCATTGATGGATATCAGATGATAGTATCAATAGCCAGAATAAAGGAAAGTTTGTCCCTATAGTAATATGTTACTTTTCTTTGAATAAAAGTAAGCTTGAGAAAGTTGTATGTTACTAGCTCCTCCTTCTGAGGCAGTAAAAAGGTGGTTGAATACATCCAAAGTGTAATGATGTTCAGATGGGATACTGGGAAACAAAACTGGTCAGGAATGAGCAATTATTTCAGGGAAAGTAAACATAAAAAATGAGGTTAGAAACATAGAGAACATTTTAAAAACTGTATTTGTTTTCTATTAAAAATAATAATGAGAAAAGATGTTTTCTTTCTTAAGGCAGTATATTTGGAATTGAAACAATAGTTCAGTCTAAGAAGAGTAGTGATTAAATTTCCAACAAAGGTGTAATAACAAATGCATACCTGATACTGGATGCTAAGGAAGACTAAATACATGACAGTAACAACAAACTAATTAATGGTTTAGGAGGAGGAGAGCTGAGGGGGCCCTCTCAAGACTCTGAGAACTTCTGAGGTGGAGAGGTATGCTGTACCCAGCAGTCTCTCCTTTCCACTTGCATGCTGTGCTGGCCATGACATAAGTGACATTCTGACATCATTCCTTGTATATAAATCATCAAAAAGTTATTTGAAAATAGCATCAATTTCTCCTTTGGTGTAGAAGTGCGGATATGTTTACTGTTTATCTCCAGAGAAGATGATTTGAGGGATTAGCATATGGTTTATGGCATTTGGCTTTCAAATGGAAATCCTTTTACTCATGGTATTTGAAGGTCCTAACTGACCTAATTCTTTCTATAATTCTATGAAAATTTCTCATTCTCAATAAAATTCAAAGAATGTCTATACAACTTGTCAATGGTCATTACATTTACAAAGCTCTTGAATTATAGAAGACCTCAGGATTTGTGCTTTTCATGCATCTGTTAGTAGGGCATGTACCTGTGTCCCTGGACTTGCTGAATCTGTGTGTACCCAAAACAAAGCATCACAACATCATGCGGTCTCCTGACTACTTTAGCCTTAGGGCTGACTTAGTATTCAGGTCTGGACCACAGCCCAGGCAGCCAGCCCTTGCCTGGAAGCCCAGACTCTCTGTGTCAGTTCCAGCCACCAGGCAGATCTGGGTCCTTCATACATCACTCAAAAATGCTCAGTCAGTGGAATTTATGGGTTGCTATTTAGGTGGTGGCATTTAGCAGAAGTCTTTCTAACTTGCCACTTTGCAGGGAGGCTGGTGTTGACAGGTAGAAAAATATCCAGCAAATTCAGAATAACAAAAAGAAAAAAAAAAATAATGCATGGTCTCTTCTGGTGCAAGCTTTTACAAACAACATCCAAAGACTGCTTCAGTGATGAGGAATATGGGTCAGAAAAATACATTTAGAGTTGGGTACTTGGGGGCTACCTGGAGTCTGAATAAGCCTAAGCACTTGGGGATCTCACATGCACTGGAGGGCAGTGGCAGAGCTGAGTAAATCTGCCTCTAAATGTTGCACTGACATGCAGCTGCCTGGGCTTGTGACATCATCTCCCTTGCAGAAATCATAAAGACTTGTAACAGTGGGGTTTTTTTTTCACTAACAGCACAATTTCGCTTGCACTCCTGCAGAAAAATATCAGTTTCCTACTCTGTATTTAGCAAACCATGGGAGGATCAGGTCCCGGAGGGGCTGAGGGACCCCCCTGCCACTGCCGCTACCTGAATTCAGCCCTTAAATCCCCAAGCAACTTTTCCAACACACATGCCTGGGGAGGCACTGGAGCTGTCTGCCTGCCTAAATTACTGCCTCTCAGCATGTCATAACTACTGAAGTGCGGATATGTCCATGCTGTTACATGTTTAAGACCTTCTTAAGTAAGCTATTAGCAGATCTACGTTGCCTGCAGGTCTGCTTCTCCAGGCATTTTCTGTTTGTGCTGTCATAGGGTCTAACAGACGGTGTTCCTGGCAAAAGCGTTTCCTCATGGTTCATCTAACCACTGAAACCTATGGAGGACATGAGAGTCCAACCCCCAGCTCCCCCAAAAGGGACATTCATGATATGCAGAATAAACAATGACACTACTCTCTTCTCATGAAAAGAGGATGATTTACTTTTGGTACCTGTACTGAGGAAAAGGCACATGGTGATGAATATTGAGATGTAAATGCACCCAGCCAACACAGAGTTAGGTCCCCACCTGCCCTAGAGTCTTGCAGGACTCAGCACCTTCCACTGGCTTCACAATTCACATTTCAATTTCCATGAGACTCCCAGAACCCCTTACACGGTGTTTGGCAAGGTATCCAGATACTAACTGGAAGCAGTGGATCCCCTCTGCTGTTAGTGCAGGACATGTGGTCAGGGACATCTGTGGGAGCACAGAACACCCCTTCCAGCCCATCTGACAGCCTGAGTTAGAAATTTGAAATGAATGCTTTGCAAGAGACACATTTTCTTCTTCAAATATTAGAATAAAGAGCTCCTTAGCAAAAATTTGCATTTAATGCAGGTACTTTGCTAAAGTTGTGGTACGTACACTGTAACAACTAAATGGAGCCTTTTGTGTGTACATGTATGACAGTGACCTCAGCTCAGTGGCTGAGCCCAATGCAATTTTTTTAACCCAGGTGAAGTTATAACAGCCAATTAATAGAGAATTTCGCCACAGTTTCCCAGGCAACAACAGACAGAGGTAGCATATCACAAATCTTCTGTCTTGAAAGCAAATGCTCCCTTTTTTCCAAATCAAAATCAGGACTTTCATTTTTTCTCCTTTATTTTCTTTAGGAACAGGCTCATGCAGAGAAGTCTGGGACATGTTTGGATCCTGGAGGCTGGTTCAGGTCTGTGTGGGGCCTCATGACAGGATTCAGCATCTCATAAAAATCTTGTCAAGCTTTTGGTATGGGGATGAGTTTCCTGTCTCAGATTAGTTCCCCTCTTCCCATTTCTCCATTATAGGGCTATAGCATATTCCTAAAGAGATGGTTTGCTTTACTCTTTGAATGGTCTGCATCATGTGTGACATGAGTGTGCACAGCACTCAGGACTAACCTGCAAATCAGGTCCCCTCAGGTATTTGTTTATACAAACACTGAGTCTATTCACACCTGGAGAATATTTTTCATGCTCAACACAGACGCATGTTTCTGAAATAACTGGCCTTTCATCTTTTCCAAACTATTGATAACATGCATCAAAAGATTTTAACCTATGTTTACTGAGCCACAGTCCCACAACTTTTTTGTAGATTAGTATATGTTCCATCCATACATTCTTAGGGCTTTCTGGATGGAAGGAACCCTGTCCTTGCCCATGGGTGTTATCTGACATGATGGGTTTGTGATGTTGGGTTAACCTTCAAAGAAACTGGACTGAAATCATGTAACTATTTTCATTACAGCCTCCACCTGGACTGACATCACAGTCTCACATAATAAACAAGACCCTCTCCACTAAACTCTGTCAAGCTTTATGTTTTAATGAAGTTTTCAGTTTATGCACAAGTTTTGGTGAAAATCCACTATGAAAAAATTACACTGTGAGATCCTTTATATTTGTGGGTTTCCCCTTCCTTGATCTTATTTTATTTTGTTCTGTTTTCTTTACTAATTTAGCCAAAACTAACTTATGCAGACTTTGGTTTGCTTTACTCCCAGGTTTCTACTTCTAACATTTGATTTTTAGAGGTCTTAAAATTTGGACTCAAGAATAAAAGTCTCAGGTTTTCAAAGCCAGAGTAATTTGCTTTAGTGAGATGGTGTATTGCACCTGTGTCAGCTTAGTGGCACAAAATGTCTGTAGGGAATTTTTCATTAGAGCTTTTTCATTTTATTTTCATTCAGACATCAGAATGAGATCCCAGCCAAGAACTGAAAAGACTGATTAAACTTTAAATAGTTTTACTAATAATACTGAGAAGAAATGGACTGCATAAAGGATTTGCTTGCTGTGCACTTGGCCAGTGTGAGTGCTCAACCCTTATTACCAAAATTCTTCATACTTGTGATCAGCAAAAAAATAAACTATCAGAAGTTTTATCAGAATCAGGCATGGGTTCAAACTATGACCTGAAGGAAAATGTGCTACTTTATTAAAGCTGTAGATCTGGCTCATATGTCTGAGAATCATAATTACCAGTAGTTTAAACCACAGATGTATTTGGTGATACATGCTGATACCTTTATGTGCTCTGAAGATGAACAATGTATGGTGTTTTGCATGCCCAGAGCCAGAGATCAGACCTGCTCACCACACTTCGTATTTCTGCTCGTGACCTCATATAGGCAAAACTTAAGGTTTCTCCTATTGCTGCCATTTTAGCAGGGATGAATCCCTTTAGTATACTAATTAAGATTGGGCAAATAATTGCATTGTATTTGCCCAATCTGACTGGGCCCTTTGCCTAATGAACTGATCTGTCATGTAGGATGGGCTGTTAACTCTGAACCTCTTATTTCTCCACACATGCTGCTCTTCTAGTAGCTTTTACTTGTATTGGGAAGGCAAAATCAGATGGCAGAGACTGCAATAGTGAGAAAAACTCATGAACAGGATCCATATTTGACAGCTTAAATCAACGGAAGGCACTCAACACCTGAAGTTACCTTCTGATACCAGTTAAAGTCATGTCTGTTAACTGAAGCTGGGGCATTTGCAGGGAAGATGAAGGTCTAGAAAATGTGTTCACAGCCTGTCAGAGTGAGGCTCCTGGCACAGCAGTGAAGCAATTCCTTCATCCTGACCATGAGCAAAGCAAGCATACGTGTGCTTTCCCCTGTGGAGGAATATGGCTATAGGCACAGTCTGTTGCTAGTTAGGCTGGGAGCTGAAAATATCTGGGTCTCTGATGGAATGGTATCTCAGTCCTTTCTTTAAGCTACCATGTGGGAAAGTCATGCAGGTGGCATGTGCCAACCCTGGCTAATTTCTTTTCTCCAGAACTCTGCAGTGCTATTTTCTGGCACAAGGACCCAAAACAGACAAGGGAAATGGATATGCTTCAGCCCATCCTTCTGCCATCCTTATGCTGGCTCGTACTTTCCAAAGCACTGCATAAGGAGTATCTAAGTAATTTTGTCATGGTTGGTAGGAGTTGAATGATTGGCTAAAGCCAATTGGGAAGAAGAGTGAGAGAAGCAAATGACCAGAGCTGAATGAGAAAGCACTCATGCCAGACCCATGCCTGTTCTCAAGCTGAAGCTCAGCCTCTATCTGGGCTGGACACAACCCTGTGTTCATGCAGGAGAACTAAGGGGACTGAGGCACACAATAGGAGCCATCCACATCTCTACCAGCTACTTTGCCAGTATGTAAATCCTGTCCAAACAGCCTGCTGAGACTCCACCTGCACTTTTTTTCTCTCATTCCAGGACCCATGATTTTCCTCACCAACTGCCTCCTGGTTCAGCCATCTGTAGTGTCTGGTGAAGGACACCTCAGAGTTCTTCCTCAATTGCTTGGTCCCTACTAATGTCAGGTCTCCAGAGCTCTGCCCAGCAGCATCTCCTTGGTTTTTGGGTAGCTTGAGAAATTAGGTCATCGGAGGTGCTCAGCCAAATATTCTCCTTCTTGTCCTTCACTGTGAATTGCCAATCATTTGATCCTCAGCCTGTCGCTATTGTGGTGGGGTTTTTATTTAATTTTACACCATCACAAAGTAGTTGACATTGGAAGGGAGCTCATGATCATCAAATTCAACACTCCCTTGCTCAAACAGGGTGAGCTGAAGTAGGTTGCTCACTCAGCTTTTGAATATTGCCAAGGATGGAGACTCCACAGCCTCTTTGGAAAACCTGGTGCCAGTCTATGACCATCCCTATAGTAACATTTTTTTCTTATGTTTAAATAGAATTTCTTGTATTTCAGTGTGTGCCCATTGCCTCTTATCTTTTCAGTGGCTACCACCACAGTGCCAGCTTATGGACAACATCCAGTACATTGGAATGCCCAGGGCCTGCTTTCCAGCTGGTCAGCATTCAGAATGTACAGGTGCATGGGGTTATTCCTTCTCAGGGAAAGGACCTTGCATTTCCCTTTTTTTGAACTTCATAAGTTTCCTGTGGGCTCATTTCTCCAGCTTGTCAAGGTCTCCTAGAATGGCACCAAAACCATCTGGTGCATCAGTCACTCCTGCTGGTATTGTACCATCTGCAAATTTGCTTATGGTGCAGTCCGCCTCATTATCTAGGTCATTAATGAAGAACAATCGTGTGTTTCAAATGCTGCTAGCTTTTATCCACTGGAAGCTCATTTTCTCCTTTGAGCATTTTATTTATTCATATCCTATTTGTAGAAAGTAAATCCAAATGATTCTTCATTATTCACCTTTGTGTTTTAGGTGCAACATAACACCATGGAATTATTAAACAAACCATACACCAATCAAATTTGTAACAGAATATTTCCAAGAAAGTAGTTTTGTTTTCAGGATGAACCACATGGAAAAACATCTAGAAGAACACTTGGATTTATTTTTGACTGAATATTCTCTACAGAAACAGTCTGTTTTCTAGAGAGGTTTTTGTGGCTAAAACACAGAACAAGCATATGAAAAAAGGGACAAAGAATACATTAAAGGTTACTCCCTAGCCCTGAAGTAAAACACAGAAATGCTGGAAATAGGATGTTCTGCACAAAGAAATGCATACATATATATATATACACACACATATATACATATACATACATATATATAAATGTATGTATATAAAAATGAATTAAATTATATTTTTGCTTTCCATCCAGAACAAGTACAGCCTAGCTATCTTTACTGCTGAGTTTTGTACATGTTTTCGTGCTAAACAGCTTCACTCTGTTGATGCAAATGTGCAAAAAACAAGAGACAGATCTGAGGTGAGGTAGTTACTGTTTCATACACAGACAAGCTTGCAAAGCTCTCACTGTTAGAGGTAGAACAGCTCCTAGAGTTTGCACCAAGAGCTCCCATCCTCCTTCCTAGCAGTTAACAAGGCCCAAAATGTCTCAGAGAATGTTGATCTTCATTTCTGTCCTGCCACAACTCTCTCTTTTTAGTCCTGTCTTTGTCATACTCATTATCATTCTCAATCCTGAGTGAGAATGGGGCAAAACATCACCCTTGTTTGTTCCTTTTTGTGTTCCCAGGCTGTGTTCCTGTTTGATTAGTGGCGCTTCCTTTTTCCTGTCCTTTGTTTATTACTATAACACATTTCCTGTTTATTGGTTTATAGTAACCAGACAAAAATAATGTTGTTTAGAACTGTGTCTTGGAAGTGCTAGAGGTTCAATGACACACAGCATTTGAGTCTTACACACATTCCTGATGTCTCAGCTTCCTTTTCTTCTCTATTTCCCCCACACACTTCCCACTTCTGCTCCCTTTGTCATCACATCTCCCATCTTTGCTTTTCACTCACCCCATAACCTTTCACTCACCCTATCTTCTTATTTCTGGCAGTGGAAACCCAAGTATTTGGCAAGAAGGAGAAAAAGAACCACAAAAATGAGCTATGGTGCAGCCAGTGTAAACAAAAGCTTGACTGTGGCAAATCCTCTTGTTCCAGCATCATTGGTAAGAGAAACAAAGTTGGATACTGTGCTCCAGTGGCAGGACATGTGGAAAGGAAAGCCAAACAGCTGAGTGAAACTGAGACCATTGCTGGGCATCCACCAAAAGATGGATTAAAAATTCTAGATCTAAATAAACCAGAAGTATTGCCTCTGCTTCCTCATGGTTGGAGAACATTGAGGGTTTTAATTTTCAAACCTCTTGTTATCATATTGAATATTTGCTTTTAAATTACTATTTTCCTTTTCAACAAAAGCTCACACTCACAGGTATCAGCCTAACTACATTTGGAGCTTTAAAAATGCAGGACAGTACAGATATTGCCCCAAATACCAGAGGACCCCACAGGCAGAGAGCCCTATCTGCCTTTAACACGGTGGGATGCCACTGTTGACTCTGTGCCTGCAATTGCCAGAAATTTTCTAGAAGTTTGGAAGCAAGTTATCCTGGTTTCTTCACATGCCAGCCACACCAGCATCCCCCAAATGTACACGGGAAGAGAAAAACTGGAGATCATTTTTAGGCCTGCTGGAGACATTGCTTACAAATATTCAGGACACAGTTTCCTTAAGAGTCAATATGCAGATTATACCTTCATACCTAGCCCTGACAGGACTGTGCATTATAGGAAAGTAAATTAATGTCTTCATGCCCAAGATGAAGGTTTGTTCCTTCCATCCACAGACAGTTACACTGTGGAGTGCCAGTCAGAGACCAGCAAGCTGTGGCTTTCTGTTACCAGGAGCTTTTTGTTGATCACTGGCAAGAGCTGGTTGCTACTGCACTTCTGGCCACAGGCAGCTTCCCAGTGCTGCAGAGTCCTACAGGTCTACCTCCAGCACAACACTGCTGCTCCTCCTTCACTCCAGGCTTCAACCTGACAGCAGTCCTGTCTGGTCTGGAGAGGTTACTAAAGGATTACACAGCCTGGAGGTTGGGACTGGAGAGTGCTGTAACATTTAGCAATTAACCTGAAAGTTCATTCCAAAAAATGAGACCTCATAACCAGAAGGCTTAGTTTGTAAAGAGATGTCAAGAGCATAATTTTCATTTTTAATGGGTGTAAAAGTAATTCTCCTTCTTGCTAATCATTTACAGTTGGGAAGTAAACTCTTATAAACAAACTTATTAGCACTTTAGAGCATATAGAAACAGTTATGTCTGTCCAAAAGGTGAAAGAAGATGCCCTAAAGACAGAACTTAGATCAAGTGAGACAAGGAAGGACCATACCGAGGAAAACAGGCTTCTCTGCAAGCTTTTGTTATTCAAACATTCAAGGAAACACTTAAAAGAGAGCTTGGGGAAGCTAACTGCTTGGAACCGAAGCATGCTGCAGGTCCTTTACGGGTGTAAGTCACAGCAGAGCGCCAAAAAAAAATTTCTTAATTAATAACCTGACTCCAGCATGTGGAGCTTTACAGTGACAAAAAGCAGCTGCCGGCATGCAATACCATGTAACAATCCCTCCAATTAAAGTAACTGAAGGTGCGGGAAGGCTCTAGACAGCATTGTCAAGATTGCTTTTAGTCACCTAAATAAGCACCTTCAGTTAAATTTTCTAAAGTAGTGTTCTGCTCATGTGCTTATTAGCTAAGATAATGATGCTATTTAGGTGCCTAATTATAAACTGAAGTGTCTAACTTGAGATGTAAAATGTCCTAGGTTCCTTGTCAGTGCTTACAGTCAAGCACAGAAAGAAGGGTGACTTCGATACAGAGCAACGCATTCCTATCACTTGACTGGCATTTGAGAATAAAATCAAAAAAATATAATTCTAGGGTAATAAATTCTTGCCTTGAGTGTTTTCATTTTCATAAGCATTCTTGGTGAATGTTTTCACAGGCATTGATTTCCCTCAGGTAAAAATATATGCACCAGAGTCACATTTACATTTTTGTCTAAGTGTTGCCACCCTCTGTTTTCCAATAAGTTTTTATGCCTTTGTTTAATGATATGTAATTTGTAGCAAGTTTTATGCTTCAAAAGAAACACATAAAATTCTGTTTATTATCCCATTCTGTATTTGTCACTGAGTTCAGTTTGTCCCACCATGGCACTGAATAGTCATTTGCTAACAGCTCTGAAGATAATCACCAGTTTCATCTCCAAAACTCAAAATAGTTCAGGGTGGTGCTTGTGAGTTTTTGCATACACATGCATACCCTTCCCCTTCCCCCAAACAAGCCATACTTAACCACAGACAAATCTCCACATATCTAAATACTATTTGTCCTTGCACAACAGCGGGAATATGTCCCGAGTCACCCCAGCACACTCTTTTTTTCTGGAACCATACAATTAGCATCTGTTTTTAGTACTTAGTGTTCAGACAGAAGGGGATACAGAGAAGTCCCTGTTGTTAGTTGTTGCTATGGACTAGTCAGTAGTAGTGTGCAAAATTGCAGCCAGCACAGAGAACTACAGGGCTCGCTCTTCCAAATACATCCCCACATTTTTTACCTATTGGCCTCCTTTTCCCTAGGCAGAAATAATGCCTTCTGGAGACGGAGAGTTAAGAGTCCCAGTAGAGGGCCAAGCAGTGCTCTGTCTATAAGCCGTGGATGGCTGGGAGAACAAAGAAGGTATAAGAAGGCACAATATTTTTGTGTTTTATCCCCTCACAGTTAGATACCATAAACTCAGGGCTTGAATCCACCAAAGAAGAAAGGAACTCATCACCTCCACCCCCGCACAGAGGGAACACACTTCATGAAAAGATTTGGTTTTATTTCTTAAAGTTTCCTCTCCATTCGTGCTTGTAATGCACCTGAGCATCACTGCAGGCAGGGTGCCACAAGCACTCTGAGCTGGTAATGTTTTGCTATAGTTTATGTGGCTGCACAATAGACATGAACAAGGATGAGGAGAAAAGGTATCATCTTAGGAAATGTACACATCTCAACCCTTTTTAAGGTCAGTAATTTGATATTACCTGCAGGGGACTCAAAAGTAAGAAGCAGCTCTGACATTCCATCTAATTATCACCTAAAGCTAAAGTCTGTTCACATTAAATATCAATTTCAAAATTCAAATTAAACAACTCCTACCACCATTTGCTAGTTTCCAGCAAGGTTCTTTGAACAAGCATGGCTCACATTGCCAAATCAAGCATGTGTAAGTGTTCCAGTGTGGGGACACAGTCACAAACATTCTGCAATTCAGGGAGCCTCAGCTTGACAGGAGGTTCTTCCTGGGAGAAGTGGATAAGGAGTCATGCCTAGAAGTAATGTGTGTGTAAGTGTGACTGAAAGAGTAGAAACAGTAGTGGAATGGGGAGTGTGGAGCAAGACACTGTGCTTTGCCATGGTTCCTTGGTCCTGCAAGCAGCCACAGGCACATTTGCATTTCAGCCTTGTAGCTGACAGGTCCTGGAGAACAAGCAGAGTGTAGGGATTGGTGAAGACCTGGCTGAAATTTGTAGGGCAGTTTGCATACTTAAAATTGGACATAATCTTGTGATTCTGATATGTGTGCTAAGGAATGGGAAAGATTAGTCTTGGAAGTACCACATATTTCCCTTCATGACATCCAATGCAATACTTTTCAACCAGGCAACCACTGTGACCTTAACAATGTACCGGCAGCCGACTAGTTTACACTTTTTCCACTTTTGCAGTCAGATATAGGAGGAAGTGTTTGTGTATTTGACTACACATCCTTTTTGAAAGGATGAGCTATTTTGCTATCAGACTACATTAGCAGTTAGATAAGATAGCATGTCCACAATTGTCTGAACATTCAGCCCTGGAAATTGTGAAACATGAATTCCAATTCTGTTATTTTGGGCCATACTGGGCCTGTCTTGAATGTATGTGCAGACTCACATGGACTAGTGTTCTGCATGTCTTGTGGCAGGGAGACACATAATCACAGTACTCCCTATTGCTGTGTGAAAATAGGAGAAATCAAGGTCATTACCCATTCCTTCAGTAGACTCCCTCCATAGGGATTGCTATGACTTTCATTGAAAAAATGTTGCAGGATAATACCATGTCAACAAGAAAGATGTTGCCTGTAAATTTTATGACCCATGATTAAATTACAGGTGTAAATTGTTCCAGTTGACTGCTGAATTTCGAAGAAGTAGAATCAGAAAGTGCACATTAAGGACTAGTCAGAAGCTGTTCAAAAATATACTGAGCATCCAGGGTTTTAGCCTTGCCATATGGTTTGCTGCGAGGGTTTAGGTTTTGACTGTTCTGGATTTGATACCAGCCTCAGGGTCTGATACTGCACTCCATCATGGGGTCCAGTCATGTGGGCATCAATAGAACTCTGCAGTTTATCCAGTGCATTAAAGGCAAATTTTTCAATCCAACCAGTAGTGCAAGACTTAATGCAGCTTAACAGAAGTGTTTCAGCAATCTTGGAGCCTACAATGTGGTAACTTTTGCAGATGGAACCTGGCACAGCAGAGAGATATCCATGTCACAAGCACTGATTGCAATCTCAATGGCAATAACAGCAATCTCAGTATGATTGGAACTCACTTCATTTAAGATTTCAAAGGATTCAGTCTCTGTGGTTGTAAATAAAATGGATCTTCTATCTACTACAGATATGGCCTAACTTCAAAACTGTTTATATTAAGGTAATTTTGTTATCCCGTTTATCTGAAGACTCCTTCCCAGAGAAGCTTAGCATAGCAAAACTACAAGCAACTATCTATTATTTGAGTGGTTCAGAAGAGCATTGTTACCAAGAAAAAGCTTAGTGTTGACCCTGCTAATTAATAGCCGTCTTGCTAAAGATCAAAGAATGGAACCTGATCAGGAACAGCTGCTGTTATGTATGGTTATTTACATTTTCCTGTCTGATGTCCTGACATGCTTTTAATGATTTATCTCCCTTTTTGCAAAGGGTAATTCCATCATTTTATGGAAGAAAATCAGTGTGTCTGTTCTTGGCAGATGACTGCATACCTAAGATTGTGCTGCCGTTGATCCGTACATGGAATTTTCCCCAGTGTGAATGGGAATTTCATATGTCTATGACCACAGTCCAGGAAGGGAAAAAAATCCTGCTGTTCTCGGGGATCTTTTCCTGGGGAGTGATGGGACACCAGTGATACTGCACTGGGCGAAAGGGCTGCGGGATGCAGACATAAAGACTGGAGAGCACCTTTAAGAGGTTTCCGTCTTTCCCTTTCTGCAAGGGTTAAGTTGTGGACATTAGTGTTGCATGCCCCTACTCTCCACACGCTTGGGTCTCTGCAGAGATGTCTGATATTCCAGATGCTCCAAGACAGTAGATGCTGTTGGTAACTCAGGCTGGATAGAAGACATGCCCAAGCAGGAAGAACCTCTTATCGCTGTGTTTATGTCAATAATCCAAGTTCAGACACCCAATTCCATTAAGGAAAAGTTATCTGTACTTAAGTCGAAACTGGACAAAGAATCTGTGTTGATGAAATCTAAGCTCAGTTTCCACTTAGCAAAAATGAAAAAAAATGACCACAAACTTATTTTTAAAAAATATGGCAGTTCATATGCAAATAGCTCCATGAGAAGGCAGAAAGATGACAGAAATTATGGCAGGGGAGTAGGCGGGAGAGAACAGATGGGGAGAGAGGAAAAATCTCTTACTCTAAGCTAGATTTGGTGTGCATACATATCCTGTATATGGGCCACCCACCCCATGACACATGGGCTTTGGGACGGTGTTATTCTACCCCTTATACGTAGAACTGGCTTTCCCTGTAACTAGGAAAACATTTATTTTAAAAATTGAATCAACCCTGAGTAAAACATGGGTTTCAATTTCAGGAAGAACAGGTTCATGAACTCCAGCTAGATTTCTGAACCCTGCCATCTTAAAAAAAAAATTAAAATCCTATGTCTGTTAAACTCTTAAGCTCCAGGAAGCATACCTCTCTCTGGATCACCATGCAAACTACCCAGTAAGGGGTTTTGAACTGCATAGGAGGCAAAATAGCTACTAATACTAACTATTAACCAATACAAAAGAAAGAAAAAGAAAAATAAAAGGGGAAATGGTTACTGTACCTGACCCAGGTAGTGGAGTTATATCATTCTCCTGCACTAAGGCAGAAGTAGTTCTAAGCATGTCATCCAAAAATGTATGGTATTCTAGAGAACTATTAATGCTAAACTTGGGACATATTTAACCCTTTTAAAGTGGAATTAAGAAAACTCTTCTGTTCCTTCTCTTCCTTTGTAATCCCTAAGAGTAAAGATTTGTAGTCCTGGTGCAGTTACCTCTCCCTCCTTCCCCATAAATAAAAGTTTTTGCCAACCAATACAACCTGTTGGTCACTGCTGAATCTCTGCAGCAGCTGGGGCATGGTGTGAAGTCATGGGATGCTTGGGGAGGACTTCTGCCCCTTCAGAGCCATTGGTGGTCCTGTCTTGGCTAACAAAATAGTCTCCAGATAAGCAAGTGGGCATATGTTTTCCTCATGGATATCTATGACCTTGACAGTACTCTTTCATACCGTTGTTTGCAGAGTGCATCTCATGCTTTCCCTGTTGAGTGTGCCTATTTCAGTGACATGCTCTTGCCCCTGTATGTCTGCATGACAGTTTGCAGATTGAGGTTGTCACTGATTCATGAGGGAGAAAGGTTTAGTTCACAGATACATTTTGCCTCTGCTGTATGTTTTGCAGCTTTCTGAAGACCAAACTGCTATAAAACATTGTATGGGTTAAGTTTCAATAGAAACCAAAAACAAACATAATTTTGGTTTCCTACCACTTTTACATTATTGCAGCTTCACAGATTCAAAGCCTTGAGTGACTTGAGCTGCAAATGGAATGAAACCTAATTTTTCCAGCCAATATAAATGAAAAGATAGGGCTAATAACTGTGATTTTCATGCAGTTAATTTCCATTGCACTTGAGAATAAGAAAGCATAAGAAGTCTTTCCCACTACATCTGAAACTTTCGTTTGTTGTAAAGGGTTTTTATAGGTTTCCCCCAAACCTTGAGATGCAACTCATGAGAAATTCACTTCTTTCACCTCTTACCTGCCCAGAGTCGTTCAGTGCACACATAACTTTCCAATGTATTCGTTGACTTGGGCATGAGCAAGCAACTGTTCAACGGTCATATCCAAGGCTGTCTGGCACTTTCAGTATTATATGTGCCTATGAATTCAAACATAGTGCTGTGAATTCAGCAGCTGTGGCTTCCCTGCATAGTGAGACCCATCTCCAGTATAGAGGGATCTCAGGGTGTCTGCCACGTTCAAGAACAAGGCTGTCTTGTTTGTTGTGGATGTTTACGTGACTAGATATACTCTGCTGAACAGCACTCGAAAAATATCTGTGGCATGTGCTTCATCCCAACCACTCATTCCCTTTCCTTGACCTGCCCTTTGTGGAGAGCATGGAATGTTAAACATTTCTTGTTGGTCTGCCCAGCCTCTGCTTTATTTACACTTACTCTCCCATTCCCTTATGCTGGGGCACCTTTTAGGATATTTTCTTTCCTGCTCAATCTAATGGAGTGCTGGTAGGGCCAGATTCTTCAGTAGTAAGGAAGTGGACCTTGGCCATTAAGGCTGGAGTCTGCACCCACTGAAGCTGCATGTAGAGCCAGAGGTAAAAATATAGTAAGGAAAATTAAAGATTAAATAATGTTTTGTGACTCACTGAGCAACACATCCCTTTTTCTGCTGCTCTGAGAAGAAGTATTTTTAAAAGAGTGGCTAAAAATCACTTCTGCTAAAATATTTCTTCTCAATGTAAACAAGTTTTGGGCTCTTGAAACCCACTAGTTCAGTGGTCACAGAACCATCTCTGCTGAATTTAGCAGAGATTACATAGTAAAGAACAGTCCTTCTAGCAGAACAGCCAAGAGCCTACCCTTTCAGTCAAACTAGCCTACAGATTTTATCTTAAACTATTATACTGAAACTAAACTGTCAGGACACTTACTTAAAAGTCAGCCAGGTGTGTTCCAGTTTCAGCAAGACCCTTCAGAAGGTGCTTTAAAATAAAATAAAGCAAAATAAAACTCTTTGCCACATTTTTGCATCAAATTTGCCTGTAGATAATCTTGTAAATATGTGAGACAGGTAAAGGATCAGGTGGAAGCTGTTGGACAGGAAACAGTGTGGTGTCCATCAGTGAGAAATTCCCAGTTAAATAAGAATTCAACTCTTCCCACAGATTTGAGTTGTTGCCTCAGAATTCAGCTACTTTCAAAGCGGAGTGTTACTTTATGTTACCTTTTTGTGAGGTGTTGTAATGCCAGAGCTGCCATATGTTTTTTAACTCTAGTTTCAAACACTAGGTATTTTAAAAGCAGCTACCATCTTTCCTTCTTCTGAGTTATCCCTTGCATTAAGAGCAAAGGAAAGAGGAAAGCTGTTTTCAGCAATGAAGTTGCAATAAAACAGTAATTTTAAAGGGGTATCAGTAGAAAAGTATGGAGAAGATTATAAAAGTTTTTAAAAGCACTTTTCTCAACATAAGTCCCGTTAGATGTGAGTTCCAGTAAGCCCACCATGATGGTCTCTCATATATAATGTCCAAGATGAAAAATATTGGTGCTGCATGGGTTGTAGTCACACCTGAATTGCATTTGAAAGTGCATACTCAAGTCTAAAACACTGTTAATACACTGCTAGTAGTGGATTAGGATTTAGTTTTAATAAAGAGAGCTTGCAGATCAAAGCCATGGTGTTGGAAGTAAATAGCCAACTGACATAGGAGCAAGGGTAGAAATGGGCCCTCACTGTGTCTCTGCCATATAGAAAGTAACTATAACAAGGAGACTAGTTCAACACTTTCGCAAGTGTGCCGTTTAGCTGTGGAATTCAAAATCCAGCTCAAGACCTAAGACTTGCAGTTGTGTTTACTAGCTTGGTAGTAGGGACACCAAAAAGAAGCACACATGCCAGTGTCACAGCAGCTTAGTTATGTTCAAGACTGAAATACTGCCTGTCTGCCTTAAGTGGTCATGAGGTTTAGAGCCAGATGGCAACTGCCTGCTGAGTTCTGACTTGAGCCTGAACACAGCAAATCTGTACCTAAAATCTTAACCGAGCCTTGGTGTGTTTCTTGGTGATAAAGGGAAGATTTGCCTGCAGTGAGAGATGCAAAGCAGATCCATAGATTCCTGGTTCTTTCATCTGCAAAGCAGGATAAGAAGGATCTTGGCAATGGCAAAAGGCTGCACAGTTAATCCATTCATGTGTGCCAGAGGAAAGTCTGAAGGTGAGGAAAAAAAATGTCTGAAAGATGTGGCCAAAAAATATGTGCCATCATATTTTCTCTCACTGCTGAACAGGCAATCAAAAACATTTCTCATTAATAAAGCTATTAGTCATGGTCTTGGCAAATTATTGAAAATATTCTTTAAGGACTCTGAAAATAACTTTGATTCCAAGTGTTTATCAGGGGAGATAGTAGGAATGCCATGCAAAGCCTATGTTCAAAGTGTTCAGATTCCTTGTGGTTTCTCATCTTCCTGGAGGTAAGCTCATAAGAGAAAAAATGCGTACCAACTTCTGTGTTGTTGCACAAGCATACTGTAAGATGATCAGAGAGATTTACTCACTAAATGCCAAGAAGTTTATTTAAGGTGAGGCTCTGCCCTGCATGGGGGTATCTGAGGCGATGGTGAGATTGTAGGGCAGCAGCACCCATTACATGAGTAAGGCAGCAGGCACCCCAGCACCTCTTCCTTTCCTCCAGTAACATGAACATAGAAGAGGGAGAAATAACCAAATATATTATGGAAGCAACCTAGACTGTGGGAATTGGGGGTTTAAGCCCCCACTGTGCCATCAGCTTCTCTGGTGACCAGGGATAAATCCTTTAGCCATTTTGTATATTGATCGCAAACTGACCCAAATGTACAATATTTACTGTGTGTCCAAACCTTGAGATAATTGCTGGTGCCTGGATGAGTGCTCTGTACCCATCAAGACTAGTGGCGGAAGTCAAGGTAATTGAACTCCACTCCAAAGGCTGTGCAAATGGATTAGGAGTGCAAAGGCAACCCTAATAGGGGAAGCAGGAAAGCGGAATTGAATGGCAACAGAGAAAGCAATGCTGAGCAGAGAAAAACAAAGTCCCTCACTGTCCACCTCTGGCATGAGGTGGTGTTCCCAGGGTGACTCCAGGGTGACTCCAGTCACTATCCTCAGACGAGAACTGGGGCCTTGAAACTTCATGCAGCTTCATGCAGCAAGACCTTTCTTTTGAACCCACAGCCAGGATGGAAAGAGCAACTTACAGATGGATATGGTAATGATACAGGATACAGATTTAATTGACATTATCATGTGTTATAAGTCTCATACCTCCTGTTGTCCATGCTGAGAGCCTGGAAGAGTGTTTTCAATTGCACAGCTGATGAAAGAAACTAAAATAAGAACTGGAGGGTGGAGGACAAAAATCCAGACAGACTCAATTCTCCTCACTCCTGTCTAAATCAGGAAACAGATGTAGGCTTGTATGGAAGGGGGAACTTTGCTGTTTATAACATGGCCTCTCTCTCTTTTTAATATCTGCAGACTGAAGTTTTTGGAAGTCAGTGATTAAGGAGCCCCAGTGACAAGAATGGAGCTGTTACCTTAAGTGGAAGGAAATATAACTTTTACAGTTTGCAGTTGCTTTGAAAATAAGCCTTGGAAAGGGATCCTGAATAATCCAAATATGAATGATGCAAGTATACATATAGTTAGCATGAAAGTAATGTTATAAATACAGCACTAAACAGGAAAAAAAAATTGGAAGGAAAGAAAGCAAAACAAATCTATAGTTCTGGTTTTATATTTGCCTGACAAACAGTTCTTGAAGTGGAACTTGTCTCTTCTGTACTAAGAGAGTTTGTACTTTAGTTGAAAGGCCACATCCAAAGGAGTTGTTGTGAAATCTGAGATACACAGCTTTGTTTACAGAATGATAGAATTCTGATAAAACACTTCCATGTCACCACATGCCTGCCCTTTGGGCTAATAGTTTTTCAGCACTGGCCTTAATAACTACCTTGAAGTAATGGATTTGATCAGTACTGTGTACTAGTATTATCCTTTTTAATTTCAATAGAATGAACTGCATGAATACACCATTTCCTAGTTCAACCCTTAACCTCAAGAGCCCATAAATTGTTCTCCAGACCTTTTATGGCTAAGTTTATCTGCTGATGTAGACTTCTGAGATATTTCCTTCCACTTTGTTTACTTGTACCACTGCACTTGCACAAGCAGCCTGTCATTCTCCATTATATAAACTTAAGCTTCACAGCAAAAATAGCAGTACCTGTTCTTTGTCTTTGCAGATCTGGCACTTCCCTAGAACATTTGCAAAGACATTATTCCAAATATGACTGTACAAAGGAGAAGGTAAGGAGAGAACACATAAATCTAGTCCTTCCTTTTGGACTGATACGGGTTTGGCCTCAACACAAAAACTTATCGAGCTACAGCTATCCACACCAGGGAAGTATCAAACTGATCTACTTTTAGCTGGTTTTCCTTACAAATTTCTCGTAAGTTGCAGTTAAAACAAAGCGAACGTTATATTTCACTTAAAAAGAAAAAGATTCACAAGCTGTTCAAAACTAAAAACAATATTAAAACTGCTGTAATTAAATGGTCAAACCACTGTGGACTGTATAACAGAAGCATTCTTGTCATTGTCATTTTGAAGTGAACTAGAACAAGGAATGTAATATTCTGATCACTTTGAAACATTTGAAATTCAAAGACCAATGACAACTCCACAGCTGTTTCACATGAGTGCATTTCACTTTGTGATTAGCCATTTCACAATTTCTTGTATATGCTTTTGAATAACCAGATACCAGATGGATGTGAGCAGTCTCGTATGGTAATTCTTTAGCTGTTCTATACTCAAAATGAACAAAGTTGCACCTGTCTTTCTGTTCTTATTGAAATTAGAATACAAAAGGAAACAAAAATACTTTTTCAAATAAGGATTTAGGAAGGAAATACGAAGTTATTAGATGTCTAGTTTTAGCGTTTCTCTAATCTTGTACATCAAACAGATTGGTAGGCATGCACTCCAGAGAAGAGTGTTCTAAAACTGTGGAAATATACTGCAGGTCCATCATTCACAGAAAAATGAAGTGATTTAATCTGATTCAGGGTGCGCAGTTCAATGTGCCTTTTTCAGAGTTGTTGGCTTCTTAATGGCTCTCAACAGTTTAAAACCACATCAGTAAGACGGAGAAAATGTTCCCTTTTTGCCTCTCAGACCTTCATTTTTCCCCATTTGTAAAGTATATAACTTTGTAAAACTTTAAAATATAGAAAACCATAATAGCAGCCTATTGAAAGATAGACTTTTTGTTCAGGGAATGGTCTCCCATCAAAAGGTGAAACAAGAGCTTCCTCTGAAGAAGAATGCTTGTTACTGAATGCATTTGAGCTTAATTTCCAACATTAACAGCCTTTTCCCTGCATAAACAGAATCAGGGGTTAATCAAAGAATTTCCAAGTTAAATTCTCAGTTTTCCACATCAATAAAAGAAATTCTTCCAAACCCACAATCTCCATATTTTCACTTTGCGTTGAAAGAGTGAAACTGGTAGCCAAACCTCAATGTGCTACATATTCAACAGAATAGCATCCGTTGCATGGGTAATAAATTGCCTCTGGAGGAAGAATTTTCCACCTCAAATGAGCTTCCAACAGCAAAGTTCAGGTGTTCCAGAACACTCCTTGGTTTAGATGTGGTGAGAGAATTTTACAGATGATAAATCTTAACTATTACTTTAGAACAACTACCTAGATTTTACTTCTGAATTACCCATTTGCCTTACACCTCCTCATCTCTGTGTACTTAGTCTAAAATGCTCCTTTCATTTACCAACGTCACCGGCCACCCAGCAATGACAGAGTGTGCTCAGGGGCAGAGAGAGATGCTGGGAAAGAGAGTGGGAGTATGCAGCTGCCCACTGCCAAAACGAGCAACTGTGATTCATTTTCCAGAGTATGACAGTCAGTCCAGATAACCACCAAAATGAAATGCAAATCAATTCCCCTATTTTAGAAATCTAAATCTATGGATCTAAATATTCTCACTGTGATACTACCATGACAGCGAAATTGAGGGAGTGTGTTTGCAGGTTGTGCTGCATCAGCATCAGCAGGCAAGGACAGAAGGCAGCCAAGAAGAATCAGTGGCCTGGCCTTTGGGACATGGTAGAAAGCAAAATACGTGGCCAGGATTCTTGGAGAATCTTTAGTGTAGTTGCTGGCATGTGCTAATCTATCGGACTTTTGAGTCTTCATTATTATTGTCACACGTGCTACTGGATTTTGCTGGCAAGGTAGACCTTCCTGTATAACAATGAATCTTTTCTTTACCTGCATGGACATACCAGGAAACGTCATCACCAGAGCTTGAAGTAGAATTCAGGGTCTTACTTTGAACATCTCAATCACATT
Source organism: Margarornis squamiger (assembly GCA_035222235.1). Lineage (NCBI taxonomy): Eukaryota > Metazoa > Chordata > Aves > Passeriformes > Furnariidae > Margarornis > Margarornis squamiger. Next base: position 34,209,356 of record JAWWTY010000106.1, on the reverse strand, counting down.
CTCTAACTTTTGTCAGGTTTCTTGGCATTAACAGATGCCACTATGTTTGGAAGAAATATTTGTGGTACTTTTTTGCTGAGTCAGCATTTCAGATCAGGTTATACCCTTAATCTTTTTTTTGCTGCGAGAAAATGACCCTCTATCTACCCTTCTGCTACCTTAGATTCCACATGTCTTGTCAAATTACCCTCAAATTCACACACTGGAACTGTTCAGGTCTCTAAGGTGTAATAATAGCTCAGTAAAAGCAAAAATTTGTTCAGATGACTGCCCTTTGGGTTCCCAGATCAGAAACAAAAATAGTTAAAATCAGCACTTTTTTAATGTACACAAACATATATTTAGTTTAAAGAGAAAATAAGTTCACACTGCATGAAGTGTTTCAACACGCAAGTTTGAAATGAATTTTTCCTCCTCTCCAGCACATCTGCAGTTCACCACATGCAGACACACAACGTTCGTTTTTGTTGAAACAGAAAAATGCCGTAAAGTAATATGAGAGAAATCATACCCACAAATAACTTCTGTGGAGTCAACTGAGCTCTTTGAAAATAGCCCTTCATCATATTTTCTTCTGGGCAGTTTTTGTTGTCTCCCACAAAGAAGGCCGCCGAATACCCCACATGCAACCAGCCACCCTCCTCAGAAAGCCAAGCTGCTGTTTGATGTACTAGCCTGTCTCTGGATAATCACAATCTGGTTTGACGTGTTTGTTGATGAACATTTCACAGATATATTTTTGTTTTGCTCTTCCCTGGTTTTTACCTCTTCTACGACCTTGTGTGACTCCAAGCCACCATCTGACAGAACTCAACTTTTAACTCTTCTCTATGCTCATGCATTGGCCCAGGGTCAGCCAAACACCATGATGGCATGCAAATGAGAGGCAGGGGCACACAAAGTTTTCTCATCCAGCTCCAGATCTGATCAGCAGGAGAAGCTGCATTCATTTTTATACAGATGATATTACACTCCAGTCTTCTGCCTTGCATACTTGAAACCATCAGTTGCTACATTGCACAGGACAACCTTCCAGGCTACCTCTGCATTTCTCCTCCCAGTACTTCTCTACTGCTCCTTCAATGAGTCTGACCACTCCTAGTCTCAGAACAGAGGAGACATCTTGGTCTAAGCACTCATCTCCCATAGCATCTCATTCTCCTGGCCTTTTCCTTTTCTTAATAGAAATCCACTTTCTCTAGTTACAGCACCACTGCATAATCCCTGTCTTTACAGAGTTCTGCCGTGTTCCTCTTCCTAATAGCCTTCAGCCTGCCCCTGCTCTCACCAGATGTTCCACAGGATGCTGACTCTGCCGTGCTGCTCAGGAAGTAACAGAAAACTGCCCTTTGAAGGCCTGAATTGTGATTTTGCCCGTAAAAGTCTTTGTCCAAAAGCATCTTTTAAAAGCAAAACTCTTGGAAGAAAAGAGAAAGCCAGAGCATCTGCTTAGGATGCCATGGATGACTGCTGTAGCTAGGACAGTGCCTTTAGGTAAAATAAAGAGATATCGTTTTCACAGCTAGAAAACTTGCCTGTGCCCTTCTGGTTTGCAGTGTATGTCCAACTCTCACAGTCTTTATCAGAGTAGCTTACCAGTGATACTCCTAGCCAAACTGCAGCTGCTCGTGTTTCTTTGTTTCCTGTCTCAGGAAATGCAGCCTTTTAACTGGCTTTCAGCTGTCCAGTCTGCATTTGAAATACATCCACCATATCAGAAGTTATTTTCTCAGATAAAACTAGGATATGCATAGAAGTAGCCAAGGGTTGACAGATGATCTTCTCTTCACAATACAAAAATAGTGTCTTTCTGACAGCATTTTTCAACCATTAACATTTTTGTTTCAGGTTTATTTCAAGGAGACTCTTGCCATTGGTTTGCAGACTGGCCATATATGTTACCTTGGCTAATATCCAGTCAAGAGCATATTTTTGGCTAATAACTACTCAAGAGCATATTCTATCCACGTAGTCTTTAAGTTTTTAATTAAATGATCTCAGTATGCCCACTCTTTGAAGTTGAATCTATCCAACATCATTAAAACTTACTCACATGTTCTTACTTTGGCATTAAAATCTACTGAATACCTCTTAGCAGGAATTGTAATTACCTTACTATAACAAGAAGAATAATTAACAATTTAGTCTGCCAGAATTTGTTTACTCACCCATCCCAGCAGGGTAGCTTCCTGTATTATGCATTTTCTAGTTCTCTATAAATATAATAAAATGAAAAATTGTATTCTTGAAAATGCTCAGTAGAACCATGTAATCAACAAGAATTTTGTTTTGCTTCTTATGATTTAGATAGTACTTTTTTGAACAAGGGTTTTTTGATTTTTCAATAAAATTGTCAAACACTGCACAATAGTTTGACTGGGGTTTTTTCCTAGCATAGTAAGACTTGATTTTAGTACTTAGTAAGTGCTGGCTTGTCATCCCTTTGAGACTTAAAGTTCTCATTCATAGCTACTGAAGCATAGTCAAAAGCAAGGCAAAAAGCCCATTTTTTACAGGTAGCTAGGAAATAAAATCAAAACAAAACATTCTCTAAATTCAGAATTCTTTGAAATTACTTTGACCAGTTGTTATGATACACTAGTGTGAGCCCTAGCTGTACCTTGGATGGCATGTTGAATGCTGAAGCAAAAAGTTGTTTTTAAGCACAGGTTTGAATGCTTCAGCCAGACCTAAAGGCTCAGTTTATCTAAGTCTCCTATGACTTTCACATATCATCAGACTGAAGCAGGTCCAAATATCTGTTCTAGAAGTTACAAGCAGTATTCTACTGAGTGCTCATGCCCTGTACCCTATTGCTAGTACAGCAGGTAATTTATATTCAAGTATAAAAATCTGTGCTCTTCATTTCCACAAGGGGATGAAGCCTTTTGAATGACTTCTCCTCTGTTCCCAAAAATATTGTCCTAAAAAGGTGAAACAATTGCAGGTGAGGCAAAAGTAAATTATTTTATAGTTCTATGCCATATGCAGGAGAGATATTTGCCACCACTGCGTATTGTGACTAAATTACCTGTTACAGCATAGTTGCAGTGACTGTAAGGAACTCAATTTCCTTGGTGACTATGAACAGCCCTCTGGGGTAAAATGATCTGTTCATTAAAACATAAATAGGAAATGCTATTGAATATTCTTTGGCTTCATAAAATCACAGTTGATAGTAGTGTTGATTGAAGTGGGCATTACATGCACTTTTTATTGACTGCTCTCTCCCTGCAGAGCCCTCCTTCGCCTTGGAGCAGGAGGGCACGTGAGCCTGTTGAGAACTGAGATGCAGATCTGCAGACTAACAAGAGGATATATTGCTGTATTGAACAACAAAATTGCTAGTTAAAACTCAATGAATACTAGTTTATTGAATTCTGTCTAGTAAGGATTATAGAATACTCTGCCTTAACCCTTTACCCATCACTCAAAAGAGAAATTTCCAACTCTGATTTCTTGATAAAGATACTGTGTTCTTCTTGGTCTCCCAATAAAATCTCTTTCAACCACTCTCTTATTAATGCTGTTTAATAGCAAACTGTTTCAGGTGCTCCTATATCCTGTCAATCTACAACAACATGCAGCTGTCCCTAGGACATTCCTGTAATTAAACTGCATCATTAAAGAGCATTCAGCTTCCTGCTAGCAAGACAGTGTAATTGAATTACCCAGAAACTTGGACTTTGCTGGATGACTGCAAACAGGTAAATGGATGCTCGGTTCTGCTCATTTCCTCTGGAGAGTCATCCACTATTTGACTTTTAAAACAGAGTGGAAGTGACAGAGAATACATCTCCTAGCATAGTTACTTCACTGTTACAATAATGTGATTTGCTTACTGAGCTGTAGGACCCTACTCATGAGGAGGAGACTGGGCTAGCTGAGCCCCTGGCATGGGATAAGGACTGGCTAAGAGTTCTTCTCCTTCTGTGTACACATCCTCTGGGTGCACAGATGTCCTCATGCAAACTGAAGGTGGGAGTCTCAGCACTGGATTATTTATAAATACTCCTTGCCATGAGTTTTTGGCTTTATTAACAGGAAACTACATTCCTTTCATTGTAGTTCTTGGACAAGTTTGTTGATAAACGTGGAAAAATCCTCTCTTTCGTGTATACATGTGGGAGGCATGTTTTACTCTTCCTAAATCTTATTCTGGATTTTGCTACTCTGCACTTGCATACAGAACATAATATGCTAGTACCAGCAAAAGATATGTGTGCCATGTATAAAACACTGAATGGGAAGGGAATAGAAGCTAAACTCTGTTAGTACCACAGGTCACCTGCTTAGGTATTGACTCTCAGAGACTTCCAAAGCTTTCTTTGATTATCCTTAGACCAAGGAATAACATCTTCCTTTAATGTCAAATTTTGACTTGTTCCTGGAGGATGGAAGACATGGTAGTTTGAAACAGCACTCTGAATTGCACCTGAAGACCAAATTGTAATGCTGACTGACACATGGAGTTGCAGCCCTTAGAAGGATATATGATTATCATTGCATCTGCTAGTCCCAGGCAAGTTCCAGCTCTAGCACTCCAGCTGCAGGGTTCCTTTGTTGTATGTTTTTATCCTTAAGTCCTAGGACTTGTTCTACCTCTTCTATAGATGCTACTAGGAGATTCTTTGGGGCACATTCTACTCTCTGTCATCCAAGACAAATGCTTATCAAGGCTTTCATTTCTTATAAATGGGAACAAGTAGTTTGTGTTTTGCCAGAAGTGTGATGCTATCAACATATCGCAAAATCTACAAGCCATTCACTCACCCATATGTTCACCAAATGCTTTTCAACTCTATCAGGGCATTCTGGATCTGTCTAAAAGCCATCTGGAATAATATGTTGCCAACTTCTGATCTTCATTTAAGTACAGAAGCAACTTTCTGAGCTCATAGTTGTTAAAATGACTAAATTTGGAAATATAAAATTGCACCACAACCAAGGAGCCTGTTGAATGTTTTATAACCCCAAAAGCACACTCCAGTGTTTTCTTATAGTCTTTTTAAAGAAGTATGTAAATAGTAAACAGCTGGATCTGCATCAATTCCAGAATAACTTCTGAGGAATATTTTTCTATAATTTTTACTTTTTCTGAATCTGCCTTTGCCCATTTTTTATGGGTTGCCTTTTCAAAAGACATTACTGGCAATTGTAATTTCAAGCCTTCATCTTTCTAACCTCACTTGTCATCCAGTCTCACTGTACCCATGATCTGTTCATCCACTGACTTCTATACTAAAATGTTGTCCACACATATGGCCATTTCTATCAATTAGAGCTACAGTCATTAACTTTAGAAGACATCTCAGGTCCTTTTATTTCCTTTAAAAATAACATCTTCCAAAAAGATTTACAAAACTCACAAGCCCGTAGATGCCATGAGGAATTACAGCTTCTGGATTACCCAGGTGCAGCTAATAACTGAGTTATGCTTTCTTTAGGAACTGGAGGCACCTGTGTTTGTAACAACAGCATAAGCAAGCACTGATAATACATGAAATTGTGCTTAAATATTGTTCTGATGAGGCCAAGCTGACAACTTTGAAATGTCTTTCAAAAGGTGTTGCCATCAAAAAAGACCCTGCAAAACACTGATTTTGTCAACATTTTGCTGGTGTTGCAATTAAGCATAATGTTAATCAGAAAGTTTTTAAGAAGAAAAGGTTGTGAGTAGAAAGTTGTGTATAGAAGCCTTTTATCAATGGATTTTTATTTAGATAGATGACTTCACTGAACTGTTATAAATCTGTGAAGATAGATCTGTAGATAATTAAAAAAAAAACCAAAACCACCAAAAAACTAAGGTTTAACAAGCATTTATCCAAATGTGTCAGTAGCACATTCTGTTATGTAATTTTTCTCTGTTCTTATTTCATGTTCTGAAACACCAGGAAAAGCTCAATCCTGGCTATCTGGAATGCCTTTGGCACACCATCTTTTGTCAATGAAATGAATACTGAGAATTGGCACTGAAAGCTATTCAGTTTACTGACTATATTTTAGGGCTCACTCAGTAGCTGTGCTTCAACTTGGGTTTACTCCACTGGCAAAAAAGGCATCAAACAGAGAGAAAGGTTCCTCCACAGCAGCAAATCAGGAAGTGCTTTTGATGTCAGTGAATTGCACTGATTTACAGTGTCTACAAGATGTACTCCAAATTTTGTTTTTCTTTTTGTTTTCATGTCACTGTTTCTGAAGACAGTAGAGACTGTCAGTAAACATAACACCAGCTCTGTCCCACTGAAGGAGCCTGGATGGAGAGCTGCTGTAGTCAGAGGGGTCAGAGCTTGTTTATCTACAGTCTTCTTAAAAAACAGTCATCCTTCCCTCTTAATCAGTTCTACATATAAAAAGAAGTATTGCAAAATTAGAGGATAACAGTCCAAGCTTGTTCAGGAATGCCATTTTTAAGGCACAGATCTCAGGAAATACATGCTATCCCCAGTCTCTGCTTCCAAAGGCTCTTTTCCAGGATAATATCTTCTTACATTTCCTGTAGCTTTTTTTCCCTGCACAGATAACCTCATCTCGTGTTTCCATTACCTCAGGAGTTCTGTTTTACTCTGTCCCTGGTCTTCATGATGTTTTTGTGAGGGGACATGTATGACTGTAAGCTCGGTTACACAGCTTCTAAGTTGACCGATTTGTACTGTTTCTTATTAGAATAAAAATCTACTTAAGCACCAATTCAGCCAGGCTAGTCTTTAGATTTATTATGTATGAACAGTCTCTTGGAAGATTTTACTTATTTTCCTTCTTCCTGACTGTCCTAAGGTCGGTAGGTGATGCCGTGCCCAAGTGGTGGGTGGGGAAAGTGCCAGTAGATGGTGCTGAAGAACATGAAGCATGTTCCCGAGCTTTGGTTGTTGCTTCCAGCAAGTGGCTGCAGGCGGTGGAGAATACACAGCTGAAGAGAGCAAGCAATCTGGATTTTCATCTTGGTAGAGCAGATTAAAAAATCATGCTATTTTCTTGCAATGGCGACTGAAGAACTTCCAGCAAAAGGGAGAACAAATTTTTCATCAAAAATTCACTGCTTCCTCCACTGCAGACCTTATGTTAGAACCTTCTCCAAACTCTTGCTTTAAAACAATACACATTTTCATATCCTGACATGTTTTTTCACTCAACCACTGCTGCTTCCTTTTTCATTTCTTTATGTCTCAGTCCAGGATATGAGACTTCTAAGCATGGGGCAGCTACTGTGCACAAAATCATTCTGAGAGATTCACTTCTGCCAAGCAGTCAGGAAATGCAAGTCCACCTGGGTCAGATTCCCATCCCCTCCCAGTAAATTAGCACTGAAACTCCTAGGACATGGACTCCTGTCTTTGTATGACCTTCATTTTGTGACCTAGTAAAGGCTGGGGGGACACTGTAAGTTTTGATTCTGTACTGAGTTGAAGGAGAGCTTCACTTTGACAAATAAAAGACAACACCGCTTCATTCAAAGCCTGGAAGCCTTGAGGTGGGAGGATAAATTTTGAGTGGGGGTGAATGGAAGTTGGGGAAGGTGCTCTCTTGAAATAATTTAGATTACTGTTGGTTAAATAGATAAATCTGAATGTGAATGAGGCCAGTTAAATGAGTAACTCTTGCCTTGTCTTTTACCATATTAAACTTCCTGAATAAGAGATTCAGGGGTCCAGTTTGTATTTGCCTGCATCTGTTTTTATTCCAATTCCAATCATTCTAAAATGGAGGAAGCCAGAAATGCTGCCAATAAAATATTCAGCTCCACGAGACCTTCCTGTTGTCATTTAGGGGGCATGGTCTCATTTGTTGAATTTAGATCAGTTAATTTGAGAAAATTCTTCTATGCCTGTTCAACAGAGCTCCAAACCCTCTGCCCCCTCCACCCCCACACCCAGATAAGGAGACAGCACAGGGGAAAGTGTGTCATTAACTCCCCAAGAACTCCCATGCTGGCTCAACAGTACAACTCTCTCCTCCCAGCTTTAACACATTACCCACATATATGACATGTTGCAGCTGAGACCAAGACACATGTTTATTTCTGCTCCAGGAATGACAATATCTAGAAGATTCCCCAAAAATTGTCTTTGTAGTATGAAGATCTCAAAGGGCTGACAATTCCTAGAGAGTTTTCTGAATTGCCTTCATTGCAGAAGACATGTTCAGCTGTAGGAGTGAGTCTTAAGAGGACAAATGCACAGCCAAGGAAACTTCTTGTTTAACTCCTCCATATGAGAAGAACCAGCTCCACCAGGTCCTGCCTGCTGGGCACAGGGCCACGCACAGCTGTCCTGTTCCACCACCTGTGCTGAGCATGCCATGAAGTACAGAGAGGTCTTAGCTGAGCCTCAGAGTATGCAGATGAATATCTGCACTGCTCTGCTACAGGATTCCTGGGTGCCAGCAAGGGTGCCTAGTATTGAAATGCTGTACTTCAGCATTTAGGTCTTGGGATATCTCAGGAGAGTTTGGGGGATGTAGCAGTGTTGAACATGACCCCTACTGCTGTTGAGAATGGCACACTGACCCTGAGATTCGCTCAGTTGGTCAGAGCATGGTGCTAATAATGCCAAGGTTGTGGGTTTTATCCCTGTATGGGCCATGCAAATAAGAGTTGGACTGGATGATCCTTGTGGATCCCTTCCAACTCAGAGCATTCTGTGAAATCTGTGAAGTGTGAATCTGTGAAATTTCCCATCCCAGAGCCTGCAGTCCTCCTGGAAAGGTTCCTCTAATGTTTGACAGTGATTTATCTGCACCACCCACATCTGGCAACCCTTCTGTGTCATTTTGCATCTGCAGCGTTCATACTGTTACCCTTCATCTTAGAGTCAAAAAGAGGGGAAGATTCATACAGACCAAAGACCAGACCTGCAGACTAACAGCCTCCCATGTCGCTCCCAGTTTTTCAACTGCTAAAATGCCTAGAATTTTTTTAAAAACACTTAATTTATGCTTTGAAAGGAAGAAATCTCTATTGGAGTTTTTGTCTCATGAAAGTAACTTAACGTACCCTGTCAAAAATAGTCCTCTGGATGTATGAAACTTTCTGTGTGTTTTATAGTGCATTGTTTTTAAGAAAATTCCGCAGTGGCAAAAAGCATGGTCTTGTCCACAAGTTCAGCCCATTAATAACACACAAAGATGCACTGTATTCTGCCAGGCAAAAACACCAGACAAGCTGGAAGCCAATATGGAAATGTTTAATGAGTTTTTCAGTAGAAGTGCCAGCTACTGTATTTCATTAAAAGGGAGGAGGATTTTAAACTAAGTAACACATAGGTTTTGTAAAACCTGGGTATCATAATATACAATGAAAATAATTTGGGTTTGGGTCACTGTAGTCACTGAAACAAAGCTGTTATTGAAAAAAATCAATGGATTTTCATATATGATGGCTCAGAAAAACATCTCTGGAGAAAGCTCAATATAGTATTTCCCTTAAGTTTATATCCATGTGCTCTAATCCTGTTCTCATAATTTATATAAAAACTCAAGTAAAAAGTTTGAAGAAATGTGTCTATTTGGTTGAGTTTTTCTTCTCTGAGTGGATTTTAGAAGATGCTGGATTTTAGCTAGGAAGATCTACTCAGAGCTTTTCTGATCTTTGGCAGTAACAGGAGATACAGAGAAACTGAGCCAATACTGTAACTGAGCATTACCACAGTAATCTGAGTCAAAGTTGTAAACTGTACTGGACTGCGTGTTCTGCCATCAAAGAGATACTGTTCAGAATAGCAGAGACAAAATCTGTGGGAATTCCCTGGTTTGATCAGATCCCTGGGTAATCAGTAAGAAGTGATGACAAAATACTACCAAGCCAAAAGAGCCATATTTCATCTCTGCTATCCATCACTGGAAGTAACCAGACAATGGAGCACAGTTGCAATCGGACTTACAGAGCTGGATAGGTTTGGCTTTTAGAGCATTTAGGACATATATTTATAGCTTGATATCCAAATTCCACCTGCACCTCTGCAGGTAGTTCCACAAATATACCTTGAAATGGGCTTGTGTAAGCAGTCATATATTGTCATATGAAAGACTCCTCAGTAATACATGGAATGACTCAGCCTGCATGATTTGGCTTAAGTTATATAGCCAAGTGGTCTAACATTACATTAAAAAATAATAAATAACCCATATGCCTTTCTTACTGGAGGCAAATATCTCTAAAGTGGAGGATAATTTTCTTTACGTTAATTCAGTGGTATCATACCTGTTACAGTGCAAGCTGAATGTATCTTTTTGTTTTAATGTGCATTCTTCTCTTATGTCTCAGGTGCACTTCTGGATCCAAAACATGAGCGTGATTCCCCTGAAGATTATTTCAGTCCCTCCTTATTTCTCTCAACACATTTTGCTCCTTGGGAAAATCACTCTTGAAAACTGTCTAAAAAACAAAAGTTATAGTCTCAGGTTAACATATGCCAAACTGATTTGTCTGCAAAAATGAAATAGGCATATGGTGTAAAGAAAAAGGATTTCCAGGCAATCAAGTGTCATGATAACTGAGTGACTTATAGTGTTACTCAGTCTTAGGGGCACTAATGCACTGCAAGATAAAATCCCACCCTGCACAACTCTCAGGAAATGCATGTTATATGTGCTTCACAATCTCTGTCTGATTTACTGCTGATGTTGTAAAGTGGTCTGTAATCTACATCCAGGCTCCAACTGTACTTAGGAGTACCATCAAGGAAATTAGCATTAATTAGATAGAGGAAAGATGAAAGACTCTAGGAAGCATTTAGGACCCAGTAATCATGTTTCTTAAAGAGAAAGACTGAGTGTGGTCAAATAAAGCTTCTGAATGATTAGGTCAGAGGTTCCTGCTTTGCAAGAGCCAAATGCAATGAAAAACATTGAGCAGGCAGAGCTGAGAGAATGCAGCAGCTTCACACTCACTATTTTCATCTGAACCTGTTCCCTCTTCCTCCCCTGCCTGTCTTTATCATAGCAATGGCCACAGGCCGTGAATTGGAGGCACCCTCTAGCTCAGCTTGGCATTCTTCAAAGAAATGCTTTGGTCACACTTAACCTCTAAGGTGTCCAAAATCTGGAAAGTAAACTGTAGAAATATTTGCTTTTTTCTGGGATTGTATTCTAATGGTTTAAACTGCAGTATCCCCCTGTACTCAGTCTGGCTGCAGCCACTGAGCTGTACGGAGCTGTACAGAATGGTGAACAAACGGAGCAGCAGTGCCAGAGCTGTGACTGCAGCAAGAGGGGGAGTAAACACATACATGAAACAAGACTTTTGTCGACATTGTCGACACTTAATTCTGTAGATTGTGCCTACAGAGGTATACAAGCTCTGCTGTCACCACAGAAACTATCAGCAAACTGGATGTATCCTGCAGAAAGTACTCCAATGTTTAGTGAAGGTCAAAGGCATGCAGTAGATCTGAAGTCACGCTGAGAGCAGAAGAAATGAGAAACATAACATTTACAGACTTTGAGATGGCTCATGTCATGTAAGTATCTCCTACTCAACATAACTGACCTGGGAATTTGTCTGAACAAAGAAAAGGTAAGAGTTTGGCTTTCAGGCCTCTGCCTTGGTGTCATTTCCCAGTGTCCCCACACCATCTGTAACGCTATTGCATTTCTGGTGCGTAGTGTCATCATTTCAGAAAGAGGCAAGATGGTGCCGTAGAGATGATGTGTGTTTTGTTCTCATATTCTTTGTTTTCCAGAGTTTACATGTGGAGCAATGCAATGTATTCTATCTGCCTTACCATGCGAGGTGCATGGTGACACTACATCCTGAGACTAGAGGAGGAAGGTTCATGTCCAGAGACTCACATCACTTGTGAAATCACTTCCACTTGTCTGGGAGCGCACAATGAATGTAAAATGCTGCATTTCAGACTTGAAAGCAATGTATCTTCACCTACTCTTGGTGGAAACAACCATTTAAACTCTTAAGAAAATTTCGGCTGTAGACTTGCAGGTCAGATAGATCAAATTTAATCAAGAGTTGATTAATTAAAAATTATCCTTTATAATGAATGTTGATAACTGAAAAGCTTTGTTTACATTTATTCAGTTACACAAATTTATCAAATTCTTAACTGACAGTGAAAGACAATGTGTTCAGAAATTTGAAGTCTGATCTTCACCACATCATTGAATCAGAATGTGGTGTCAGGTAAATCTGATCCACCCAAATTGCTCCATGCATAAAATGGAAGTAATTTCTATGTCAGAGAGGATAAAGTAGTAAATAATTCATAGTCAGTAGATAATTAGTTGATAATCAAGGGTGCTTTGAATAAAAGAATGCAAAGTATTATTATCAGCATTTACGTCTGCAGTAGGATATGACTCACCTTTCAGTGTCTAACAGTTCATGTAACTATATAATTTGATTTTAATATTTTAATATAATTTTCATTCTGATTTTATTAGACAGAATTAAAAGAGCCTTTTAGCAGACATAATTTTGTCTAACAACCAAAATGTGAGCAACTTTGGCACCAATCTTCAGAAATTAAAAACCCCATTCCCATTACAAATTTAACATAGAGATACTACAAACATTTGTACACAGTGTTAGCAATCCTAGCCTACTTTGCCTATTTCTGTGCTAAGTGTGGTGTATTCTAGAAATAACATATATTCTAGGAGCTGGAAATTTAAGATATGTTGTTTTGATTTTAATCCTTTTTTCAGTTCCTTCTTCATTTCAATTTCTTCACTATACTTTTAAGTACATGCCAAAACACAGTATCTATACTTAAAATTGCAAACTTCTTTTTGCAAACTAGACACTGATTTTGTGACAGATTTGAAGCCCTTTGTAGTCTGACTGCTCTGTCTTTCCCCCTACATCACTTTGGATGTCATTACATATAGCTGGCAGGGGGAAAAGCAGGAACATTTCAAATGATTTTACAATGGCAGTACAGCTGCCAACACAGCTTTACACTTGAAGTCCTATGATATTTCATAAAAAATTAGTTCCTGTAATTCTGTGCTGCAAAAAGAATGAACACGTGGTACTATTTAATAAGTCATAAGGACACATACCAAAAAAAAATACATTTATTTAATTTTTACTACTGGGATTTGTAGGCTGACCTCAAGGCATGAGTCAGGTTTTGTAAAATGCTGGGACTGGTAAGGCTAAATGAAGAAATACAGTATGTAGCTTATGTTTAAACAGCATTAAACCTTCATAGTAGCTATTGCTAATATGTATGTGTGTAAAGAGACACCATATTAATGAGAAAACTTGTGTTAATTAACTTAATGCACATATGGAATGACTCTTACTTATAACTATTCTTGATTTGATTAAAATTGCACAGGAACTGATGATACGTCAGAGAAACTTGCTGAATGTCCAGGGACATAGTGGGCTTTCAAGGACAATGAAATACAATATCTTGTGCTGCAAGGTATGAGTAGGCAGAAGGTCACACAAAGTATATCAAGGAATAAAAAAAGCCTCAACATTTTTATTACTTAGATTCTTAATATTTGGGGAGAAACTGTCTTATTATTTTTGCATTATTATCTTTGGATGCCTGAGTTCTGGAATTACATGAAATAAATTGCATGATAAACCAGCTCCTGATAAAATTGATACAATCTATCAGTTTTTCTGACTGCTTTTACAGATCCCAGAGGAGCTTAGTTGAGAAAGGATCTGGTGTGTTGTAAAAGCTGTTATTATTTTAAATGAAACATTTTAGTCAAACTGACTAAATTCCTTAGAATTTATAATCTTGGCAAAAGATGATTCCCCTTTTTTTAATGGTTATCTTTGTTCCTATATAATAGTGTTTCTGGAAAAGAATGGGTAGGGAACCCCTTTTTGACTGAAAATTCATAATGAAAGAGTTAATGAAGCAAAACCATGTAATAAGCATAAATACAACCATGATTACCATGTAAGCATACATTTGACAAGCTCACATATATGAAAATGATACCAACAGCCCTATCTATGTACAAATCTGTCCCATACATCCATAAGCAAAGGACGTTGCACAACCCTAAATGTTTTTTCAACTCTAGCTCACCAAGCATCAGACAAGCACATCCTCAACCATGAGAAAGCCATGAGGCAGCTTGTGCATTTTGAACCGAAGGCCACATTCCATTCATGCACTGAAATTAAAGTTAAATGGAAACCGGAGTTCCTTCAGGCAAGAATCATAACTTCTAATTACCAAAGGTAAAAGATAAACTGAAAAAAGTATTCTTTCAGATACTGCTAAAATTATGATGTGTGTCTTAGAAATATTTATCTTTCCTTCCATAAGTGAACATTCTTCTGGTAACTTGGAGTTTTTCTTGGATTCTTGTTGCTGTTTCACAATGATCTAAGGCTTTATTTGTAGTCTTAGTGGTGCTTATATAATTACATAAATCTAAAAAAAAAAAAATAAAAAATAGAACGTCTGATTATTCTAAATTTCAATTCAAATGAGTCAAATGAAAAGGGAACTATACCTCAGTGTTTCAGCTATGCTTCAGAGGGTCTTATATCCATGCGCTCAGTAGGACACAATGAATGATGTTATCACAGGAGATCATCAGGAGTTCTTTGAGATCCCAAATATAACTAAATGTCTAATGTGGATTCACAATAAGCCACAAAAGGCAGAAGTGTCCAAGTCTCTCCTAGTCCTGAAAAAAACCCTAGAGCTGGATCAAGTGAGAAATGAGACTATTTCCAATGAGAATTTGTCTTTGAGAAAGCACTCAAGAAAGCCAACTCTAATTAACTGGAAGTACAGTATTAAAGTTGAATCCATGGCTATTCTTGTGCAGCTGAGGATAGAACCAGCTGAACACTGCCACAGATGCCTTTTCTCTGTGTTGCACCACCATATATACCTCTGGGGTTTCCTAGAGCTACTGCCCCTTCACAAAGCCCAGTGACTAAAGCTGATTCTTCCTGTAAGTGTCAAACTGATTGCACAGGTCCAAGGAGGCTGTACAATGCACATGGGGTATATCACATGCTTGTCAAACCACCAGGCACTGTGCATGTGAGGTATATATCCCTACTGTGTGTCCACTCACAGTACAGTTGTTTTGACCTCTGCATACAATCCAGGTCCAAAACTGTCAGCTTGCATGTCAGTTCAGGGCAGATGCAAAACTGCATCTGACTTTTCACCAAGAACAGGAAGGCTGAGAACCCCAGAAAAATATAGAAGGCGATCAAAATTTGCCCAGGCAAGACTGCCAGGCAGGAAAAAAGAGGGCACATGCTGGGATACAGAAAGCAAACATCAAACCAGGAGACATGCTAGGAATGGCAGTTTTTGCTGTATCATTCTCAGCTGTCAGTGCACACTATTGCTGTTGGAAAGTATGTAAACATAAATTTCAAAAGTCCTCCTGCTTAAGCATGTCTTCACAGTGGCTATTTGTTATGAATGAGTGTTTCAAGGTCACTTAAGGAATCATGATTACAAATCATGTAATCAAAAGTCTGCATTATATATTAACAACTAGTGCAGGATCAAACTCAATTCAGATTAATTGCATAATTTTCCATGATTACAGTCATCTTTTTCTCTGTTCAGGTCAGAAAAGTCTTATTAAAGGTATACAACTATAATTTCTCATTTAGGATTAAAGGAAACCTTAGGAGAAACGGCAAAAAACATGCTGAAAAATTCTCTCAGTAGTTGTTCATAATGAAAACCGAGCACTTACAAGACACGTGACAAAAAATACAAATCATATTAAAAATGTATGTTGTTTAAAAGGAAACATAGTTTTCAATATTTTTTGAGAAGTGTAACATGGTACCAATGGAGTAAGCTGGACTTTATAGGCAGAGTCCTTTGCAGAGCACAGCAGATCTGACTCAATGTTTTCAGATTACAAACAGAGTAAGAATAGCTCACATCTTTTGCACATGCTCTCTGCTGTGCCCTGAAAGAAGCTCTTCTAGGTGAGAAGTCCCTGGGCTTTTGGCTGGTTGCCAGTCCCAGGATGTTCACTTTCTCTTTCAGTGTAGGCTAGAGCCAAAAATGGCAAAACAAAAAATGTAGGAAAACATTCAAGACAGCTCTTGGTACTGGGTTCTGCTTACTCGTGTATTAGTGTGTTTGGACCGCTAAAAAAAGGAAACCATGGCAGAAAGTCAAAGCAGATCAGAAATCACTGCCTTTCCATACTGTTATGTGCACTATATTCTGCCATGAGGAGTTTGGCTACCATGCCCTTCTCCTTTGTAGAAAACATTCTCCATCTAGTAAGAATTTGCTGAATGTTGAATGCCTCCCTACTAATTCTGAATATCTGGGCCAGGCAATGTGCACCTGCAGATCCCAACGCAGCTGGAGCAACATTCCAGCAGGCTCATGCAATGACTCATCAGCTCTGATCCTGTTCATCCCCCAATTAATGAAAACAAGAACACCTTCAAAGTCCAGTTTTAAGCCTTTCAACCAGAACCACTTGGCCATTGCTAAAAAAATTGATTACTTCCTCTGATATACACAGAGATTCAGGAAGTTTTTTACAGAGAACATTTTAAAAGTATATTAATCTTCATTTTAAAGTTGATTTTCATTTCAATACCTTAACTTAGTCTTTAACATTAAGGACTTGCTTTTCAGGAAAAAGTACAGTGTTACCTACTTAGTGCAGACTCTTTTATTTCATCTTTTATTCATTAATTTATGAAATTATCCAAACACAAGATAGAAGAAAATCTATACATATATATATATATATATATATATGGAAAATAAAAAACAAGAATTAAGTAATCACCATCAGTCCAGGATTTCGCTCTGCACCTTCCTCAAATTAAACTATCAACAAATGTAGGACACTACATCTTTTCTTATGAATATCTAAGATCCAGATATTACTGATGGTTATCTGACACCTGTGGAGGAGTTTCCTTCTCATTTGCACTATGCTTAATGAAAGCAGAATTAGCCCCTTAGAAGATCATAATTTTGTCAGAAGTTGGCCTGTTGCCATACCCCTTTTTTCCTTAACAGGAACAAATAGGAGCTCTGGGTAGAGGCCTCAAGCACCAGATTTTTAATTTCAGGGATGATGAAGTGGTAAATTATCTCAGCCTTTCCTTTCCGTCAATTAAGCAATAAAAAATGCTGCATTATTTGATTATACCATTTTCTTTATGAGACTTGTGTTATGGAAATGAAATACTAATCACATTTGGTTGCTAAGAAAAAGCATAAATTAGTGAAAGACAGTTACCATTGGAGTCTTGTCCCAGAAAGTCACATGAAATTCTCTTTTCACTCTTTGAAACGTGGAAAAACAAACACAGTGAAACCTTAGGACATAGATGAACTGTGAGGAAGAACAAACAGACCTGATAAAAGTTACACAATTATGTGTAACTCCAGAGAGAGTTAAGAGAAAACACATCTCTGCTGTAGGCCACAGATTTCATCTGGCTCCTGCCTTCCCTTCAAGGTGTCCACAGCAGAGCCCCAGTGGTGGCCAGTGGGTCTGTGAGTTGCCACCAAACCCACACCCCACCTCTGCAGCACATCCCTCGCTTTGCTCATGGCAGATCCTTACTACATGGCCAGAAGGACATCAGCACCTGAGGGAGAGTCCTGTCCTGCTCAAAACACCCCAGGGCTGGACACCATCAGTGCCAGGAGCCCTTGAGCTGCAATCAGGCAATGCCCTATTCCTCCCCACTCAGCATGCCCCAATCTACCCCTAATTACACGCACTAGCTGCAGAGGGAGAGAAAGGCTGATTACTAGAGGGCCATTACAGCTGAAAGGTTGAGAAGCACCATATGGATGCTGTGGAAAGGGCTTGGATGTGAGAGGCAAACAAGGGCGAGGTGTTTTGAACCTAGATAGGGGTGACTGTCACTGTCAAACCAGCTGCTGTAGAACTAGCCTGAGGCCTGTCTAAGCTGGCCGATCCAGAAGCACTTCCCATGCCCTGGGTGAGGGCAGCCCAGCCACTTCCCAGCTGTGTGCTGGGAGGTAAACTCGGACATGTGCTGTCTCCTCCCTGCCCTGGTTTTCTGCAGGAAGCAACATGGAAACTGAGTAGAGAGGTGCCAGGTGCTCAGGGCAAGATCCTGACAGTGCTGTGAGGAGACCAGGATCCCCACTGGGTACCAAAACAAGCATCTACCCTCAGCCTAGACACAGCCTAGATGTGCCAGAAGCATTCACCAGGGACATCTGTGTTCCACAGGGAACGGGAAAGATCCTTGAAAAACAATGGGGCAAGGTTCATTTGTAGCAGCTATTAGTCCAGGGTGACCTAATGGTGCTGCAATTTCACGTACTCACATTCCTCGATTCAAACATACCATGAGCTAATCGATGATCCATTTGTCTCCCCATTGGATAGCAAATAATAGGGGTTTAGATGCCAAATAAAATGCGGCACAACAGGGGAAGTTTAAAGCTCCTATTTATTTGGGACTTCCCCATATTGAGATCAGCAGTGATAGGAGGGCCAACTGAGCAGGAAGGATATTACAAGCTATTGCCTGCTCTTTGCAATCAATTCCTTTCAAATCCACGCAGGATGTGGCCTTGTCATCCTGTTTGAAAACATTCTTCGCATGTTGGAGTTTTCAATGCTAGGAGGAAAGGTGGCCAAAGGGTTTCTTATGGCCACAGGGATCAAGAGACACATATATTTGTGAGGATGAGCGTCACAGAATAACTCTTTATATCATCCTGCTGGCTCGCTGCACCTGTGCAGGCATTGTGTTTTTTAGGAAGTGTTTCAGTTTACAATATCCTGTACTGCTCTGCTGAAGCCACAGCTATTTACGGCACATGGAAATACTACAACATGAGAAGTGCTGGAATGTAGAAGTTCAGTGTTTCTTGATCCTTCTCTAATGTCGACTGTCATGTCCACACCCACATATACATATTTTTTTAGCTGTACGGTGATTAAGTTTGGATGAGTATTTATCTCTCTAGGCAATAATTTCCTTTCAGGTAATTCCTGTTGAGCAGAGTAAAACTTTCACACCTGGCAGAAAAGGAATCCCCCCCAACAGAAAGGCATGCATAATAATGTCACTGGCACTGTGTTTTAGGAAGTCGATTTGATGCCCAGCAGGACTTTCTGTTTAGGGTATGTTTTGCCAAATCTCAGCAGTAAAGTACTATCAAATTCCATGGGAACTAGTACTGAACTACAAAGCCCACCTGTTTGTATGCTGCAACATTTTAGTAGCTTGCTTTTAATGACATTTTCCTTTCTACATTTTTTATTTCTGTTTCACTTTGAAGAGACTGCATATTTCAAAATTAATTTCCTTAGGTGTTAATACTGTCAATTTGTTACTATTGTGGGGTTTTATTTATTCTAAATGAAGTCAACAAACTTTCCTTTGAACTCAAGTGGGCTGCAAGATTACCTCCCCCCGGCAAAATCCCTGGGACTGTTCCACAGCAGGGAGTGCTGGGCATGGTGATTGGCTTCACAGACTAAAAGTTTAATTTTGAAGTTTGGATTTTAGATATGCAACCATTTTTCAGGTGGCTTTAAATAAGACCCCTTATTTCTTGTAGGTCCATGTGTCTGGAGGAATGGGCTCTACGAGGCCTGTGAGCACCACCAAATACTCTAGAAGCCTTTTGATGGGGGTAGACCTATACTCTGAAAGGCTGCACATCACAAAAATGAGTCTTTGACAGAAATAAGTTAGAGGGATTTGTCAGCACTTCTTATGTTTCACAGCTCAGAAGTGCAGTTCCATGCAGAGAGGGTATTATTAATCATTATGCAATTTCTGCAGGATGTCATGAATCACAGATTGCAGGACATCCTCTTGAAAGGCTCTATAAATTCTGACTAATTTTTAAAACAAACATGACACAATAGTAAGCAAGGCCAAACAAAGGTAAATATGAAAACACTGAGATGCAGAAATAAGATCCCTTCTTCTGTCTCCTCACAGCTGATAGTTTCCTCCCTTCTCCAAACCACTGGCAATGCTAAGAGCTCTGGCATCCCTTCAGGAAGGGTTGCCTCTGCGTCTCCATGTGCACATCGTACCAAATCAGAGCCTGAGTAAATCTTTGTTCAGGACTTCAGGAATTGGTTGGCTGTGAGTATACGCTGAGTAAGACGACTTCCTTTCTTGATGGAATTCACTAGGGAATTTATTGAAATCTGCTCTGGCATTTTTCTTCAATGATGTATTTTTTAAGCAGTTTTTTTTCATAGTTGGACACATCATGAGAGAGTCATCATATGACATTTTTCCATGGTGCCAAGGTCTTTTTTTTTTTTTCCAAAAGCTGCGCCTCTACTGCATAAAATACACAACTGAGATTTGCATGTCAGTTAGCAGTCCAGTAAAAAATGGAACAGACTGAGTAGAAAAGCCACCTCTTCAAGGACAGAAATACAAGAGAACCACACATGGCTTGAAATACAAAGCTGAGCACTAATACCTTATCTTCACGCTGACATGGCTCAAACATTAAACTGAAGATTGATGAATCTACCTGAAGTATTTTTAAGGAACTCAAAGCTAATGGGAAAAAAAGACATTCCCACTTCTTAAAAATCAGATTAAAATGGAGGAAAACTAGATACTCAAAGCAATTTCTTTTTTTTTCCACTTTATAGCCTTGAACAGACACACAGAAGTCAAAAACAAAGATTCAACCAACAGATTTTATAAGAATTCAGACAGGCTGAATAAACAAATGGTTAGAAATCTGTGTTATTTTCTGCTGTCTATGCAGTGCTAGCTCCAACCTGGAAAGGTTCATTAGATTCCATATTGATTGCACTTACAGAAGGGCTTGTCACAAACTTGTGCACTTTGTTTTAATTCCATCATCAGATGATACCAACTTAAATGTATAACCTGGTTTCGGTGAACACATACCTCTGTGTAGCATTCTGAGAATTTAGACCAAATAGAAGGAGATGTTCTTAAAGGTTTCAGAGCACTGGCTGCTGCAAGTAATGAAAATCTTGTAACAAAAACACTCCGTGTGTTTCTAGCAAACTGGCAGATGTTACTGACTCTATTTGTTCCACTCCAGCAGTTTTGACAGACATAACTGTAAGTATAATACACCTATAGTAAACACCATCAAAAAAAATTAATAATAATCAGCATTTAACATACCAGATCCCAAATAAAACCTTCCAAGCATTGTGGTTACTTCAGAAAAACAAATTATGTCATTCAGCAGAAAGGCTGTTGATTGAGGTTTGGTACACATCTTTCTTCACTAAAATATATATTTCTGTCATACCAGTTTTCTTAAGAGGTTATTCAGAACCAATAATTTAGCTAAAACAGAATAGGACAAAATATTGACTAAGTGGCAAAATTCCACCGAAGCATAAGCACCTGATTCTGGACTAAGCTACTGCAGACAAAATTCCTACTGAATTAAATTAATGTTTTCTTATTACACTAGCAATGCACCATTTGCATGTAGTTAATGGGCAGTTTGTAGCCTGCTTACACATTTAAAAAAATTAGTCCATTTTCTCCCCAAATATCTTCCAGGATGACAACATATTTATATACCTGTGGGATGGAAAGGAAGGGAGAGAAGGAGTAAATGATGGTTATATTCTTCAGATGAAAGTATTTTTGTCTGGGGAGAAAAAAATCTCCATTATTTTTCACAAGCAAATGAATTTTTTCATATTATTACCCTATGCAATTTGATTGGTGTTTCAATCATATATGGTATGTTGTTTGTTTAGCCAGACGTCGGGTCACCTAATTATATAACAGAAGCACTGGTAAAAACATTACCATAATTGATGTGAAGATTATGAAAATTAAAATGTATATAACAGTTATATTTGTTATTAGGTTTCCAGACATTTTTCTGAAAATGCACTACATATCTTATGAAATGGAGGTATGTTTTTTTAAAAAAAATTCAGATTTTATCATGCTAGCCATTTTTAAGCTTTCCCTGTATTTTGCTTCCACTAATACTGTGGAAGTCTAAAATAAAGCACTACATTTTTACTATGTATCAGAAAAAGTTGTGCCCTAGATTAGCTATTTCTATCTTTCTCAAATTGCTGGCTCCTTAAAACTTTCCTGTGCAGATCCATACCTACGGACAATAGGCGTTCTTTTCTTACTTACTTTTCATAAGACACTCAGAATTGGGCACTGGGGGCCCACAGGCAACAAGTTCAAAACTAGTGCTTCAAAAATAAGGTAGCAACTCACTTCTCTTAACCATGCTGGGGACACTGGGAAACAGAAAAAGAGTCAGATCTTTACAGTCTGGGGAGGTTTGGTGGTTTCGGGTTTGGTTTGTGACTTGTGCAAGTTGTGAACTAGAGAGTATTTGTGGGACTGTGGAATAGGTAATTTCATTTTGCATTTTAAATGCAGATTTTGATAGATAATCCCATTTGTGAGAAGAAATAAGTGTTTATAGGGTCTATGGAAGAAGAAGACTTGCTTCCAATCTACAAGGCAGAGGACAGGATCTTACCACCTATGGTAACATCAGGATATGTAGAATGCACTCTGTAGTAAATACATAGTAAAGGCACATGTCTATGAAGTGCATTTCTTTAAGTGATGCCTGCATGTAACTTCACACGAGCATCATGCCATTGATATTAATAGTTATTCTTAAGTAAAATCAGCTGAGAATCAATCTCATAGTACTTAATGTGCGAAGACCAACATAAACAAGATGAATCATTTCTTTGTTTCTGGTGGGAACAGGATCTCAAAAATATATTCATGGCAAAGAAAATGGTCATTGTTGATTTTAAGCACATGAACAGCAGAGCTCTGCTCAAGTGTATCTTCTCTGGTGCTTTATTCAGTTATGGGACAGAACATGATGTCTGAGGTTAAATTTACTGGTTTTAACTGCATGCTCAATTGCACCATTCTGTGGTGTGCTGTGGGAAAACTGGTCTGTCCTTTGTGAGTACCTGCACAGATGAGACTCTGTCCATAAACACAGTAAACTACTTTCAGCTTGGCATGCTGAAGTTTTCTCTCTGCAACCTCTGTTCCAACCAGTGGTGAGGCATGGATCCAGCTTGGAGCAATGATCTGTTCCAGCTGTTGGCATTAATGCAACTTTCGTTTTGGAACCAGAAGGTAAATGCAAGACATGAGAAGTGTTTGAAGGTATTTTGTCAGCGACTTGCTAGCCAGCAGCACGTCTGGCTAACAACGTTCAGATACAGTGGCAGCTGATACTGTAGCTGTGAAATCGGTAGGTGTGAAATCCCGTGATGCTGATCAGTGATGTTGTGGTAAGACTGCAAGCATAAAGCAACGAAACAGCCTTGTCCTAAGACCAGAAGAGGTGTCAGAAGAGCCAGATCTGCAAGAAGAGGGAGGTCCCCTGAAGCTGTTGAAAGAGCTTGCCCCTTTACTTATCCAGTGAAGATGAAACGCCCTGCCTCCCTCTGCAACCTCTTCCTTCCAGCAGTAAAAGACGGACTAGAGCTCTAGTTCTAATCTGCATGAAAATGAAGAGTGTGACCAAATTTGGTTTGTCCTGTTGGATTCATGAAGTGTTTACAAAAGAGTTTAATGGAAGTGAAACTTGGGGAGCAATTGTTTAGCTCAGCAGGAAGGGTATGAGGACTATGGGATGCGGACGTGGTATCTGGATTTGGGACTGAAATCTACACTGTTACCTTTGCTTTATCCTCTGTGAACTCTCATTTTCAGTAAGTGAAGGTCATGTAAAATGACTCTTTCCCGGCCCACATCCACACCCAGCCGACTTCAGCATTTCCTAATTAGGTTATATTCAATCTTTTTAATGTGCTTGTAATAGATGTGGTACTGTAGCGTAATCTCAACTGATATTATTCACTTCCCAGGAATGTACAGCTGAAGCTGCTCTGCAGGCTCTGAGTGAAAACAATGGGTGTGCAGCTGACAAATAGAAGTAGCTATTTTACATGCCCTGGTCTATTTGGATGCCATTGTTTAAGCGATGTCTGCTGAACAGGTATTCACATTACAAAAACAAGCACCATTGCAATTTTCTGATGTGGCAGCTATTTTTGAAACTCATTAAAGCTTGCCTAGTGCTTTTCCCATGCAATGAAAAACTGGAATTGCCTGTTGTAATATTGGCTGGCAGATATGAATGGTTTCAGCTCACATTTTATAATGAAGAAATGAGCTCATGCTATATAATTGTGGGCTATCCCCAAGAATATTTTTATTCAGCGTTATTGTCAGACTAAATTAAAACCGCCAAAGAGCCCGATTTCTCAAGATGCCAGGTGCTCTCGCCTCCCACAGTTAATAGAAGGGAAGAGTACTCAGCAGTTTCAGAATTAGTCCCTAAATGCTGATAGTGAAGGACAAATTTTCATATGAAGCAAGTCAACATTTTGCAGAGCTCTCATTGTTCTTTCACTCTTTTTTCTTCATATTTCTTGATAAAACTATTCTAATTATTCTATGTCATATCCATTTATTACATTTATGTCAGCTACTGCCATATCTTTCAAAATGACATTTGACTTACTTTTTCCCTTCTAAGCTTAAAACAGCCATTAACATCCTTTTATTGAAAATTAATTAGTGCTGTATTTAAAGTTGCTGGTGTTCATAGACAGTGGCATTCGTCTGGCACTAGATACTTGTTTGCATGCCCTCCTGCCAATTCCACAGCGGAATTTTTGCCATCTCCCTGAGGTGCTCTACAAGGAAAAGTGCTCTGAGCTTAGAGGACCAAGAGAAAGCAGATGAAAACAGAAAGGAAAAGCCCTTTGGGCCAATATGTGAAGTACCACCTCCTTTCACCAGCTGAATCACCACTTCATCTCATGCGCTCCTCCAGGCATTACTGGGCAATCTGGAAAGACTGATGAGAGGGCGAAGATTGGTACCTGCACTAACCTGTGCTTCCACTTGGCATTCACAAAGCAATAAGAAAAGGCAGAGTAGGAAGGCCAAATCTTTTGCAGTGTTTGAATATAAAAAAAAAGTTGAAAGTCAAACATCCATCACTAATATGTACAAGGTCATGCAAAAGCCTTGCTCAAACTGGCAGTCAATTAGTCCTTCTTTCCTCCCCTGGGTCCAGAGTGTTATCACCATGGAGCATAATGAGTTAAAGCCAAGTAAGGTCTTCTGGAGCTCAGAGGTCATGGAACAGAGTCAAAAAAAAAAAAAAGGATTCCAAATATTATAAGTCTTTCAACACTGTTTTCTAGGTATTCTGTTAAATATCCTGCTGGGAGACTTCTTTTCGTCAAACCTAACCACATTTCTTTGGACTCTCTTCTCCAAGTGATTTCAAATATATAAAGAATTTAGATGAAAAACAGATCTGTATTCTTTCATTGTTTAAAAAATGGTAGTAAATGCTCACTTCTCAGAAGAGTGATAGTGATTTTATTTATAGAAATTCCCAAAGTGACAGTTACAGAAATAATCTGTGGCAAACAAGTTGCAGAAGATTTTTTTTCCCTTCACTCAGATCACATTCTTGCTTTCCAATGCTGTATAATAATGTCCATGAAAAGAAGCTTTATTATGTAGCCCTGATCATTGTTTTCACTTGGTAAGAGCAAATAGTGAGGAAAAACTATAAAGCTGGGGAAAATAACAGCCTCCAAATAGGACTGTTATAAAGAAGATGGTCTTATTGTTCTCTGGGGTCATTGAGAAAAGAAATTAGACTAATTTACAGCCAAGACAGATATAAGTTGTGTATCTGTTGGGAAAATGGGAAAAAACAGAGATAGTGGGAAAGTGGGACCATGAAACTACCTCAGGTGCTTGTGGATTTTCCATCAGTGAGTGATTCTAGGAACAGAGAATAAATGAAGATGTGTAAGAATAGCCTGGGTATGTGCTTGACCCATTTGCCCACAGTGCCACAGGGATCTGGAGGGACTGTGAAATGTGGCTGAGGAGACAGGTTTGTACGCACTATGTAGCAGCCTGTTTTAGGGAACTCTAAAGGGGCTGCATCTCCCCTGGAAGAGAGCATGGCAATAAGTGCTTGATCCTCCCTCAGGGCACAATGTGCAGTAGATGACCCCAAAGTCCCTTCAGTTCTGACCCTACAGTTCTACAGTAATCTATAGTACAGTTGCTCTCTAAAGTAACTTAGCAGAAATGTAGCATGCTTGGATATGTGTGCAATGGTAATCCACAGGAATTATTAAAAAAGAGCCAAATATTTAGACCATTCCTAGATAGTACTCTTAAACACTATTTAGCAAAAGTATTTCAGAAAGCAATCTTCAAGAGCACTGGAAAATGGACAGTTTTTGAAAAAGATTTTAGTCACATTTTGTTTTTTTATAGTGGTAGTATGAATAGTGTTTACATTAATTAATGTAACTTCTTAGTTTTCAGGGCTAATGTTAATCACATGTACTTAAGGATCATGAAACCTTTGTCAAAGTACAGCTTTTAAACAGACAATTTCAAAGCATAACAGATTGCCTAACAAACCTCACTAAATTCATGGTTTAGCTCTAGCTGAAGGAAGAGCAAAAGCACCACACACTTGAGTTGGGCATATATAAATAAACCAAATATTATGACACATACAAGTTGTCCTGACTCAGCAAAGCACTTAAACAGATACTTACATTTTCTAGATATCACAGGGACATAAGTATTCAAGTATTTAAGTATGCATGCCATTTAGGAATCTTGAGACCATGCTTTAAACTCCAGTTTTAATTCCTAATGAGAGAAGTTTGAAATTACAAGGAGAGAGGGCATAAATCTGTGGTCAAAAGAGACTGAATAGCAGAGGATCCCATCACTCCTTACTGGTGATCAATTCAAAACCTGCGTGTTATTTATAATGCTGATACTTTAGCTGCTAAGAAATTGAAGAAATTCAGGATTGAAGTTCTCCTAGGAACATTGGTTCTGCCTCTGGCCCCTACAAGCCTGTCCTTCAGGGTTTCTCATAACATGATTAGCTGGGGAAGGGATTGGCTTTTTTTTCTGCAGAGAAACTGAAACTTTGCTCTAAACCATTACTGCCTCAAAACGCAAATTATATTGATGTGTACACATAACACTTTTCTATTAATATGTCATTTGTTCCTACATAGGAGAACAAATCACTATCATTACGGCCTATGATGTTAGATGTGGGCCCAGTGCAGGGAAAAGAACATGCTTCCTGTGCTGGGGGCTGCAGCCTGCCTTTGATAACCTTGAGATGGCTAACATGGGACTGGAAAAGGTAAGAGCAATTATACGAAACCAGCAAAAATGGCGCGGCTGTGCCTTTGGGACAAATCAGCTTTTAGGGCCATAGTAAAGCAGTTCATCTCCTCACCACAGGGAAAACAAGCATGAATCTCAGATGGGATAAAGACAAGGGGGGACTGAAGAGGAAAAGCTAGAACAGGTGCCACAGATCAG
>JAWWTY010000106.1:34110743-34181925 GCA_035222235.1 Margarornis squamiger | reverse complement strand
CACAGGAGGTCGCGACCTGAAAGGGCACAAGAGAGAAACTTGAGTAAAACCAACCGTGGCACAGTACAGTGGCACACAGAGGTTTGAAACCCAGCTCTGAAGAGAAGAACCAAGGAAAGTATACAGAAGAGGCAGGGATGTGTGACATGAGTGGGACAAGCTTTTGAATGTGCTGGGTTGGGATGGGATGGGATGTTATGCCAATGTTGCCAGCTTGTTATTACAGCAAATGAATCCATGTGTCTGTATCTTTTGTCCTCAGAAACAGTTGTGTGGATTTTCTTTAGCTTCAGCACATGATGCCACACACATGCATGCCACATACGTGTCCTTTCTGAACTAAAAGGATGTACGAACAATGCCGTCAACAGTAACTCTTTCAAAAAGTTCTAAACCACTTAAATTAGGTTCCTAGATGAGAAAGTAGTCTCAAGAGTAGAGCTGGCAGACTGGAGTACACTCATGCAGGATAAATAATTGAATAATGGCGAAGGTGGAAATGTACCCAAAGAAGCCAGGAATTATTACAGAATTCTTTTTTGTTTTGCTTACACAAACTTTATAATAGCTGTTTTCTCTGACTGTCCTTTTGCATAAACTGGGAGCAGCCTCTGGGCTGCTCTCAAATTTACTTTGGCTT
Source organism: Margarornis squamiger (assembly GCA_035222235.1). Taxonomy (NCBI): domain Eukaryota; kingdom Metazoa; phylum Chordata; class Aves; order Passeriformes; family Furnariidae; genus Margarornis; species Margarornis squamiger. The sequence continues at coordinate 34,181,285 of JAWWTY010000106.1, read as the reverse complement.
CTGCAATAGCAATTAAGAATTACTGGAACTGTGCAGTCTCTGGCCATGCCTTCAGTACTGTCGGAGGCCAGGGCACAAAGCCATCCCAATTCCTCAGGCAGCAGTGGGGCTGCTCCTCCAACCACCTGCTCGGTCTCTGCCTCCTCCGAGCTGGGGGGCCGCACACACCGGGCACCAGGAGGAACTGTTATCACGTTTTGTAAATTGAATGGCTAAAAAGATTTTCATAGAATTGAAAATAGCTCAGCAATGAGAAATTGCACGTGAAAGGACACTATTTTCTGTGTAAGTTTTATTTCACCTAGCAGAATCAGGATACAAACTGCTACGTATGGCACGATGCTTCCTGCCCAGAGACATCATCCTGTATGCATAAGGGCACAGCGGTCTGTGGGCATGCTGAATATTACAGTCTCAACACCTTGAAATGATCGTGTTCTCTGAATTTGGGCACTGTATTTACAAAAAAAAGAAAGTACAATTGCCCTGTGGTAAAGTGCTTTAGTGTTAAAGTGTTCCAATGCAAAGGGAGCAAAGGGGAAAATTCTCTCACCCAGATGTGGGTAGGTAAACATACTTTAAACTAAGTATACATTTATATACAATGCATCCACTGTTTACACTGATTTTAAAATGCCTTATGTAATGAAAATTATGCAAATATTTATAAAAATACCTTAGCCTGGGCAAGGTATATTCCACACTCAATATTTCAATAAGGGCACATGCAGTGCTTGTATGGCAGTGCCAAAAGCAACATTTTGAAAAATGACCCTTCGGTAAAACTGTCAGGCGCAGAGTGTTGACTCCAGGTAGCTGCCAACAGAAACCTTTGGGACGATGTCACTGCGAGAAGCGAAACAATAGCAGGGTCTCTATCTGGGTTAAGCAGGGAATTTGCGAAAAAAAAAAAAAAAATTAACATCAGCGCAGTATTTATGGCCTTCCTAGTCGGTAATCCGCTGGACTGCCAACAGCTATTTTGAGCCCTTTCCCGTTCTGGGCAAGGCAGTTTCACTTGCATAAAACAGATGGGCAGGTGCCCTTAAATCAGTCATCCGATGCTGGATGCTCCGCGCAGCGCCCCCGCCCCGCCGCGGCCGCGGGGGAGACGCCCCTGCGCCCGCCGGCTGTGGCAGTGCCTGCCCTGCCTCCCTCCTTGCCTCCCCCCTGCCTCCCTGAGTCCCTGCCCTGCCATCCGCACACCGCGGGGCTCGGCGCTGCCCCACAGCGCGCAGGTAAGGGCGAGAGGCTTAAGGGATGAGGGAGCGCGCTGAGCCGCACCGCTGGCGGAGCGCGGCGGGGCCGGGGGTGGAAAACCACCGCCTTTTCAGCGCACCTTGAACCCCGCCGTGCTCGGGGAGGGGGGAAGGGGGCTGCCCACCCCAGGGCTCCAGCCGGCGGGCAGGGGAGGCCTCCGGGCGCTCCCCGCAACCGGCTCAAGGAATTAAAAAAAATAAAGCAGAAGAAAAGGGGTGGGTGCGCACAACCCCTTTCTTGTTGCTGTGGTTGATCCTGGCCTCCCTGCCCGCCTCCCAGGCGGCGCTCCGCGGTGCCAGGATTTCCCTGCAGCCCGCCCCGGCCGCCCGCAGCGCCGCCTCCCCGCACACGGACACGGACAGGGACACGGACAGGGACACGGCCCCGCAGTGAGAGGCGCTCGCAGGTGCCTTGTCCGGCCGGCGTGGCGGAGCGGCGGCCCCGCTGCCCTCCCGGCCCCGCACGGAGGCAGCTCGGGGGCGGCGGCAGCAGCAGCAGCAGCAGCAGCAGCAGCGGCGGCGGCGGGGGGAGAGCAGCCGGCAGCGCCGTGAGTTGGGGGACGGGGCGCGGAGCGGGGGGACCGCCCGGCCGGGATGCTCCTACTGCCCGCCCGGGGCGCTGGGAGCGAGCGGGAGCATCGCGGGGCGGTCGGGAGGGGATCCATGAATGATCCTGTTCGCCTGCTCGGGGTGTCCGTGCCCCAGCTGTCGCGAAGGCTGCCTCGGGGTGTTTCTGTATTGCTGAAATTCGTCCCTACAGCCGGTTTAAATCTCCTTCCCGGTGTATTTTGGCGAACCTGATTTTATGTCCTTGCCTTGGAGGCAGAAGGCATACCTAGCCTGCCACCCCTCAATCAGGCTGTGTTTTTTTTTGTGCGGGATGACCCCTTTTCCCCCTGCCGCACCTTCTAAGAATAACCGTGCGCCTGAGTGCGCCGCCGCTGCCTGCCCGGCTGGGGCTGGGGATGGACCGGGACCTGCACCTGGACCTGGACCTGAACCTGAACCGAGGGCAGGCACAGCTCTGGGAGCATGACAGTGGCCCGGAGTGATGCTGGCTGTGGAGCAAAGTGTTCAGGTCGTGAGCTCGAAAAGAATTTGTGTTGGGTTGCTGATGAAGAAATGCGAGCTGTAGATTAATAAGAAGGACTTGTTTGAATTCCAGTTGAAATTTGAAAGACACCAGAATAGAGGAAGCAATTAATTTAGGACTTGCGTCACTGCAGATTGTTGCTATGTTTTAAAAATAGGAAGAGGACTTATTATGAAATGTAACAAATATCATCCTGATCTCTTACTTTCCTTTGAAAAATAATTGGGGGAGGGAGGCAAGGAATGTTCCTGCGAATGAAATTACTAACGCCTACACCATTATTTTCAGTTGCATATGGGGTGTAAGGGTGTAACATTGTTCAGCAAAATGTAGAGGGGAAAAAATCAGAAAGTTTAAGGTATGAAATTCTAAAGCTGAAAAATTCTTTAGATACACACTACCAGAAGTCTTATAATCCGCGTGCCGTGGCTCAGATGTTTAGAGGAATGACAGAGATACCAAAAAAGGCATCATGATACTCAGTGCAATTCTAGGAGCAGAATTTTCTCCTTCCCTACAGAAAAGGAAAGTGCATTTCTGGAAGCAAGAAGTGACAGATGTGGCATCTCAGCAGCTGGCTAAACATAAAAGCATGTATCAGCAGGTGATTACTGTTGCAAGGATTTATTTTTAAAGTGAAAGGCTTCAGCCTATTTTAGCGTTAGCATTAAGAGTCGCTTGAGCTCTGAGGCATGTTAAAAATAGTCTTTCAGCAGAAACGTTCGGAAAAGTAAGAGAAAATTCCTACGTTCAAGGCACTCCTTGTTTTGAACATTTGTTTTGTATTACAGCATACAGAGGAGAGGAACTGAGCAGGTTCTTCGCTGGTAGGGTAGTACTGAAGGCAGTGATTTTTTCTGGCCTCAGCATAAGCCAGCGGTATCTGGGAAGGAAACAATGGGGCCTATCTTCTCCTTAGATTAAAGATAATCACGGTTACTGTTCTCTTGTGCCTCCACAGAAGTAAAAATCAGGCTGCAGAAACTACCTCAGTGGCTCTGCTTCTCTGCTGTGATTGGTGTAGCCAGCCAGACTCACCAGGAGGTGGCCGGGGTGAATTTTAGAGAGGAAAGAGATGAATATCACCCTGAGAGGCAGCCCAAAGCCACTCTTTCCCTGAGGCAGCATGGCTTTGTACCATCCCTGTTTGACTGCTGTGGTTAAATGTCAATTGACTTCAAAGAAGCATCTAAAACTGTTCCAATCTACTTATATCAGCCTTACTGTAACCAACAAAGGCCACGGTTCATGGCAAAACATGTTTTGCTCTCAGCTTGTCATATTTGGGTATGCTGCTTTGGTTTATAGTCTTCTGAGCTAGATGGCTTCTTATAGATGAAATTCTGGTCCTCTGCCCAAGTCTTGAAAAATAGTTTGGGCAGGAAGGGGAACTCACATTTAAAAACAAATTTCCCTCTGCCGTGCAGAGTTTGCCACCAAGTTCTCCTTCACTTCTTGTCAGTGAGGCTGTGTCCCAGGGACTCAGCGGTGCTCTCTGACCAGTTCATCCTCCTGTTCTTCATCCTAGTTCACAGAATTCCTGTGGGTCAGGTCACCTGGTGCCTGTTTGGCCTTTGATACTGATGTAAAACATCAAAAACAGGCTCTCACCCATGCAGATGTTACTTTTTGGGAAACAAGCAAAAGCATTACTTTTTTTTCCCCTTTTATCCTGATCAAACCAGAGTAAATATATTTTCTCAAGATCTTAACCATCTCGTGAAGAACTGGCGGCCTCTTCTTCTCCCACTGGTCAAACTGAACCAGTTGGGTGGTCTGTACCTAATAGCCATGGTGTCCCTATGGGTACAGCACTTACAGGGATGCCAGTCAGCTGACGGCATATCCTGTGTTTGTTTGTTTGTGTGATGGCAAGGTGAATTTCCCTAATAAACTCAAGCCTGAACTTAAAGGAGGATGTTGGAAGAATTGTATTCGGAGTGATTTGAAATTATTTCCTCTCACTACGAAGCAGACCAGTTGCTAGCCATGTAGAGCAGCTAGCTGGTGCTGAGGGATGAGTCTGGGTAGAGCAGTGAGAGTGGATTTGAAGCACCACCTACAGAGTACAGGCTTTTGTGTGAAGCAGCACGGCAGAATGAGTGCAAGCTCAGGTGAAGCTCGTGATGAAGAGACATACCTTTAGTGCTGTGTTAAAATACGAAAGATTTCTGGGTGACATTTGTGCAGATAAGCATTGCTTGCAATATTTTACAGTGTTCTGTATTTACATTCATAATGTTATTGAGCAAAGATACTGATCCAGCACGGTGACTGCTGGGAAGGTGAGTCTAAACAGGAGCAGCAGCTGGACCTGGCTGACAAGAATAGTTTCATCATAGTTCAAGGGTTAAATCAAGACCCAGACTTCAAAAAACACACTGCCAAGATATAATGAGATGATTACAAATGGACGGAATTGGCAAGGGTGATGAGATGTATTTGTACTTTTACTCAGGTTTCGTTGACATTTAGGGAATAAATAGTCAAGTAAGTATAGGAAAAAAAAGTTTGTCTTATGGTTCTGCCATTAGTTAAGGCCACAAGAGCACAGTTAGTTAATAATCTTTCTAAGCAACTGTGAGATTTTTCTTTAGAGAGGCTAGCAAACTGCTGAATGTGTTTTACTCCTTTTTGTGTTGTGTTTTTGTTTTTTTAAAGAAAGGAGATAAGCCATTTGCAGGCCATTTACAGGCTAAGCCTACAGTCAAGTAGCAGTTTTTAGTAACTGAAGATCTGAAAATGTGAAAGTGTGTTTTGAATACCCAAACTAAATTTTATCTTCATGATCTTTGTAGCTTTTTATGCAAGACCATTTTACTGAAATGTATATTTAGCACAAGTAATTTGAATTACTGTTATACTTACCTTTGAAATCAGCAAGTTGCGCAATACGCTTAAGAGTTGATGAGTAGTATCTCATGAATGCCAGGGAGCCACATTAAGGGTTTCAACCCCCACTGTGTGTGGTACGACAACCTACAACTTAACTATGTAAATGTTGCCTTCATGGTGTTTACTTACACTGCATAATAGAAGAAAGCTCACCAAGTCTGATACACGGCTTTGATTTCTATCATAAAGGTCAACGGGGAACAAGTTAGATAAGAAATCAAATGGACTGATACTGTGAGTTTTTGTGCTGGGGCTCATTCTGAATGAGCGAAGTGAACTTTCTGTGGTTACATGTAAACAGCAGCTGACCTTGTGTAGAGATACAAGAGCTGATGACGAGCTGAAACTAGGTATGACTTGCTTAGTCAAGTCTGCAAGCTTGTTTAGATGCATTTAGATGGCAATTAATTTTTTTTAAGTCTTCTGTAGAGAACTTTCTAAAAATAAATACTACTTCATGTCTTTGCCTGGAAGATCTAAAACATAGGGCTTGGTGTATTTTTTTCCCCTGTCCCTTTGAAATACCAGATGTTTCGAGTCCCTTTCTTACTGTTTTGCTGTAGGAATTTTATGTGTATCTGAAGATTTGTGTTCTGCCTTAAACAAAGGAAACAGGTGTTGAGTCTTCATTCCAAATGTGGGGTTTTTTTTCCTATTAGAATATTACACACTACTATAAAAATAGTAAGTAAAAGCAAACTGTTAGTCTGAAATTTCTTTTTTTTTTCCCCAGTTAACTTTTTAAAAACCCTGTACAGTATAACATGAAAGTCAAACAAACCCCAAACCTTAAAGCCTGCTATTCTGATAAAAGCAGGTATTGATAGGTTGGAAAAAGCCTGCAGAAAATGATGATACATATATAAGTGCATTACAGTGATGTTATTTCTCATAGCCCTCTTGCCTTAAACAGTATATCAGATGAATGAGGTGAGAAGTAGCAAAAAGAGAGGATCTGTTTGAAATTCTGGGCTAAAGCTGAAGGTCTTGCTCTGTCATCACCCTTTTGGGTGGTGCAGATGGTCAAGGAACCAAATAATGGTTGGACAAGTAATATAATGTTGGGATTTTCTTACTTTGTGTTCTGTGACTTTGTAACTTCAGTGCCCTGCATATGATATTTGTAATTATGGGGTTCATAATTCCCAGTGATACTCTGCAAGGAAGATCAAAGCTGCTTTGCTGCCACCACAGTCAGCATCTATGAAGCATTTCTCCAAAGACGTTGTGAAACCAGCTTTAGCCAGCAGAATTCTCAGTCATGATCTTCACAAGGAGAAACCCTCATACCTATAAGAGTATGAATAATAGGTCTTTAGCAAAGGAGAGGCTGGTGGAACTTGTTGCTTTGATAAACACTTTCTCTGTTTCTCCTATTCTGGTAAAGCTCCTTATTGACTTACTAGAAGGGGCTTTCTCAAGCCATATGACTGGGTCTGTTCCTGTGTAATAGACAGGGGCTTTTGTGTGGTTGTTTTTTCTAGTATGTCAGTGATGCACTAGTACCAAGTGATGTACGGGAACATAATGCTGGGGGGTTTTGCCTCACATTTATGTTCTTGCTTGTTCGTTTATTTTCCCCCATATTTCATATATATGATCAAGAAGTGTGTGACAGCACTAATGGATTCCTTTCATTCAAAAGGCTTTTAAACTTTACAAAAAAAAATAATACTTAGTAATTTAGAACCTTAAAAAAATCCTTATGATACCAGAACAATTTTTAAAATATCTTTTGTTCTAATACTTCTTAAGTCTAATCTTTTAAATTGATTCATCAGGGTATTGTGATACGAAACAAGTTCCATTCTTTATTCCTTCTTATGTGTAACTTTATTTCTACTTAAGTAAAGGCTAAATTGTATATGTTTAAATGTATCTTTTTCATGGAGGTCTATGTATCTTTTAGAAACCTAACTTTACTTTTTGGCCTCAGTTAATATGATTCATTGTGTATTTTGATTTAGCTTGACTTTAATTCTATTTATTCATGAGATTGGGTAAATTAGATCTGAAACTCAGGCAAAGATTAATCCAAAATGTGGTGGAGTTTAAGGTGAATGTTTTGGTTTGCTTTTTCTCTCCCTTTGCCATGCTTGAGATGCGCGGCATAAATATCCTGTCTTCAATGTGACAAACCACCATTAAGAAAATAGCATCTTGGTCAGGCACTCTTGCCACTGCTTTTAATGATTAACACTATTGGGGAATGGCCATCAATATTATTTTTTGGTCCTTTATTTTTGGATTATTTATTATTGTCTTTTGTGAACTAAAGTGTAGTTTCAGTTTGTTTAAAATTTATTTCCAGAGAATGTTTAGGTCAGTCTTCTCAATATTCAGATTCCAAATGATAGCTTAATCAATTTGAATTTTATGAGGTCCCTGTCATTTGCAGCATTCATGTGACTCATTGGTTCTTTGAGAGTACATGTTTCTGTAACGACAAAGAATAAAAACAGAACCATCTCTGACACTAAAAGCTGCACGTGCCACAGTGAGAGTGAAGGAAAAAGAAGATGCAGGTTCTGCCTTTTGTAGTTTGATGTAAAGGTCAGCCATGCCATTTCTCCCCAGCCCTGTGGTTCTTGCAAAGGCACTTTCCTTTAGCTTTTCCATGACTTGTCTATTCATTTCAATGATGGTGTGTGGCTGTGTAGTCTTTGGTGTTTCCCTTCTTTTGAGGATGTGTGGCTCCTACAAATAGTATTAGGGGTTAGCCCAATTTAAGGCATGAACTGTAGGAGAGCTACGAGGTAAGTGAAAGAGGGACGAGGGAAGAATAGTGCCATTGATTGTCCTGCATGTCAGATGCAGCTCACATGTTTCTGCTCCAGATACAAAAGATTACTGCTCTTCATCAAGTTTTAAACTGGTTCTTTTCTTGCTTGTGGCTCCTCTATTAGATGACCTTGGAATAATAACCATGGTTCATAAGATGGTAAGATGTAGTGCATCTGGGGATCTCTTCTGCATGGATGTTTAAAAAACAGATGGAAATATGGAAGTGAAGAATGGAGTAGTGTGTCCATGCATAGGATGCATATACAGCATATGGAATTGTAGTTTACTTCAGTCAGAAGAGTTAGAGTGGAAAGGTGAAATAGGAGAGAGGTGATGCTCACAACAGTTACAATTCTGTTGTAAAGCTGAGTATTCCTTGCCCCAAAAGATGCAGCAAATGAAGAACTGTCTTCTGTGAGATTTTGTAGTTGTCATTTTACATCTGCATAATTCTTAATATAATAAGTATGTGGCTTATGATTAGGGTTTTGATGCTGCAGAAATACAGATTTATAGTAATACATTGCTAAATTTGATCATCTTGCCTAGAAGGCAATTGTAGCATCTAGTCAGTTTGATGAAAACCTTAAATGAGAAGGTTGGATTGTTACTGTTATCATATCTGCTCTAACTTGTTTCTTATTAATAATATGCAAAGTAATCAGTGGTACAGAAAAGTCATACAGCCTGAATAGAGAATCTGTTGTCAGGAACAAGATAGTGGACTGAGCAGACCAGTAATTTGTATGGCAAGCTGCTCTGTTCTGTATGTCTCTTCCCCACTTGCATGGTATGATTTTAGTGGGGAGGGAGGCTATATTCTTGTGGTTTTGTCTGTATGTAACTTCGGGCATGATGAATATCCATCTTAGCCTCCAGTCTTTTAGATAAGATCCCCTGAGGTCAACAGCAAAGACAACAAAGTAACCCATTTTATGGCACTGGGCTGTACAGCTCTCTTAAAAATACATACTTCTGTTCCCAAAGAAGAAAAGTTACAATAGCAAGAATCCAAGGTTATGAATCCGTAGGAGTTCCTAAAGGAATTTGTGAGGACAAAAATAAAACCTACTTCTCCAAACAGACAATCAAGCAATTTATGCTGTGGACAGTTTTCAGGTTTTGTCTGAGAATTAGTTTCACTTTTAGTTGGAGTAGTTAGTTTACCTCGAGACTGCAACCATGCCTCTACTTTGGCAGAGGAAAATGCATTGTAAATAAGATATTTTGTGACATGTTATAACATCTGGATTACTGGAATATGCTCTGACAGTGGTATAGGAGGAAGAGACAAGTAGCATCTAATGAAGCAGCAACAGAGAAGTTGGAAGCTTTTTGACACTGCTCTTGGTATTAATAGTATATCCATTCAAGAGTAAATCTTTAAGTGTATTCAAGTAATCTCTGAAAATGCAAAGATATAATCTGCATAAAATGAAGAATCTGCAAGGAAAGAAGCAGGTTTCAAGGCCCAAGTGAATGATCTAAACATGAATATAACTCCTTTTGCTAAATTCCCACTAATTTTTGGGCATCAAACCTGCATACCTGTCTTTGTTCCTTATATCGACCCTTCCCTGCTTCCACTCTCTTCCACCTCCTGGTTCCACATCTCTACTTTTTATGCAGAGGTTCCTCTGAAATTGGGTAGATGGTTTGTTCCTGCCTGATGAGTTGTTTGTGGAAATAGAGCAATGTAAGTTAGAGGGGTGGTGTTTTTAATAAATGGGGTTTTGGAAGATTCTAGATGGCAGGCACTAGAGCTACTGAATCTTGTAAAAAATTATACAGTTTAACACATTAAAGTTGCCTGTCTTGGTGATCCACAGTGACAAGAAAAGACACATCCTAGGTACAGATTTTAAGGTCGGGATTAGCTGTAGAAGTACAGAATTGACAGAACTTGTTAGCAGTGCCGTGGATTTTGATGGGTGGTGTATCCATAGGAGAAAAGGGCATTTTTGGTACAGCAGGGGAGTAGAAATACCTAATTTTGTTTTGTCTCATTAGAGAAACAGTTTAAAAACTTTGGTTAAAATTCTCCGACCTATTTCTAATCCTCCCAATAAACAAACATACAGATTGCTGCAGAAGGCAGATAGAAAATGTTGGCTTGAGTGGCAATGTATGATATTTATAAACAACTCTGAAAATGAGTTTTAAAATGAAAGCTTCCAAGACATCTGAAGAGTAGGTGGACGTGTTAAAAAGGCATCATCTAAGAAGTTGTGTCCATTCTCTCTATAATAAATCAGTGTGGTATCTGCAGAAGTAGGAGGAGCTGTCTGTGTGTACATGTGTGTATGTTAACGATCCTTGATTGAAATGGTACCAGATGATTTTTCAGGTGCTCTGACTCTTGTGTTCTTTCAGCCCATCTGGTGAGGTAGCTGTAGTTGGTAAGTTTTGGGTAAATACACTGGAAGTACAAATGTGGTCCCAAAGCCAAGTTTTACAGTAGCAACAATATATAGGAGATGTGGCTTAAGAAGAAATTACAGTTATATTGTCAATTTCAAGAATTATTTCAATTTCTCTTGACTAAAAGTGAGTGAAGCCACATGTAATTTTTTTCATTGTGCTTTTTTTCAAAACTGAGTATCTGAAGTTGTGCATGGACTCTGCTCAGTCATGCATCTGAGATACTCTTGTTAGAAAGCTGTACTTTCAAATGTTAAGTTTTTCTTGTTCATTTTGAATAGGCTAAGTTGCTGTGAACTGTGTGCCCTTCTCCTTGCATGTTAGAGGAGAAACAGCTTTTAAAGCTTCCAGATCTCAAACTGTTCATGGCAATTTGACAGAAAAGAATTTATTTGGTTCTCCATGTAGGGTTTGAAGTAGTGTCAAACACAGATATCTGCTTTTTTTTACTCCTTTTCTTTCTGTTTTGTGCTGAAAGATGAGAACTTTCCAAACACAACATTTTGGATGAGAGCTGTATTTTATAACTTCCAGGAAATTTGCCCTTTCAACCTTCATAATCAACTTGATGGCCAAGGAAACATAGTCTGTGGATAGAAAGGCTCTAAAAATTTAGTATGGCTTTCTCTAGATAAAAATGCTTTTGAAAATATTTAATTCTTAAGAGAAATGCCATGAATTCAGGGGAAAATACTGTTCATATCTTGAATGATAAAAGCCAGGACAGACTGCTGGGAACCTGTCTATGGCAAACTGTAGGCCTTTCCTGAATTGTTACACAATTCTGTGTCAGTATGACTCCTGGCTCTGCCAGAATTGTAGAATTGTTTGAATTAGACAATGGCCAGTTTTTAGGGGAAAAAAAAAAAAAGGAAAAAAAATAACCAAAATTCAAAGTAATAGAGAATCTACCATATGCCTGAGTAAATTTTCTTGCTGGTACAAAAAAGGTACATTTTCTTTCTCACTTCTTTGTCTAGCTTCAATCTGCCCAACTGAAGCCGGAAAGTTGGATTTGATGATCTTAAAAGTCTTTTCCAACCTTAATGATTCTATGATTCTGTGAAACCTAAGTGACAGTATCAGTCTTGCGGCTCTTCTGAAACCCCCTTTTGTTTAGTGGCATCCTCCTGGAATTGTGACTACAGGGACTGGACATGGTTATGGCCAAATACAGAATTACGGGACCTTTCTGTTGTCAGTGCCCTCTTATGCAGCAGGGAGTTGCAGTACCCCTTTATGACTACAATGCAGAGGATGAGATTCAGCTGGTTATCTCTTCTGACCTCTTATTACTGTTTCTGAGTACAATCTTCCCTCCTGAAACTGTGGTTTACATGACCTAGTCTTACATTTTAATCTTGAATGCGTGGCTTGGGCTATTGTTAAAACTCAGTGGCTTACTGATTTTTAGAGAGCAGCTTGTCGTGGTTTAGCCTGGCAGGTAGCTAAACACCACCACAGCTCCTTTGTCACTCCTGCCCCCACCCCATAGGATTGGGAGAGAATTGGGGGAAAAAAAGGAAACGTTTAGTAGGACAGAAAAGGAAGGGAAAGTAGAAATAATAATACTGCAAGTATAAAAGAATTAGAGTGTACAGAATGATGGATGCACACTGCAGTTGCTTAACATGTGGTGATCAACACCCAGACAGCTCCTGAGCAGTTGCCTGTGGCCAGCTTTCCCCCTGGTTTATACACTCAGCATTACTCCATATGCTGTGGAATATCCCTTTGGACAGTTGGGGTCAGCTGTCCTGGCTATTTCCCCTTACAGCTTCTTGTGCCCGCCAGCCTACTCTCCGGTAGGGTGATGCCAGAAGTGAGTCAGTTCTTGCCTAAGTGTAAACACTGCTCAGCAACATCTGAAACATCAGTGTGTTATCAACATTATTGTCATCCTAAATCCAAAACACAGGATTGTACCAGGAAGAAAATTAACTCTATCCAAGCTGAAACCAGGACACAACTAATCAAGGTCACTCAGTTCCTCTCATTTCCATTATCTTCCTATTGATTTTCCTCTCCTCCCCCTGGTCCTCAGTCTTCCAATGAAGGTCATCTTAGGGCAGTTTCTCCAACAGAAATGGATGAATTGAAGGCAAAGAGTTTAATAGCATCCACTGGGAATGCTGGCTGCAAGTCCTGCTGAGCAGAAAGCTCATACAAGTCCTAATGCCTACAGAAAAAACAAAGCTACGACTTCTCTTTTTAACTTTAGTCTGACTTGGGAGTGACAGTACTTTTTAGAGCATTCAGTGGGGAGAAACTCCCATGAAATCAGGCATATTAAGCTGGTCTGTAAGAAGTCATAACTGGTCTACTCTGAGATCCCATGACAGGGAAAATAGAATTTTGTTTTAGTTTTCAGTGGATGGTACTGGGCAGAAAGAGGAGCTGTGTATTTTACAAGTTGTACAGACCTATCCTTCCATTGCAGATGTACCAGTTTGTATCTTATCTCTTTTGTAAAGTGAGAGTTTTGATTCTGATCTGATTTGCAGTAGTTATAGCTTGCAATAATTACAGTGATTCAGTTGCTGATGAAAGGGAAAAAGAGAGAAAGAGAAAAGATGTATACTAAGTCACAGGAAAAAATTCATCTTGGTTGCTTTTAAAGCTATGGTTGACCAAGGAGCAAATGGCTGTTTTCAGGTGCGTAGCAAATGACAGAATTTCAATGAAAAGCCCAAAAAGAATAGTTTGGTGTCTGGAAAAATGCATTTTCTGTATCTTCTGAATAAGAAAGGTCACTAGCAAGACATATTAAGAGAGTTCTGTTATTTATTGGGTTTAATCAAGTTTCAAAGCAGCACTCAGTTTGTCTGTTGGATAGTAAGTCACTGGGAATGTAACAATCCAAATGAAAGTCAGATTAAGAGACCCTCTGGATTTTTCAGGTATTCACAATTCTATGGGTTTTTAACTTGAGATTTAACTTTAAGATGCAATGTTCTTTCAGCCTGTATTGCCACCCTGAGTGAAACTGCCTGTCCTGTTTCAGCCAGTCTGAAACCCTCACTTAGGGAGGTGTGAACTTAGTCAACAGCCATTAACCTGGGAACGTGGTCACTATAAAAAGTTAAGTATTGTACTGTAAGCTGCTAATGTGTTGTATTTGAAGAGTTTTAGTTTACTGACTAGGTGCAGATTTTTTTTCTTTTCATTGTTTTTTGGGCCTTTTTTCTCTTCCCATGCTAAATTATCTCTGCCTTCCCACTTTTGTTCTCTAAAATGAATGGGTTATGGTCCTTTCAGGAATGGCAAGAGTTTAACAGCAGTGTATGTGGCTGGATTTTTGTTTAAGAAGATATATATTTAATCTGAGTTAGTGTAGGATAAACCATATTTAGTGCTCTGTGTTCTGAGAGAATTTAAACAAAACAACAATATCAAAATCCCATTTTCCTCAAGGATGTGGTTTAACTTAAGAAGCCTATGACTATAGCTATAGGGGTGTTGATGAACTACTTCTAACATAGATCTTTGTAGCTGTCGGTGAACATTTTAGTAATTTCCTCCAGTAAGGATTTCCTTGGGCTCCAAGGAGGGAGCCCAAGTATGCTGCCCCACTGCTTCTGCAGCCAGAAGGAGCATACTTCTGGTGAATCCTTGTACAGAGGGAAAGAAGGAATGCCAGTTTGGTAATACCTTCCTTCTAGGAGTTACTGTACATGTCTTTTGCTGGGACTGTGTTTCAAAGTGTTTTGGTTATGACTGTATTCCTTCCCATGTGAGCTGTATCCAGAAAATCTGTGGAACAGGCCCTACATTATCCAGTAATTTCTTAGGGTGCGGTACTGAAGCAGCAATACCGAGGTGTTGATGCTCTCCTTGGATGCAAGTACCCTCTTAAATTTCTTGAGTGTACCGTCTCTGTGCTCTTCTGTAATTCAGGGAGCTGAAGTTTGTTGCTTCCCTGTGTTTCTGCAAAGGCTATCGCTGTTAAACAGTACAGACTTTTACAAGAGAAGAGAGCCCCACACTGTGCCTTAAATTAATGCAATCCTGATGCATTGTTACAGTATTATGTGTTATGGGGTTTTTTTCTGGATATGGTTTGGATTTGCACTCAGGACAAGGAAATTGACCTCAATTTCTGTTCCTTTGCCTACACTAAGAAAATCAGGAATACCTGGCCACTTATTTATGTGGTTTCGATTCTGACCATCTTCACAGAGGTTTTGTTTTCTGAGTTGGTTTTGTGATGGGTTTTTTTGTTGTTGCTGTAGTAATGTTCTATTTTTCTTGTTATTTCCACACCCCTCCACACCCTCCCACAGTGTTTAAGCAGAAGTTTGTGTCTGTCCTAGGCTCTACATGTCATGTCTTTTTAAATTTTTGAAGGATAGTAACTGCGCTAAGCAACATATTGCTCCTCCCATGTCTTGAATTCTGACTCCCTAAAGCTTGCAAGAGCCATTAGAAATTTGCTTTAAATAGCCTGCAGTTAAGGTAGAATTCCATCTTACCTACTTATTAAAGGATTAAGTAAATAAATGTGCCCCTTGCTTAGGAAAATAGGTCTCTGAATTATGTTCTTTTATTTTTCTGCCTGCACCCCACTGCCTTCCATACCAGGTGTATGAATGAGTGTGTGAACGACTTGCAACATGTGGTAACAGCTCGTTCTTGGTCAATAGGAGGTGCATCCATGCCCAAAGGGATTGCTTGCACCTCATTGGCAACCAAGCAGAGCTTTAACTCTAGCAGCAAGTGTCGCAGTATAAACCCTGGTGATCTCTGTTTCAGAACCAGCTTCTCCCAATTCTGAAGTAATTACCGCACCCTGGATAAAGTATAGGCTCAGTGTACTTAGCTGGTGTTGGTTTAGTCAGACCTAAACATAACTTTTGCCTTGTGCAACAGTTTGCTTCTCCGACCTGTCCCCCAATATTCTGTGTCATGTGAGGGGCAGAGCGTCTGAGATTACTAAGAGGTAAGCTGAGGCATTACTAAAAAGCCAGGCTGTTGTTAAATTTGGGTTGAATTTGTCTGTCAAACACCTGGTATAGGTCTCTTCAGTATCCTGAGAGTGGAATGCCACTGCTGATCGGTCTTAATTTTATGGACAATGGTTTTGGCAATGGATTATATATTTAATGGTCAGCGTCAGGATCTCTCTGCCCGTTGATCTCCCTTGTCGGGAGTGCCGTGGGGAACGCGGTGGCTGATGCTGAGGAGCGTGTTTAGCAGTTACTTGGCATTTGTAAAGGAGAGCGAAAGGGACCTGCAAATGGAGGGCTCTGTTTCTGAGGCAGGAGGGAGGGAAAGGAGTTGTCTTGTTGGACTTGATGATCTGAAAGGTCTTTTCCACCCTAAGTGATTCTGTGATTTTATCTGTCCTGTGAGGGCTGCAGTGAGGTGCAGCCGGGTGACGGCATCCGTGTTACCTGTCTAGCCTAGTTTCTGTTGAAATATCTGATTAATTTTGGGGTTTTCATTAATGTGGGTTTTGGAACAAATTAAATGTGACCAAGGTGCCAACAAAGATCTGAAATTTGTTTTCTGCTGAAGAAGTCTTTATACAAATGAACTCCAATTTGCATCATTAAGAATGAACACTAATTTGCGTCATTAAGCGCACGCTTCACTCAGGCTGCCCAACAGGATCAAACACAGAGACAGAAATTGCCTCTTGCAGTGCTTTTCTTAAAAGGTGACAGCCGCTTAAACCCAGCTCGTGCTTTGGCCCGTGGATGTTTTCTTTTACATCCTTTCTAGGGAGGAGGTGGCTGCTTTACAGCAGTCTTGAGCTCGCTGTGATCCTCCTCAAAAGGTCCTTGTGTCTTGTATTTCTTTGGATACTAACTAGGAATTGGGTGTTCCTCTGCCTCTCCCTAGGCACCCCAAGGATTTACAGTGTTTTAAAGGTGCGTGAGAGGGTTTGTTCGGGTGGCAGAACTCATCCTAAGAAGTTTAACTTGTTTCTCGCAACAGACGCAAGTTGTTGTTTTGGTTGGTGTTGTGCCACTGTGTTTGTCAGTGTCGATTTCTGCCAGGCTTTAAATAGGATACTCTGCAGTGAGTTTGTTTTCTGGTAGTTGTAATCCTTTCGGGCTCGCTGACATTAATGAGCGGCAGCATTGCTGTGGCTGGCTTTCTTTTGATCATGCACAGCCCCAGTCAGGAAATGGGTGAGGAGGGTGAGTCATGATTACATTACCCTAATGTGACTGCCTACTAGGAGTTTTCTTTTTGCCGCCAATACGCTTTCCCTTGACGCTACTTCTGAAAACAAAATGACCATTTTGGAGCACTTTGAAATCTTGACCTTTGAACAGAGAGATTTATGTTCTCTTGCAGTCTCAAGGCAAAGCTCTGAGCAGGAGCCCCTGCAGAGTGCAGAGTGAAAACGAATGTCTGCAAAATGCTTTTCCAGAAATCTGCAAAGAACAGGACTTGACTTGCAGTACATTAGGTCTGCTTGGGTTCATTGGATACAACATGCTGCCCTGACCCACTGAATTATTCTGTCACGTTGCCTGCACATGCAAGCTCAAGGTCCAGTCTTGTCTTACACAGAGGCTGTCGTCTCACTCACCATTTGGCTTCAGCTGCGTCTTAGAGCTTTTATCTTTTGAAATACGGCTGCAGTAATGAGAAGATAGGTGCTGAGTACTGGGCGAGGTAAAACCCTGAGTGTTGAGAAGGCAGCTTTAGTGGGATTTGAGACGGCAGTATTTCAGACAGTTTGGTTAAATACACGGGGTTTAGAGGTTGAAAGAAATATCAGCTGCTAATAAGTAAACTAGCTTTAGCACTGAATTGCCACTGAATATTCAGACAGTATACCTCTGTACAAGTGCTGAGTGTATTAATATCTTTCAAATTAAACTGATTAACTCTGCCAGGGTTTAAGAGCAGTATTTGAAATGGGACTGCTGGCATGGAGAGTGAATGCACCCTGATACTCCTTGATATATTGCAGGAAAAAAAGAAGTCTGATCAATTGAGTGCAAGCAACTCAAGTCAACAGAACTGAATGTTTGTGGCAGAGAGATCTTGGGAGAAAGTGGGGACCCCTGCACTGCTGTCCAGCGTGGTGTGTCCCTGTGAGCTGGGACATGTTGCAGGTGTCACTGACATGCTGCAGAGCAGCATCAGAATATGGCATGTCTTCCAGTTGTCACTTATTTCTCCAGATTCTTACCTCTGCTCAAATAGTGCCTTCGAAAAGTGGAGTTGTTTTGTTAGAAGTATAGCATGAACTGACAGTGAAGATATAATTTCTATTTTTTTCCTTTTGTTTTGTGTAAGGGTGATGAACTAGTTACCTTAGTTGTACTAATAATCTACTTGGAATTGAATGTAGATAACCAAATTTTAGAAGCCCTATTTACTACATGCTTTCAGCCCCATTCCTTAAAGAGGGCATGAGTTGGACCAAAAAAGATGTTCAGCGAAGATTTTTGTCATCCATTCAAGCATTTCACTTTATCTATCTCAACCCCATGCTCTTGATATCATCTTGATGACCATTCAGCTCTCTGAAGGAGGCACAACTTCATCAGGGCAGCAGATTCATCCTTTTTCTATGTAACAGAACAAGCTCTGTGCAACTTTATATTTTTCTGTAGCTTTATGCCTCTACCTCTTTGTTAGCCTTTGCATATAGAGGGCTCTCTGGCCTTCAAGTTTGTTTTAAAACTAGTTTATCAGCCACTTTAAGATGGTCAATACTTATTTAAAGTGAAACACTTTGAGAATTGAATAACAGAACTGGTGATTATGATATGCCTATGTCACTTGTGTGTTTCAAGGAGATGATAAGGAGTATTTGACCTAGAGATGAAGGGTGTTTGAGAATTGGAAGTGGGGAGTTCAGGGTAGGGTTTTGTGGGTTTGGTTGTTGGGGGATTTTTTTATTGGAACCTTGCAAGATCCTTTTATTTTAGATTGCCTTTTGTCAGCAGCTAACAGTTAAGGAAATGTTAAGTCAGGGATGCTTTCCAAAGAAACCATAATAATATCTTAACAATAGTTAGAGAAACTTAATTGCAACATGACATCAGTCTTGAGAACTCTAACGCAGAAGCAAATGGAGCTACCAAGACATTTGTGCGTCAGAAGTGTATAAAACCTAGATATCATTCCATAGACATTTTTCCTGGTAGAAGAGTTGGTTAAGGGTTGCCCATCCGTTCTGTCAGAACTCCTTGCTTTCTAAGAATGATGTTTCGAGAGACAGCTGAGCTATTGAAATGACTTGGTGCAGCTGAAAGTAGCAGTCCTGCTCCCAGCCTTGGGATTTTACACCCCTTTCCTCCTTAGTTTTCACGCAGTTCTTTGTACCAAACTGGCCTATAAGGGGTCAAGTGTGTGCACACGGTGGGGGGGAAGGGGAGAATGCCTTTCTGACAGCAGCAGTTATATTGGGCTTGAACTCTCTTGAAGCATTGCCATCAGGCATGCTGCAGCTGTTGGTAAGCCTGTTCTGTAAACTGAGTCAGCGGGGAGAACTGCTGCTGTGACCAGTTTGCAGTGTGGCTTGTAGGTCTGTCTGTCTGTCTGTCTGTCTGCCCATGGAGGCTACGAGGAACTGCAGTGCAGAATCAGGAACCACCAGCGAGGGGTGAGGAATCCAGGGTGGGAACTTCTTAAAGAAGCTTTGAGAGCAGAGTTGGGCTGGGGAACTACACCACGTGTTAAAAGAGAAAGCCATCTGTGCTAACCTGCTCAGAATTACAAGGGGTGCGTAGTGTGGATTTGTAATCCACTCAAACTGATCTGAGAGCTGTCTGACATCAAAAGGGGCAGTACTGTCTGCTTCAGTCCACATCTTCCCAAGTTCTTCCACATGGCAACATCAGCACTTACACGAACATGCCTTGAGCTGTGTTAGGCAGCTGCTTTGGCTAAAAACTGTTCCTTTCTTCTCCCTGAGCAAATGAGATTTCAGCCAGAGCGGTTACCCAGTCTTTTCAGTGGCACATAGGCTCAGGTTATAGGGTTTTGGTTTTATGGTCAAATTTCACAATGTTTTCCCCTTTGGCATAAGAGAATTGATGGGCAAGTTTTTAAGCCTGTCCATCTTGTGGCTTATGAGTTTATGGTTCCCAGCTATTTGCTCATCTGGTCTGTGACTTAGGAGGAGGAAATGTGTGACTGTGCTTCAGTGTGCAGTCTGTCTGGCATAGCATAACCTCACCTTCATTGGCTGTGTTACCTAACGTGCCAGACTTTGTACTGACACGTACCTATGCCTAAATCTGCGTGGTCTTGAAAGCTAATGAAATATATGGTTTTAAGTCCATACATATGAATGCACCAGCCAACAAAACTGAGGAGAAAGTAATAAAGAGGGACCTGTTTCAGTCCGTGGGGTTGAACAACAGAATATAGTGAGCTCATTAAATCCCTGCCTCTGGAGAAGAGAAGAAAGAAAGGTTTTTATTGTTCTAGAAAAGATGCTAACGTTTCAAAGCTGAAAGCAAGCTGTGACTGAAACCTGTTGGAAGGTGAAAAAAAATCACTGGATTAAAACAAAAGGGAATTATTTAAGATACTCTAATAAGTACTCAAAAGCACAACTGCAAAAACAGACTCTATAAGCCATTTAATTTAATATTGCATCACAGCCAGATTTTTAAAATGTTAGTCCTCTGCAGTGTCAACAAAGCATGTATTAAAAACATTTAGAATCTTAAATGTGAGAAATAAGTCAGCATCAAAGGGTTGTATTTCTACTGAAACAATGCAAAGATTTTTTTTTATACAGCATTGAGCTGAATAATATTTTTATGAGCAGCCTTCAAAAAAGTACAGAATTGTTGCAGTGCGAACTTGCACATGGTGGACATTGGCAAGGAAGTATATTGATGAGGAAGATGGAGGAAGCTCAACTGATTTATTAATTCATAGCTTGAACACATTAACATAAAATGTTTTCTTTTTCTCAAGTATGCCATTGCTTTTTATCCTAAGGAATATAAATCCATTTTATTTGCTGGAGAACAATAGTTTGGAAAGCCTTTTTGGTTTTTGTTTTGTTCCTAAGGAATAGAGTCTTACTGGGCAGTGTAATACGAGCACCACCACTGGCTACGCTGGCAAAATTTGTCAATTAAATGCATATATGTGTATATTCCTCCAAAAAATAGAATGGGGATGCTCACTCTGAGCCAAGAAATGGCAGTGATAACAAATTCTGCTTTGGCCAATGTAGTTTATTCTGCTTGGAGACCTTGTTACACCCGCACAAGGATTCTTAAACAGTTTGTAATATAATGCTACTCTGTAAATACAGGAAAATTCCTGTTGTAAGACGGTGAGAATAAAAGCAGAAATATGATCTTGTTTATAAACAGAGCGGTGATGATGGGAAGAGAGAAGAGATTTTTATCTTTGAATATGTTGTTAGGGAGAATGGGTTTGAAATCTTGTTACTAATTCTGATCTGCTCAGAAAAGGATGTTGGAAAATTGGAGGTGGTTCAAAAGAGAGGGAGGGAGAGACATATCTGAAGGTTTAAAATTACTCCCCCACTATAACCACATGAGGAATTCCCCCTGTTCACTTCGATCAAAAAGGATGACTGAGAAACAACTTGGTTAGTATTCAAGTACCTTAACAAGGATGAAGGTTTCTGGTTGATAAAGGGCCTTTGTAATCTCACAGGCTGATAAAGGACAAAATAATAACTGGAGACTGGGTCTAGCTACTCAAATTAGACTTCTTTTTTTTATTTTTCTTTTTTTTTCCAAACCAGGTTGGCTTTTCTTTGTTTCTCTTTCTTACAAGCTAAAGTGAAAACTCTTAAATAGATTAATTACTTCATTCATTTCCATATAATACACAAGTACTTTAAGGGTTTAAAGTTAGTTAGCGGTGTTGGCTGATTATTATGATTTTCTCCAGCTCAATGTGTTTGAAAGTGTAGTAGGCAGGGAAAGGTGGCAAGATTTAAAGGAGTCAACAGTTAAAAATAATTTGCAGAACTTGTTTTCTCTTTGTTTGTTAATGTAGGTTTTAGGGCTGGGAAAAAGAGGAGGATACTGGAGAAATGGAAGATGCCTGGAGAGAAAGACACTGTACGCAGCCTGTCCCTGTCTGTGCTTACACTCAATGGCAATTAGCACTTCGTGAGGTGGACCTCTCACAGCTGGGGTACTATTTGTCTTTGATTTTCATGGAAAAAAGTGTTTTATAGCAAGGGAAACGAAAATGTATCCTTATATGATTTTTCTTACAATTTATTTTCCCTTTCAAAGACAACAGTTATTCACTAAAGGAGCTAGGTCTTTAGTGGACCACAAACCAAACATAAGCCATCAATATTGTGATGCTGAAAGAAAAATGCTCTATTAACAGAGAAATTGAGATCTCAGCTTGAATATTGTGTTTGTTTGCTTTCGAGCATATTTAAGGAAGGATTTGAGCTGAGGGGAGGAAGATCAGAAAAGGAGGTTGGGGGGAAGCTGAGTTCCAGAAAACATGACCTGTGTTGAAAGATTAAAATACTTGTGTTGTTCAGTCTGACGAAGAAAATGTTGAAAGGAGGTTTAGAAGGCATAAGATAATTAATTGTATTAATCAGGACCCAGATTGGACCAGGGGAGACTTGAAGTGCATCTTCTTTGATGACTAACCTATGTGAAGTAAATGAATGTGTGCAGTCTCCATGTACAGGGAGTTTTAAGAAAAAAAAAGGTGGACAGGCATCTGTGTCTTTTCAGGACAATGGAGAAATGAAGAAATGAATGATCTGCATCCTCTTGGCCTGTGCTTCCATAGCTGTGGGAAAGATTTGTGATTTTTTTCCCCTTCATTTTCTAAAAAGTTTGTGTGTGATAACAGGATAAAATAGGTTAGATTTGATGTAGGAAAGTCATGTGAATGCAGTTTGAGAAAATCAGTTGAACTGAAGTGCAATTATCCTGATTGTTTTTATAAAGTAATTAAATTTGTAGCTTTAATCAAAAAATTGCAAATTCTTTGATGAAAGGACAAGGAAAGGGGCAAGGACTTCTAATTTGATCAGGGAAGTTGACTTTAATACAGATGAATTCAAAGGCTGGGCCTCTTATAAACAAGGTAAATTTAGATAAACAATCTGGAGGGAGAAGTGATACCACCTGATCTGGTTTAAGCTGCTCAGAGGGTGGTGGCTCTACAGGCAGAGAGCTGGTGGGCTGGTCTAGAAGTGGACAGACTTGTGGCTGTGGCCTCCTGTCTTCAGAGTCTGGTAATTGGTGGACACCTAAGTCCACAGGAACACGAGAGGTAAGCTCTGTAGTGCATGATATTGTCTTGTACCTCAGGACTTGGTTAGACTGGGAGTGTTTTGCCTGCATTCAGGTGTTATGACTTCATGAGTTCAGGCCCCAGTTGTAAAACCAATAAAAACATGTTTTACACTGTTGTTTCAGGCATGTGATAGTAACAACATTAACAAGGATGTTCTCAGCAGTTCACATGCTGAAAGCTACTGGTAGCTAAAACCTGAAATGAAGCCTTAAAACCTAATTCTTCTACACTTGCAGATACTTCATCATGTAGAAAACTTGCAGCAGCAGCGTATTGTGTAGTTTGTGTCTGTCTTTTGCTATGTTACTGCATTTTCATTTCAATATTTAAATAATCTACAGACTGTTTTCTCCTATTGACTTCCTCCACAAGAAAATTCAGTATTATTTTAAATTATGCTTTGCAAAGGGATTTATCTAAAGTTCTCATGCTTCTAGTCAATAACGTGTAAGGCAGAGCCCTTGCAAGGGATTGCCCTGTAGGAAGCCCATAGTCATCCCACTGCACACACTTGCTTCTGGCTCTGCTTGGTGGAAATGTGGATTTCTTTCTGTCATTTCTTTGCTTAGGACGCTGCTTAAGGGTCTTGGTCTCTTGGTATTTGTGCACAAATAAGAGTTTGCACCTTGACTCTTATTTGTCCTTGGCTTTGCAAGCTTAGCTGTCGAGATATTTTCTGATAGTCTGTCTTTTTAAAATGGATGGTGGAATAAACTAAGGCATCCACGGAAAACTTTGAGCTGTGTGGAAGGTGATGATTGCTGAGTGGACAGAAGGAAGATTGAAAAGTACCTCTAAAAATATCAGTCTTTGTTACTAAGAAAAACACTTAGACGAGAGTGTGAAGAGATAGGAATGAAAATGAGTGTTATAGCCAAACTAAAACTTTAATTTTCACTGGGCTGAAATTTCTCTGGTTTGGCTCATGGTTGGACCTTGTTAGGAGAGGGATATCTTTTCAGCTAGAAGAAAAATCCTTTCATCTTGTTTTTCTCTTAAATTAAGATCTTCCACTATATGCTGGCAGCTGGGTGTGTAGACTTTTGGTTTTCTGGTAATTTCTTATTCAGCTTTCTAGTTTGGCTATATAATCACTTAGTTACTGAGCTGAATTTAATTAAAATAGAGACTTGTTTAGCAGTAAGATCAGAAAAAGGTCTCATGTAAGGCAAGACCAACTTTATTGTGTGGCCTGGTATCAAGATTGCAGTGTGATCTGTCCCTTCTCTTAGCCCATGTCTATTTGTGATTCCGTTAATCCTGTTGAATGCAGGGATCCTTGTGAAAATTTTGTGCACTAAGTTTCTAGTTTTGGAGGATTTGAACTGGAGGCTTAGTCTCGTTAAGCTTTTCTCAATTTGCCAAAGTTGGATTTATATTTTTTTCTTACTGAAAGAACTACTTTTTTATATATATGCCACATGTATATATATTGATATAGGTTATTCCTTATTTAGTTGCAGATGAAATATGAGTAACAATAGTATTTTCACGTCAGTGAATATTTTCAGTTTTATGATATATTTCAATTGTTCAAAGAAGCTTAAAAGCTGCACTCCTTTGGGCAGTAGTTGACCAAGAAGATAGGTATGCAGAAGCAAAACACAGTTGCTCTGAAGCCTATGTTATATTGTACATGGAAAGCCTGTCCATTAAGGAGGGAACCCTCTTATTTACAAAGTGTAATTTGCAGATTTGCAATACAGTGGCTAGTGAAAACTGCAGCAAGAGTAGCCTTTGTTTTCAGCAGAGAAAACAATGCTTGCACTAAGCATATACTTGTCAAAGTTTGTCTTCAAATGTAAAGCCTTTTGCACTGGCCAAATGGAAGGCAAGGCCTTCATAATTCAAGGGACTGCTGTATAGAGCAGGATAATAATTCTTCATAGGGGAGTCTCTGGCAGCATCCTCTGAGGTAGTCTGGTTTTACACTGCCCCTTACTGGGGTTCTCTCATAGTGCAAGATCTAAAGGAGATCAGGATGCCCAAAAGTTTTCTCTACTTACAGAGTTTTTACTTTTTCCCTCCCGAGGTACAAGTTAAATAAAATATAGTGCTTTTCTTGTGTGTCAAAACAGTCTACTTATACTAAAAGGTACTTTAGACTTTAATATTTCCTGATGTTCAGATATTTCATTGTGTCCTTCAGAGATTTTTTAATCTCCCTGTGGCGTTCACTGATAATGGGGTTTGATACACATCCAAACTGATGGAAGCCGTGGAAGCTTTGAACAAACTAGTGTTTGTCTTTCATTTTTGAACTAGTGGCCAACAAGTGTGACTTTGAGCCACATTGATGCTACATTGCCATTTATTCCAGATTAAAATATCTGAAAGAATGAGGAATTAGAATGAGAGAGAATTTGGCCTGTTGTTTCTTCAAAGTGGCATAGAGCTGAGTTCATTAGATGAACATAAAACAACCTCACCATTTGCCTTAGTTTGACAGTAGTCTTTGTAGAGTTGAGAACATTTTGTTTAGCTGAATGGGTTGCTTGGGCAGAACAAGAAGGGGGAGAAACAATGCAGTCAATATTACAGTTTAAAACTGCAAGGTAACTGACTTGACTAGTCACTTGTGTGTCCCTTTGCATGTGGCACAAGTAGAGATCTTATTTAGGAGTTACTTTTATATCTTAAAATGCTGACATAGAGTTAAGTTGGCAGAGTTCAGGAACGTAATGTGAATCTCCTAGTATTTTGTAGATCCTAATGAGTTACCATTTTGTTGTATAGAAGGAAGCTTTGAAGTGCTTTTAACTGATTGGTGCAATGGATTGTATCTTCAAAATTGATCTTGAAAGTATAAAACACCCTCACAAATTATTGAACATTGAGCTTATTTTGTATTTCAACTTTCATCTGTTTACATGTGGTATATTTTGGAGGAGAGGGCTTTTCAATGTTATCTGAAGTGCAGTAGGTATCTGGTGGGAATCAAAAAACCAAAACACTAACCTGGCTAGATTCCCAGCTGCCCTTGTGATGCACAGTTAAGTACTCCACTGTAGGAACTAATTAGTTGGGTTAAAGGATTTGTGAAAATGCTTAAGTACTTCTTGACAATCTGGATGTATAGCCATACAGTACTAAGTTTTAAAACCAATGATTCTTACTGTGCTTAATTTGATGAGGGAAAATATCTGCCAGGGCATGGTAAAAGGCAGCAAAATAACCCTTGTTACAGAGAGTTTCTCTTCACTTATTTTATAGAACAAGCTTTCTGTGTAAAAACTGCAAGCTGCTTTACAGAGTGAGGGTGGTGAAGGACAAAGTGTGAGGGATTTGTAGCTGAGTGTTCTGATGAGGAGGAGTGATCTGTGGTGCGTGAACTTAATAGAAGAGAGTATAAAAATGGCCAGGAGGAAAAAGTATTTTGAGATTGCTCGAGGGTCAGGAACTGGTACAGTAAGGAAGAAATATACCATTAAAGTAATAGTGAAGAATGTTTTTCCATAACTTGTTGACCCAATAGCCTGCTAGCCCTTGTTAGCTCTACCAGTCTTTTCAAGGACCACATTCTAATAGGACAACGTCGTTTGCAAACACTGTTACATTTGGTTTCACAGAGCAACTCTGAGTCACTGTGGCCTCATGGCCTGCATAATTCATTGGCTTGTCTATAACTAATTGCTATGAAGAATTTATGTACTCTAAAGGTTCAAAAGAATCAGTCTCTTCTAAGGCATCTGCATTTGGATGTTCCTAATGAATTGTAAAGACTTGGACTAACTCTTTTTTCAAGTACCTAAAACTACCTGATTAAATGGGCACAATTATGGGACATATTTTTCTTAACAGTTTGTGAGAATTCCAGCACTAAGTGGGAGTATCTGAAGTTATTTAATTCAAGGGGGTCTGCTCCATTTCCTGAAAGGTTTCCTGACTGACTGTCAGTCTTCTTAGATCTGCCAAAAGCTTAGTGTTGTTGAATGTTATAGAAGTGTTTCTGCATGTACGCTCAAAGGCCAGCATTTTGAATGCCAGAATAAGGAGAAGGAATATTGAGATAGCGATATTTATCAAATGAATTGTGCTCAGTGACTGTGTATAAGAAACTCTGACTTCAAAAAAAAAAGCAATGAAGTCAGAGAAAGGTTAGCTAGCCCATGTTAATCTAAACTCTTTTATCCTGCCTAATGAAGGAAAGCAACATCATAAAGCTAATCTGTAGGCTGGAACTGTCAGTACCATTACTAATTTTTGTTTTTGGTAAAAACAAGACTGAATGAACCATGAAAAAATAAATTAATGATAACCTGTTTTGTTTTTCTTTTTAATATCCCTTGCAGGTTTCTGCAGGTGCTGGAAGCAGCAGGGCATTTGGTTGCTTACTGACCCCGAAACTTGTGTTCTACCTTGCAAAGAGCTGAAGTGGGAGATATTCACCTTCACATACTTCACAGTTCTCTGTATTAGAAGAAAGAGACTTTGTGTGCAAAAGTGGTTCAGGATTGATGATGTAACCTTGATAACACTGAAGATCTCCTGAGAATAACTGATTCTGTAAGCGACTTCTCCTTCCCTTTCCCTTCTTTTCTCTTTAAAATAACTACTTCTCTCAGATTCTACAAGCAAAATGCCAGCCAAGACACCCATCTACTTGAAAGCTGCTAACAATAAGAAAGGGAAGAAATTCAAACTAAGGGATATCTTGTCTCCTGATATGATCAGTCCACCGCTTGGAGATTTTCGTCATACCATACACATTGGAAAAGAGGGGCAACATGATGTTTTTGGAGACATTTCCTTTCTGCAGGGCAACTATGAGCTTTTGCCTGGAAATGAAGGTGAAACCATAGTTAGCCAGTCTGGTGTCCACAATGAATTCTTAAGGGCAAACAGCACTTCTGAATCCATGTTTACAGAAACTCCATCACCAGTGCTCAAAAATGCTATTTCCCTTCCTGCCATTGGCGGTTCTCAAGCCCTTACTTTGCCCTTACTGTCACCAGTGACATTTAATTCAAAGCAAGAATCCCTCAGGTCATCAAGAAATCCTAGGCTTAGCTGTGAGCCTGTAATAGAAGAAAAATTGCCGGAGCAAAGTAAACAAATGGAGGATGGAGAAACATACAAAGATGACATATGGGAGCAAAATGGTTCTTCGTCACATTTTACTAATGGCAGCGACAGTCACTCATCAAGTTTTTCTGAACGATGCACTGATTGGCAAACAGTTGATTTATTTGATGACAGTCGGCTTTCATGTGAACTAACCAAGACAAAGACTAAGTCAGAAGAATCCCTTTCAGATCTTGCAGGCTCTCTTCTCTCATTACAGCTTGACTTGGGGCCCTCGCTTTTGGATGAGGTTCTCAATGTAATGGACAAGAATAAATCTTAGAACTGGTACTCCCTTGCTTCTTTATAAGTGATTCACTTAAACGAAAACAAGCAAAAGACCACAGTTCAAAAGCAGACACTTAAAAGTCAGCTGTATTTGCAGTTGTTTGACGGGTTTTCTAAAAATATTCTTAAAATACTATTTTTTTACCTATTGTTTTTCATGATTTTTATTACACTAAATTCTAATATCGGGAAGGTAAATTTTAATAACAATTTTCATCAAATATAAAATGTTTTTCAGTACCAGTATTAATGATCAGAAACTTAAGAAACAGAGTTTGAGTATGAAACTGATGGTGACATTTGGTTAGTTCACTTCTATGGGCTTCTGAATATATGAGAATCTCTTAAGTGTCAGAAAGGAGACTGATATTAATTATTCACTTTTATAAATTATTACAACATCACTTTACATGTAGGCCTCTTTCTAGAACCTTGTGTTTGAGGATTTGATAGTGTTTTCCTTCATTTTCCGTAGTACCATTTCTGTTATTAATTCACTGTAACTACTTCCTCGGTCTTATACTACCGTTCTGTATTCAGATATGAACAGTTTGAAGGCTTTCTCAGCTTGGATACCTGGTCCAGAGTCTCAGCTGCTTTAAACGAGTATGCACAAATTTACACAAGCTGAGGCTGGGGCCTGACATTGTATATGAAATGATATGTTGTAAACAGTGACACATGCAAGGTATTATGGTTAAATTATTTTAAAAATTGAAATATATTTTCTGTGTGCATATTGGCTTTTCACTGCAGGGCCTACACATCCAGTATCTCATCAAAATAGTCGCTTGGCATTATTGGTGCTCTTCTGAAAATTGTATATTTGTGTGTTTGAAAAGAAATATGTATTGATACTCCTCGCTTTTTTCTTCATTTATTTCCACAACATGCTTAAACTTGCAACTGATTATTTTAATTTTCGAAGAAGGCACTGGTTATTCACGATGCTTGTGATGTGTGCTGCAACAGCCAATGTTTCGGGAAATGTGGATCCTTCAATACAGTACCTACATGGATTGCATAAATATCTTGTGCAATACAATAAAAACCCCTTTAAATAGCTGTGTCTTTGTGATTCACTACATAGCCTCACCAAAACACAAAGTTTTGTTTTCTGCTGTAATGAAACAGACTAGTTGCAGAAATATGAGACCGAGGGGCAAATCAATTCTACTATCTTAATTCTATTGACTTCTTCAATTCAGCTGAGTTCCTGAGGTTTCAAGGGCAGACTCCAAGCAGATAGGACCTCTGGGACTTACACTGATTTTAATTGGAGATAGGAGGTACTTTGGTCCCTGTGAAGTTAATGGCAGACTTCCAGCAGCTTTCACTGAAGTCTTTAGGTAAAATCCCAACACAGTTTGGAGACTGTTCCTCATTAGATAACCATACTTATTTGTATCTTCCTATCAGTGCTTTTAAGTCATGGATAATTTCATATATTTATCCTTGAAATTTCTAGGGAATGAATGCCACCTAGAAGCATTCCTTCAGCACGTTTTAGGAACACAGTCATTACCCCTATTTCCAGTTAAACACATCTATTATTGTAGATGCATGTCTCATTGATGCCCAGTCTCTCGTATTATTCCTGTAAATGAGGACGTGAGATGTAGAATGCCCAATTAAGATAATGTTTAGTTGCCTTCAATTTCATATTGTCTGTCTGTAAGCCTGGATCAAATTTCCAGTGCATTCGTGATCCAAGAAAAATGGTGGTTCTGTGAGTATAGTGCTTTTTATGTTTTAGAAAGCAGGTTCAAGGCTCATCTTGGCCATATGTTTCTTGTGGGACCTGGGGATTTAGAATTTAAAGAGAAATTAAGCAAAACTTTCACTGGAAAAATCTGTCACTCATTAGCATAGGGGAAGTTTGGCTAAAATGGGGAATTAGACATTTTCTGTGTAGACCAGTTTCAAATACCACGATTAGAACATTAAAAGTATTTGCTGAATGGAAAGTCATTATCTTGCAGACCTTTCCAAGAAAGTATTCTCTAGAAAGCAAAACCAGATTCTAATAACAGCTGTTGCAGTCATGTAATTTTTGCTTAGTCCTGTTTTATACTTGATTTCCTGGCTTTGGTTGCTGAAAAATGTCCCACTATTGCAGGATTTTTTGGTCCCTATTATTCGTTCTGTGTGATTGTTCTTCTAAATTTGTAAATCCTCAAGTCTTGTGATGAGGGTGGGTGGTCTGAACTAAAATAATAACCATTGCTCTAGGCAAAATGAACTAATGTGTTTTGGAGGAGAACCTTTCCTCAAGTCAGAAAGAGGACTTTTACACTAGCAAAGCAGATTTCCTATTTCTTTAAAGCCTTCTTGTTACTTCCCTCAGGAGCTGGATCCCTGAATATTTCAGTTCTGCTCAGTCTTACACGTAAAGACCTAGAAGATGCAAAGTTGAAATGTGCCCAGCTTCTGTTCCGACATGGTCTTCTGTAAAATACTGCTTTGTGTAATCTGATCTACCATCTCAGCTGTTAAAATACAGCTTGTAAGATCAAAATCTAAATTTCTGGTTTGTGAGAAGTTCTGCCCCCTAAAGCCTTGATAAACTGAAGCTAGACTTTCCAAGGGGGAGTTACACAGCTGTTTCCTGAAAACCAAGGTCCTGCTGAAAGCTGGCCTTCTGGCTGGAACTGAGGACTGGAAGAACCTGCCTTGGATATTGCATCAATTTTCTGTGGCCGTGGGAAAAGTGTGCTAACTGTACAACTGCACAGACAGTTCCACAGCTGCTTCACGAGTCTTCTGATATTCCAGAAAGCACTTCTCCATCTCTTTTACTAACTGAAGAACTACAGTGGAGGCCTAAAGATGTAATCTCGATGTGCCAGAGGAAGAAAGCAGTACCATAAAGCATATGCCTAATTTGTGCATGAGTATTTGCTAAGTTTCACAACTATACAATCCTAGAAGCTGGGATATACACAGTGGGATAGAAAAACATGCCAGAAAGTCCCAGGAATCATCCAGTTGGAGAACTCTTGAACTGTCCCAGCTCCCCTGGCAGCCTTACTGAGGTGATCAGCATTGTGCTGAGGATGTCAGTGGGAGGTACAGACCAGGTCAGTTTCTAACAAGGCCTAAACCCAGGCACTGAAAGCAATCCCCCAGGCTTGATCTCAGCTGAAGGATGGAAGGCAGCTGGACAAGGAGGCTAGCAGAAACCCTGAACTTAAATTCTCACTCCTGAAACTTTCATGCACTGATGGTATCTAGTTCATTTCACCTGTTTACCCGTACCATTACAGAGTATATACAGGACAGCACCACCTGGATTTGCTGGCAAATGGGTGTAAATAGCTGTACAATATATGAACAGGACAGGAAAGGGGAGAAAATCTAAAAAAACCCCAAATCCAAAGTCAGTCAAAAGAATTTCAAAACCTTGCTTAAGGATGATTTTGCTTTATAATCCCTTTTCTTTTTTTGCATTTATGGGTGTATAATAAGGAAGCTAATTATCAGGATTAGAGCTGAAGGATGGTAACTAATTTGTGTAAGAAATTCTCAACAAGCAACAGAAATTGACTGAGGTCAAGTTTCAGAAAAACGTGGGAGAGATCAGCTCAAATTTTTTTCATTCCTGCTAAAATTAGTGAGAGAAAGGACAGTTTGGGTGGCTCCCTTCTTGAGAATGTCTTTCATGACCAGAATTGGAAGCAGCTGTTTGATACATCTAATACAAATAACCCAGATGCAAGACTAACAGAGAAAGGTGCTGGACCTGGCACAGAGAGACCAAGTAGAGTTTGGATGGTGTGAGAAGAGGCTGAGAGGCTGATACACTGGACTTTATTCCAAGGAGAGAAGTAAATGGTTGTTGTAAATCAATTAAATTAGCAGTGACCTAACTGGTCTGCTTGCATCCCTTTGCTTTTTCCTGTGAACACAAAGTATATTAATACATCTGTTTCCTATAAACACTTTCATTTTATGTGTTTTTTAAAGGGGTTTCCTGACTTCAGGTGTAAGGCTGGATCTGTCACTAACTGCTTCTCTCTAATTAGTGTTTTACAAGTGCTAGAAAATCAAGGAAGTACCTAATACTTTCTGTTTACTTTTGAATACTGTAAGTTATTTTCTCCCTACAACAGTTATAAAAGGACTGATTTTCTCCTGGTATAAATTAACATCACTACAGTAAAATCATAGATTTGAATTTATACCAGGGTATTCCCAGAGAGAAATAAATTTCCCAGAATATTTACACCAGAGAGAATGTTCTTTTTCATGGGTATATTGTAGTAGGACCCTACACATTCTTAAAGCTATTTATCTTCCTCATCATCTAAGACACTTCTAGCTTGTGTCAGAGAAACTAGGACTTTAGGTTTTAGGATGGGTAGCTTGTATCCTGTGCTATGTTTCTGATCCTTCTTAAGATAATCACATATTTAAGAATCTTCCTTCTGTTAGAACCTCCTGTCAGGATGAAACATGAGCTGTGGCAGAGGTGAAGACCTGCCGCTCCTACGGCATTGCTAGGACAGGGACTGAAGGCCCTGGGATGAGATGAAATGGGACTCCTGAGCCCGTGGACAGGGGTAGGGTCCCTCTTGAGAACCCTGACAACCTCTGGCAGAATTTTGTAGGTAATCCTTTTGATCTGGGTGATGAAGTTTAATTTTATCTTCAGTGAGTCACAAGTAGCTACAAAGGCCATCTTAACATGCAATTAGACTTTGGTTCAGTACGAATGCAAGAGCCTTGGGCCATTCACTGTTTGCTATGTAGGATGGAGCCATCTGGCATAGAAAATTCAAACCCTTTTGTTTTTGCTCATTTAGCAAAGTGCTAATGCTATTCCAGGGCACCTCACTGGAGAAAAAAACACCTTAACTGGAAACATTTACACTGGGCTCCTTAGACATCAGTCTAAAGGCAGTATGAGAATCAAAAGAAACTTACCTTAAATGTTTGGAGTCCTAAACAGATACCACTGACACTTTTTTATAATGTAATAACTGAATGGCATTTTTTTTTTCTAATATTTGTTCTCCTTATAGGAAACAGAGTGCCAGCCAATACTCGGTACTTCTTAATGATACAGAGAGGATATTAGCCCTGTCTCTCAGGGCTTCCACCTATTCCTTTTTGACAAAGCAGTTGGTACAGTACAAAAAAATGTCTGGGAATGTATTCACTCTTCCTCCTCCTTAATTTCTAGTAAATTTTATCTGGTGGGTTGAAAAAATTGTGAGAATGTACTTAATCATAATATTTCTATTTCCTCTCCTGGCAGAAACACATATCTGCAGTTCATGGTTCATGTATGTATGTTTAATCATCAAGTATTTTCTAAATTCAGAAAAGCTTCACATCACTTGTTATTTCATCCAAACTGCTCTCACTAGAAAAATGCAGATGGAGACAACAACTTGACAATCCAGCTGTAAATGTTGGCCTTCTGCATCTGCAGAGTTGCAAGAGCTTTCACTGCATTTGACTTATGAAATTACTTCTGAATGTAAACCACAAATAAGCTAAATGTTAACTAGGGTTCTATAGTGGGCCTTATAGCCTGTGGTAGTGTTGCAGAGATCCCAACCACACTAGGGAAGTGCACAGTGAGGAATACCATTTCTTATACTGCAAGTAATGTGCTTTCCAACACTGATAACTGCGCTTGCTCTGGAACACTGAAGGGAGTTTCCCCTAGCATTGCCAGAGCAGCCAGCCGAGCTAATAGGAAGAACAAAGGGAATGAGAAAGATTTCTCTGACTACAGCATTAAGCTGAACTTCTAAGGCTCTCTTGGCTCTAGAACAGACTTGATCTGTGCCCTGAACTTGGGCAAATCATTTAATCTCTTCACAGCAGAGACTGAAATCTCTAGAATAAGAGAGATAACACTGTGCTTCTAATAGGGTGAAATTCTGTCAAATTATGTAAAATTAGGTAAAATGTTTGGAGAGCAATGCTTAGCCTGAGGGCATTCGCTGGGTTATCTAAGGAGTACTGTTATATGGAACTGTAGTGCTTTCAATGATAGATGCCTTAAAATCATATTTTCTGTAAACTCCCATTAAGAATTGTATCATTGGAAGGAAAAAGATCTAGGTTTTCCTCTCAGTTTGAACTATTAGCAATCAAAAGGCAGTATGATTACATGACTTGGAAAAGAGGCCAAGATGGGGCAGTGATGGCTTCAAGAAGTCTAATATTCAGGGATTACAAGCAAGGCATCTAACATATTTATTTGATTTTTTGTCTTTTTGGAACTGCTGGGGAACAGGGCCCATCTCATCCTATGTGTGGAGAGCAGTTAGAATAGCCTGGCTGTCATCACAGTACAAGAAGTAAGACAACACATGTCCAGCAACAGAGGGATATACATTGCACCATGACACCTTAGCAGAGATGTCAGAGGTCAGATCTGTGCAGAATCATTTAAGTGTGAACAGGTGTGATCAGACCACCACGGAATAACTCTCTGTTTAAGTTGTTCTAAGTGAAGCATGAGACACTCTCCCCTAATGGTATCTGTAACCTTAAACCATCCTGTAGGCACAGAGTATCTGACACTATTCCTAAAGCAAACCAGCAAGAGAAACAGACATCCTTAATTACTGCAGCATAATGAAAAATCTTTATCCTGTTAATATTGTGGGTTGTTCCCTAATGTGAGAGTAATCAAAAGGTATTTTACTTTCCTACAGTTACCGAATGAAAAGAGGGAAACTGTAAGAGGTCTGGATGTGGGGTGGCTTTCTTTCACCACATCATTTTATCAGAGTAAGAGACAGTCATATAGCAGGAAGATTACTTTACACTTCATGGAACAAAAAAATTGGCTCTGATGTCCTGTAATTTGTAGGAGGCTGTGGCATTGCTCCCTAAGTCTCGGTGCCTTCACACCAACTTAAAAACCCTTTACCACTTAACTTAGAAATTGATTCATTCAGACTATGTTTGCACTGAGCAACAAAGACACAGAGCACATGGAAGCTAAAACCCTTCAGTGGAACAACATCAAGACAAAGCTAAAGTATGCCTTGCTTAAAGTAAGCCCCATATGTTCATTTCCTTCTATTGAAAAACGAACGTGAGAATGGAAAACGAATGTCTGCTTGGGTC
Source organism: Margarornis squamiger (assembly GCA_035222235.1). Taxonomy (NCBI): domain Eukaryota; kingdom Metazoa; phylum Chordata; class Aves; order Passeriformes; family Furnariidae; genus Margarornis; species Margarornis squamiger. Next base: position 34,146,137 of record JAWWTY010000106.1, on the reverse strand, counting down.
TGTGCACTGCTAGACAGAACAGTATCAGGGCACACCAGTTTATTCACAGTCCTGAAGCTTTCTCCTGCTGGGATTGTGGGCCTTGTCTCTTCACCATGTACCTTGCAAAGTGTCACTCAGATTAAAGTGTGCCCACTCTACTTTGTTTTCTGTGTGTCATATGAGAGCAAGCAAAATATAAATTATGCACTTTTCCATTTGTAGGGATTCTCTTGCAGTTCTGAAAATGGAATATGGATTTTAAAAGCAGTCCTACTGCCTCCCTCTCTCCACTTTTAACTTGTATTTTCAAGGTGCACTCTGAAAGCTTCCTTACTACATTAAATCATAACCATTTAGCCCTTGGCATATTGGAAGATACATCATGCCAGTGGGCAAATCTGAGAAAAGAGCATAAGTTAGTGGCTGACCCACTGGATAATGTAGCTTTTTCTGGTATAGAATAAAGCCGAATCTATAACACTATATGCATATTAAGATGTAAGTATGCACACTTATACAAATAAACCGACATTGCTAATGCATTAGGGTTTTTTCAAGCTTTCGCGTCTTTGGGAGAAGGGGAAAATGCTGTTGTGTGAATTCTCTCATGTCTAAAAAGGGTTCTTTTCACGTACACCCTTCTCTGCATTGGAGGTTATAGGCATACTAGAGGGGTCTCTCTCTGCTCTCTAGCTGCTTATTTTCACTCTGACTGAAACAGACCAAGGTTTCCAAAAGTACTTCAGGATCCCACACATACATGAACCCACACTGAGATTTCCAAACTGCATTTCTTTAGCAAGCCAGGCTAATTGTGTACTGTTTTGTATCCCAGACCAAAGTCTAGGAAGTCACGCAAAGTATAAATTGGTGCTGAATTTGGCTTCCTGTTTTGATATTCAGATGTGTGCTAAGTGCAGATAAATTTATATAGTATGGAGTCCAACTTTGGACAGTTTTTTCATTGTTTCTTAACGCATCTTTTAATCTGCTGTGGACAATTCTGTCTCTTCCTTTTTAGGAAATGTATTAAAGATGTAATTTAAACTATCTCATAAAAAGTTCATCACTGTCAGCAGAGATATGTACAACTGGGCTTGCGCATGGCTATTTTCTGGATTCTGTGAACTGTTCCCTTTTAGGGGAAAATCTATTGACAGGGCAAACTTCCACTAGTCTTCATTCAAGGGAGGTTAATATATACTCTTATTTACATTCTACACCTGCTTTTTCATACCCATTTTACTTTCTACCAGCATTAAATTTATGTTAAGATTATTATTTGGTACATGCCAGCTTTTCAGATCAACCAGGTCTTTTCATTTTTATATGCAAAAGGTCTGCATATGAAGGAGTCAAAATAGGGAGGACACACACTCTGAAATACTGAACTTCCACATTTTCCTTCTAAAACTCATGCAATAATCTATTCAATCACATCTCCTGATTAAATCTACGTTTCTTTTGAATGTGTTTACCTGTCCAGTTAGTGTTTTGTAGTTACAAATGTGTGTGTGGTATAGGAGACTTCAAAAAGATGTGAGACTTTTCTCACATTTAGAAAGCTGTGATACTGGGAACTATCCCTACACATTCTAACTGAATAAACCAAGAATTCATAACTTAAGCTGCGAAAGAACACCTTGAAAAGCAAAATATGACATAATTTTGGTGGTTTTCCTTCCCTCCACAGTGTAAAATATTGCTTTAAATAGCATTTCACATACATTTTATAAAACTCATCGATGTCTGGACTTGATAAAGAAAAGGAAGAAAAGAAACAATGAAATATCTCGAATCCATCCATAAAGCTGTAACTATTTACACCTGTGAGGGATTCTCACAGTACCAATCAGGCCTGAGGAAATTAGGGCGTCTGTACAGTAAAACTGACAGACTGAAAGGGGTAGACTTGACCTGAGGATAAGTGGAGTCCATGGTGCTCTGTGAAATTTCTTTTGCTGTCTTTCAACTAATTTTTACTGTGAAATCGTGTTTAGCTCCTGTGGAGTGAAGGAAGAATTATCACTTCAAAACATATTATCTATAGATCTGAGAGGTTGTCACAATGGAATCAGAAATAAAGCTGTCTGTGGGAAGCTATGTAAGTTTATAATGCTCCAGTGCTTCTGGGTTTGCCCTCTTCCTCCTTCCCCCAGTTCTTTGCATTAAGGCCACAGTAAAGTACTCAGTGTGTCTTTCTTCTGGCCACTACCCCTTGAGCAGTCTAGAGCATAAGAAATCTATGCAGAAGTTAATACTGAACTGGGAAATCTGTCACAGAATCCCCAGTTGTATTTCCAGTAATACACAGGTGGCCTTGGAGGTTTCCCACTCAGCCCAGTTTAGACCATGGATCTGAAATTCAATCATGACAGGATACTACTCTGGAAGAACATCATTAGTCTACCTCAGGAAGAGTCAGGTATCTTTTGAGTTCATAGATAATCACCGCTTGTTTTCTATGGTAACTTATTCCTGGTGTTTATCTTGGGGAAATTTCAAGATGATCTCATAAGTCTTCTTAATCTTATCCATTTATAGGATTGTTTTCCCCTTCTTTTAGATGCACTGCTAGATCCAACTGGCCCAAACCCTTCCTACAGTAAGTGTTTTACAACAGAGATAATTTTTTAATTGTGTTTTGTAAATAAATAGTTTAGATCTTTGGGTAAGATTACGGAGTAGCCGAATACACTCAAAGAGAGTAACTGTTACTTTTCTGGTGCCTGCCAGCCCTTAATGTACTGGATGAATGGTTTCTTCTGATCAGACAAAATACAACGAGGAATTTAAAACCAGAAAATCCAAACCTGATCATAAAGAGATGTGGCTCTAATGCTTTACTTTTCTTTGTTTAAGACTTGTGAAGAGAAGTTGGTACTTTTAAGATGAGCCACACAACAAGCAAGGTTCACTGTGTTGCACGGAAATATGGCAGCCAAGCAGACACCTCTGCATCAGCACTAGGACAGGACAAAGACACTATCTTTAGAAACCCCTTTTCTATGTTCTGATTAGAAAATTAAAAGGAGTTTCATCATCATGAGAATACTAGGCCATGAAAGAAGTCCAAGGTGTAGTCTCTGGATGGAGTACAGCAGAAAGAGAATTCTAAGAACAGCCATAAGCCTGCGTATATGTAAAGGCAAAGTCTTTTTGCCAAGTTATTTATTAATACAGCACTGCAAAGCAAAATCTCTCTGAAAATATTTTTCTAAGTTCTTAAGATGTCTAAGGACACATATGCTAGAAGAAATTGCTCTGAGGAAATGATGATGAATTGTTCATTAAAAGTAGGCACCTGCCCATGTTTCTCAAAAAAAAATTTAAAAATCAACATTTTATAAGTTATGGAAACCCAAACCACAATTTTTCTCCACTTTTTTTCTTTGCAGTTGTAGAAATAATAAAAATATTTCTACAATCAGAGCCTGTCTTTGAGCCTATAATGCTTACTGTAGGAAATCAAGCAAATTAGTTTTATATTTAGTTCTGAATGCAGTGAGATTTGAAGCTTGTCCTTTGTTCTACAGTAATAAGTTCCCAATGCAGAAGTGCTAAGTCCCTTTTTCTCTTGCTCATGAGGGAATCTGGACTCATTTCATTATTCTTGTGGAATTCATCTGCTGTGTGAAGGTCCTGCTCACAGCTGGAGATGCGATGGCTGGAGTTATTTCAGTATGTGTTTGTTTGTAGACTAGGTCTTAAAAAGCTAAAACTTCATTAAAGAATCACAGTGAACATAGCTTGTCCCATATTATAGACCCTTTGATAGCAAGGTCAAACCCCATCTTAAACCCTTTGTTTCCACTGTTGCTGTCATAGGTCCAGCATTTCACTCTTGCAGCAACCTTGCCTTGTTTCTCTACTGTAAAATCATTAAGGGTCAGTTGGTACCCTTGTGCCAGTGCTTTCTTTTGCCCTGAGGAGCTCTTTCTCTTGGTGTTTACCTCTTTACCAGTGTGTTTGTTGTCAGCTTTCATTTTCTCCCTCAATCTTAATTCTGCTAGACTGATCAAGCTGTTCTATTTAAATCTCTAAAAAGGACTTTCATTCCCTAATGATTCTTTCAGCTCTTTTCTGCAAGTATTCCAGTTTAAGTTCATCCTTCCTATCCTGACCGATGGTGCAGTTTTACAAAAGTGGCTTCATCAGTGTGTGGACTTCCCAACTTGTACTGGAAGAGTCTGTTAGAGACTTGGGCTTTGATTGGCGTTAGTGGTTTCCTATATCCTGCATGAAGTGAGATACCACTATGGACTGCAAAGCAGTGAAGTGAGATGCTAGTGCTGGCTTTTGCTGCCAAGTAGACATTTAAGTCTTACAGTAACATAGTCCTGAATTCCTGAACTTGTACATCTCTGTGGTCAGACCTGCTTCTGAAAGAGAAGTCCAGCCTCAGGCATAAGCAGACATTACTTGGGTACCTGATAGCACTGAAATGCTTGAAAGAACCTAAAAGTCATCGAGCATTTGTGTGAATTAGATGTTTTTCCACAGTACTTCCCTGTTGTTGCTACAAGGTCCAGTTTGTGTCCCCTTCATTTCCAACTGGATGTTCTCAAAGCAGTGGTTGATTTTGCTTTGGTACAAAGCTGGAGAGTTGTTCATTTGTGCATTTGAGAGGAAGCCCCTGTAGACCTGGATGCCTTGGCACACAGACTCCTGCACCAGGGCCCAGACTGTAGCACCAAAACCATCAATTCTCTGCAGGTCTGGTACAGAGGATGGAGCAGTTGTCTCCAGTAAATCCTCGTGAAGGAAAAGGATGCACCTGAGTTACATCCCTCCTGCACATCCATGGTGGCAAGAAATCTCAGAGACTTTTTATGCAGTTTCCATCTCATCCTTTATTGAAAATGTGTTGTGAAGCCCCACAGATCTGTGAGGGCTCAAATCTGATATGGCTGAACCACCAATGAGGGTCCTCCTCAGGGCTGGAGGAAATATAAGCCTATCACAGAGGCAGCTCAACCCTTCTAGAAACAATGGCTATGAACGTATTGTGTGGATATGATGAGAAATTCTCATTTCCTGAGAAAATTTCTCATTTTTCATGAAATTTCGAAGGGGAGAAAAAAGTCTGCCTTGAGTGTATCTAGAGAGGAGTAGTTGCAAAATCTGATGAAAACTTTGGTGGCATTTAAAGTAATGGCAAAACTCCTTTTCACTTTCCTACAGCCCAGATGGCCTGGATGTTAACCATAAGGTATAAGACCACAGCTTCTATTTGTCATCCTCTTTGGTAAAGGCAAAAGTTCTGCATATGGCTTATTTTTAATGGATTTTAATAGCTGTAATGCAAATATTATCACAGAGAAGGTGAATTATAGCAATACGTGACAGCTGAGCAAGAGTTCCTCAGCTGCTGAGAATTGTCACAGCTTAGCTGAGATCACATTTTGCTAGCAAAGAGTGTTCCCCACACATTTAAAATCCATAAATAGTGAAGGTGTTAGGAACGTGTGCAAAGCAACTTAGTGATTCACTTTGTTTTGGCATTGAGAAGCCCCAGCTTTGTGTATTGCAGGAGTTCTCCAGACTGTGTTGGAGAAACTGAATAACATACTCAGAGTGTAAAACATATCAGCTTTGAAAGTGAAGCCCCCATTGTATAATACTGCCTACAAGTTCAGTCCCACAAGCAAAGAATTAACATGGAAAAATTACTAGAAACTTGTATTTAAAACATGATACCTTCCAAAATAATTTCTGTAAGAATTAATGCATTGTGAACAAAAAAGGGTTTCTACTATTTTACTAAACTTTTAAAAAAGAAAAAAGGTTCAGCACAAAGAGTCTGCAGTTAAATCTCTGATGATTTAGGCTTTTTCTTCCTTAAGTGTTAATAATTTATCAAGAGCTAAAACTGTTTTCTGAAGAATAACTCTATGCTCACTCATTTTGAAAAAAAAACCTTTGGGTTTTTTCTTTTGTTTTCAATTTGTTCTAGTTGCATTCCTTCAGAGTGGGAAAAATAAACCAAGTATTTCTAAGATATAAATAGTTTAGGATGAGATGAGTAATTAAGTGAAAAGAAACCAGAGTTGATTGGTGATCTAAGTGACATTACAATGAAATTTCATTCTTTCCTACTAGCTCAGCATCGAGGAGGTGATGATTTTATGAAACAATGCTCCATAAAAATACAATGTATTGCAGAACATTATGATACCTCCCCCCAAAATAAAAAGTAACAACAACAACAACAAAATTCCCTTTTAGTTTACAAAAGACATGCAAACTGTGGCACATTAGGTCATTTCAAGAGTTTTTCCAGGTGTCCTTGATGCAATTTTGGGCCATAGGAAACCAGCCACCCCCACACTAAATGAGCCTTACTTTTCTCCAGCTGCCACCAGCCCTCACTCATCTGCCTGCTTTGGAACCTGCTCCTTCTCAGCAGGAGGAATAGTAGCTGGTACTAAATGGCACATTTTTCAGAGTTTGGCAGCTTCCTTAGTACACCTTTGATATTTTGGCTTTCTTCCCTCAAAGCATAATTGAGTACAAAGCAAAAGACTATCAAGGAATCAAATAGTTTATGCTTCCTGTTGACTCCAGAGTTAATCATGCTCATATTCCTCTAATAGAATCATTACATAGGTGTAAATACATGTAAAATGTAAATACATGTAAAATTTAAGTGTAAATACATGTATTTGTATTACTAAATTGGTTTAGATAAGTTATTTTAATCTCTCTTTAAAGACAATTGAAATGAAACATCAGCCCTTCATTGTCTTGCCATACTACATTTTTATGTTTATTTCCCTGTAGACTGAGAATCAGTGTATCCATTATAGTGAAAATAGAAGAGCTTAAATGAACTGAAAAGAAATTATTAAGGCTCCTGAATCCACATTTGTCATCTGTCTATTTCACATGCTTACATTTTCCTTCAGTGTGAAAGATCTGTGCTATTCAAGTATACATTGTAAGCCACTTTACATCACTGATGGAGAGAAACTTTTAAAAGTTAAAAATCAAAAACTATGTCGGAGTTTAAAGGATCTGGAGCCAAAACCAAATGAAGAATGTAACATGCCATCATTACTGGGGAAGGGAGTCTCACTTTACCTGGTATGAGAATGAAACTCCTTGATAAAATCTGCTTTTCCTTTCTCCAGATTGTGCAACTGTTTTGTAAAGTTAGGTTCAGGAAACAAGGGAAAGGCTTATTGTTTATTATTCCTAGATGAGCCACAGATTACTAGGGGAGCCTTATCTACACTAGTTTTACTGTTACAAGGTTTTACAGAGCTTTTTTAGTGCAAATGAACATGCCTGTTCAAGTGGAACTTATTCTAGAAGCTGTGTCTATTTCTGTGCAATGCATTTACACAGGAGTGTCCACCCAACAGCTTTTCCTGCATATAACTATTTTGGTGAAACAGTACACTTCTAATCAAAGCAGTAATAACATTAAATCTTTTAAAAGTATATCAGATTTGAATGACCTTTTGATTCTCAATAGTGCTGCAGTGGAAACTCCTCTCTCTTCCTTTTTAGGAAATGTTCATAATTTATCTCACAGAAAGATCATCACGAGGAAACAATAGATTGGACAACAGAGGTCTTGCAACCTCAGTCACACAACTGATGTGAATGTCAAATCCATTGATACAAATGTCAATGTGAAAAAAAGCATAAAACCAAATCTTTGAATGCTGGAAGGTTAAATGTAAAAATAGTAATTTTAAGCTCTAAACCAAGCCAAGTACTTGTGCTACTTAGAAGCACCATTGAAACTATTCAGTAGCACAGAAGCACTATCTGGGGTGAAACAAGCTCATGTTCATTTATTCTACCTCCTGTTATTGTAAAAGCATACTGATAGAGAATATACAGATGGAACTAAGTTTAGAATGATTACCTGCTGAATTTGTAAAGGAAGGATTATGCTTAGCTGGAGAGCTGTTCCCTGGGAAATCTTGTGCTCCCCTTGGATTTCTACCAGTAGTAAGGTATCACCTCCTGGCCATTCACAGCAATATTTTCCTTCTTGACTGAAATGGAGTTGACTGCAAAGAAAGGAGAAAAGTAGTGAGGTTACCAACGTTTGTCAGTAGAAGCAAGTACAGCAGTTAAAAAGAGCCTTGTAAGGGGGTGTCTGTACTCTATCCTGACAAAGACTCCGCAGCTTGAACTTCTCTTTTCTTAGTAGCAGAAATATCACATATATGTCAACTGGTCCATCCCACAACTTCATTGAAGCAAAACTGGTCTCTTTAGCAGCAGCTTTTGAGACACAAGGAAGAAATTCTCCAGTCTTTCTGACCGGGAGGCTCAAACCCCTCCTCTGGGGACCAGCTGCCCTCTTTTGTCTCTAGCTTAATTTTTAAAATATTTTAGCCTTGGTCTGTGTTTATATTGATAAAAAGAATCTGTAAAAAATAAATGAGGAAAGTTCAGCTGTATAAACCTGCAGGCTGCCTCAACCAGAGCCAGAAGCAACAACGTTGAAGATAGAAATCTTCATCATATTTCTTTAATGTATAGAGACAAGTAAACTGGCATTATTGCTGCATTCAGTAGTTGTCTGAAACAAGATGAAGCACATACTTCCACATGGACAGACAGCAAAGGCCACTATACTCTCTCTCTTTGGTGCAGACCTATAGTTTTATTGCACCTGACTTCAACAACAGTCCTGCAAATATTGACTATTAATGGTAGGTGACATTTGTAAAACATTGCAAGATCAGGGCACCTACTGTATCTGTCAGTTACATCCATGCCAGCCTACTGCTACATGAGGAACTAGGTTAATATGCCAGTTCTGCTCCTGGCTTTTCATGTGGAAAAAGTTAGTAGGTCACTGAATTGCTACTTTTTTCTTCTGTAGCTGCAGTGCAAAAAGAGCCTGAGAAACCAAGTGTAAATCAAAATATTCACACTGTTATGCTCTGGGAAAGTCTTTTAGGGAACAGGGCCGAATCTCACCTGTATCTATTTGGTTACTTTCTGGTTGGTAAAAAAAAAAAAAAAAGAGAAGTAGCACTTAGAGCAGTTGTTGCTGCTGCTCGTAGAAAAGCTTTAGTCCAAGGAACTCTGACAGAGTTATGGTCCTGGCTGCTTGACCAGGCAGGCTGACAGTGCCTCTGAACAAAGCATCAGTAGAAATTTAGACACAGGGTCTGAGCTGATGCATTTTGCTAAGATTTCTTTCAATGTTGAACTGTCTGCTGCTACTAAATGGGTACTTCAGAAAAGGAATGATGTGCTATCTCTAGTCAGAGTTTTGGTGAAGCATTGCACTCCAATGCCAGGCTTGATGGAAAGCTCTTGTGCATATATGTATTTATACTCGGCTTTGGTTTCTGGTTTGCAACAAGTGACTGAGGGAGCCAATGTCTAGGATCAAGTTTGTTTCCCTTGGTGGGAGCACAGCAGTAACATTCAATGTGCTTCTTGTCTCATTATGCTATTGCTTCACTGAGAAGACCAACAGAACAGGCTAGTTTATGGACCTGCTTTTACCTCCATTTCTGCCTATACTGTTATTCATGAGGTGGGAACTCAAGGCAGCTTACAGGAATCTTCCACTCTGTAAATCATTCTGGCCCTAAAACTGAATGCTCAAATGCAATTTGTAAGTAAGCACATCTAAAACTGATTTTGAGGTGGAATTACTGCTCTGCACTAAACTGGTTTTGTTAAGAATGCAAACAAGCTAGCATTGGCTTGGGACATTTCCATCTGTTACTTTATTTGTAAGAGAAAGAAAACATGCTAGTAGTGCTAGCAAACATTAGAGCTAAGCAATTTCATAGGGTGATTATACAGCAGAGTTCTGGAAACCTTCTGTCTACTGCAGCTCCTAGATATTAACACAAGCAGCAGACTAAACATTTGTACCTTGTTTGTACTGCCAGCTGACAAATGAAGGTAATTAATGGGCAGCTATAAGGTGGAAGAGTCTGGAAAATACCAAAACTTGTAGTCCTGAAATACATAGCCCTGGTGCCAGAATATTGATTCAATTGCATTACTGTTGCTAAGTAATATTTGTGGTTTTACATTAAGTACTGAGGTTTACAGCTTATTATTTTTTCTTATTTCTTTTCTGCCAAGTTTTCCCTTTGAATATTTATTTCTAGCTGGATACTAGACAAAAAGAAATATCCCCTAGCAAGTGCAGCTCTTTGAGTCAATGGGTAATAGGACTTGACACTTGTTAGGTTTCCATTCTCTCTTTTGGGTAACATGGACTTTGGCAGTGGATAATTACACTTAGTGATAATAACCACTTAATGAAATTAAAATCAATGACATCTCTGTCCTTGCTCTTTGGAGAAATTGCCAATATAGGCAGAAAAAGATTTTCCAAATACTCTTTGGACATGGCCAATGCTAAATGAAACTGGAAAGCAAAAGATGTATAGCACTTGCATTACTCTGGGCTGATTACTTTCACTAAAATCCATAGCCATCTAGGGTGAACTAGCTGTATTTGGCCCTAACTGTAGGGTTTCTTCCAAGTTCATGGTTCTCTGAAGGCCTTTGGGACATCTGCTCATCAGTGGAATCAGGGAATACACACTCCACCTTCAGCTTTCAAGCCAACTTTGTTAGGAAACATACTGGTTGTCTGAAAGACTATCAGCCTATGGCTTGTGAGGTAAAGAGGGTGATAATCATAGCTTGTGGTTAAAAGGGGTGGTTATAATGGTGTGGCCTGGCCCGACCTCCTGCCTATCCTGTCTGGCAATTTCCATGGCTAGCCCAAAAACTTCAGTAGAAAATATATTTTTATAAAGCAACCAGTTCAAATTTAAGGATTGCAAAACATGCTGAGTTTTCCATGCCTGTGGTAAACTGCTTTAGTAGTTACATACCTCAGCGTTAAAAATATGTTCTATTTCCTGTTGTAAATTTGCTGATTTAAACTTCAACCACTGCATTTTGTTATCCTTATGCCTTTATACCAGAAACTCTTCAGTCTGCCCTTAGCACTGATAAAAAATATTCTGTCTGTGGGGTGGGAAGAAGGTTATGAGCAAATCTAAAAACCAATGGATTTGCTCCTCTAGTTTTTCAGGAAAGGCATAAAATTATATGATACATTAGTTGGTAAATTTTATCAGACCCAAGAGAGCTTTCTGATATTACGCCAATATGAACACCTTATTAGATTAATCCGTATGCAGGTTATAATGCTTTCACCTGCACAGCATTTTCCTCACAGTTTTATTGAGTGATTTTAGAGAAAAATATTTACATCCCACTTCAGAAAAGTTACTGGCATTTGCATCAGTCTGTTGCCTTGCACAGGGGAAGCTAACATTACTTTTAGAAGGATGTTTCTTAGAACAAAACCCTGGGGATGTGCACATCTAGGCACTGTGACAGGTTCTAGTTTTCTTTCTCAAAAGGGGCTCATGCTGCATTTCAGCCATTGTAGCATAATGGTAAAATCAGTTCCTAAATGCTATAAAAGGAACTCCTGTCCTAGGAACTTAAGCTCCTTGCTGGCAGCCCTCATGAGCAGTGAGAGGCGCAGTGAGGGATGCCTGAGCCTGGTTCCAAAATGGTGGCAGCACTCCGGTGGCACATAACTGTGACTGAAGGGAAAGGCCTGAGAATGCCAGGGTTTCAGAGTTAAAATAAAACCAAGACTGAAATTGAATTAGCTGATCAAACGGGGCAGAGAGGAGACTTAATCTCTTCATGCTCCTCTTCCCACTCCTCCTGTTGCTGGCTGTGCATCTCCCTTCTTACACCTGCTCTGGCACGCACTGTGCTCTAATTTAATTCACTAGAATGGCAGAGAATTACTCCATTTTTCATTGTCTGTTTTTCAGGTGGGTTTTTCTGGCATTTTAGCTAACAGAATTGGCACATAAGAAGGGCTCTGGCAAGTGCCAGCCCCAGCCTGTCGGTGAGAAGGGGTGAGTAGGCAGATGGGTGCACGCTCCACCTTTGGCAGCAGCAAGCCTTAGGTCAGCCTGCTGTGCCTTTTGAAACCCTGCTCTTCAGCTTGAATCAGAACGTAATGAGTAATGGAATACCTTGAAAGGAAGAGACCTGCCATGGCTCCAGAAGGCAGCAGAGTGGCGGGAACCTGCAGAAGCTGGGGCTGTGCAGAGTGAGGAGGTAGGAGAGCCAGGGGCTTCCCTCAGGGCTGCTGCTCCCTCTGTGAGGGACCTGTGTGTATCATTCGCCTCATCCTGAGGTGAAGCAGAGGCGCCTCCAGAGCAGCCCCACACACAGCAGTAAGAATATTTTAATTTTTAATTTATTTTTTTTTTTAAATTCCTTTGAATTTACATTCTCCTTCATTTGTTTTTTAATGCTGTGGATTTTTACCCATACAGTAAAAAGCCAGGATTTCTGTGCACATGCACGTCAGATCTGCAAATGGCCACGTGAGAGGTGAATGCTGTTCAGGCCTCATGGGTGGTAAGCTGACAGCTCTAATGTCACACAGCGTGTCTGGTTTTGATGGTAGATTCCAGCCACAAGTAAAGAAACTTTAGAAACTGATTCAAGCTTTAGGTAGTTATTTTTATCTTATGTTTTTATGCTTTAGACCCAGTGGTTAAAGAAATAGGAGTTATTACAAGAAACACGTAATTGTATAACATAAATTACTCCAAAAACATCCCATACTATACATGTAGCTTTTGCAGAAAGACTGTCAGATTGGATTGTGAAAATAGAAATAATTTACACAAATTGCAGTACGCTTTTCTGTGTGTCTTCTTGCCTCTGTTCTGTTGCTATTGCATGTTTAAATTGAAGATCTACACTCCTGGGCATTTTTCATTTTCTCCCTACTCTCTTTTGTGCTGCTAGTTATTTTGTGTCAATCTGTTGTTTCCATGAAATTTAACTTTCTGAGGTAAAAACCTATGTTATCATTCACTGTCACTTGATATTTTCATAAATCACTGGGCATATTTAACAGTGTCTATAACCATGATATTGTTGTAGCAGAAGAAAAATCCTAATACATAAATATTTTGATACAGGACAGTATCTCTAAGTCACATGTAAAATGGCTGCTATTCAGCTCTGTGGGTCTGCTGATGAAACAAACCATGAAAAGAAATTCAAACTAAAACATTAGTAAGAGAGAATAGTATTCTTATGCCAGTTTAGATGACAAATATAGAGTTTTGCTTACAAACATCAGCCTTTACCCTTCCTTTTGTCCTGATGTACTCAGTGCCCTTTTCAGCAGAGTGCCACTGTTGTTCTCAGAGTGCATGTTTCACTGGTGTTTGCAAACTGGCTTCATATGATTTGTGATGATTTTTAAAAGTAGGAATATCAAAGCATTAGACTTGAAATCCAATTTTGTCTCTATTAAATGGAAAATGAACGTTATAAATCCAAGAGCTGATAGTGAGCAATCAGAGATTAGCTAACATTTATTTTAAATATTACTTTCAAAGCAGTGGCAATTTTTTTATTTTACTAAATTGAAGAGTAAGTACATGACTACTTTAGGATGTCACATTGAAGTAATGAGAGCGCCCTTGACTGGACAGACACTAAAGGAAAAAGACTGTGCTCACGGATAATCAGGGCTGTTGTAGCGAGTCAAACAATTCTGTGAGGTGTTAGCAGGTCTGCCTGAACAAGGCTCGTGAGAACTGGGTTTGGTCTGGGAATCACAGGAATGAAAATTGGTAATTCTTTTCATTTGTTGCATTCTCAGGTTTTAGCACATGTTTCTTTTCTCTGCAGTCATGAGGGACATAAATATAAGGGAAGGGATGGTAAAAGTGCAGCTAATATGATATAGGAAATGACTCCAGGACTTAGGTCTTGATGCACCCTTCATATACGGAAGGACTTAGGATAAAAGTCACGGTGAATGGGCTGATCAGTTTAAAATCTTTTGCAGGAAATACTGTGCAGGTAGTGGTCTTTACCTACCTCTCTTGTTCTTAGCTGCTCTTGCTGTCACCAAGTAGGCAATGTACATGCTAGGGAAAAGGATTGTAAAGAAATGCAGGTTGTAAATGGCTTCTGCTTCTATGAAATGTTGCTACAAGGGCAACACCTGTGCACAAAGTCCTGCACATACTTCAGTTTCCATTTGCTGTGTGTATCCTTACCCATGCTTTTGTAGCCTTTTCCACGTGCTGAGTATGTCTCTAGGATACTTCATCTTTTGCAGTGTGACATGAGGCTTAATTTATAATTCACTTGCTCTTCTAATTCTCTGGGAACAAAATGTGGTCATCAGCATAGATATTTTAATGCTATACACTTCTATACTCATTCCACAGTTTTAAAAGCCTCAGTAAATTATTTGGACCTTTCAAGTAGTCTCTGATTCCCATTTCTGATTTGTGCCTGTTTTTTCTTACATGTTCCATGAGTGCAATGTGTAACCACAGAAACTGTGATTTGTCTCTTGCCATTAGTGGAGTAAATAAGGGATAAAATTATCTGCAATTTAACTACTTTGTACACACCTGCATTTAAAAACACAGACACCTCTTCTAGTCACTATAGTTCCTCAGTTGCAGCTTGTAGGTACTTGAGTAGGAAAGGAGGAAAAGGATATAGCAGGGCATTTATCATGTCATGCCTGCCCTGTTTTTGTGTTCTTCTGTAGGAATCCATTATCCAGTGCTGGCAGAGATGGCTTTCTGTGTTAAGGAGACAGTGGATCTGACCCAGTATGTCTATTCTTGTGCTTAAAAATTGAGGGTTTTCTGGCTCTTGACAAGACATTTTTAAATAGCAGAATAAGTACTGACTGCAGAGTTAACCTGAAAGAGTTAAGTTTAATTGAGCTTCTTTTACAAACTGCTTCTTAGAGGCTTTTCTGTTTGCTCATCTCCGCTGGATCTTAAACAGAGACATTGTGTTGCTATGGAAAATAGTGAGCAAGCAATAACAAATGCTTCCTCACATGGAAGCAAGGCACCCTGTTAACCATCAGCCATACAGATATGACTGAGACTGGAAAAGAAAACATGGGGGAAATATGAAACCAGTTCCAGCTTTCATTCTGTCCTTAAGTGAAATCCAACCTCATTGTCTTGCACAGCACAGTGGCATTCTTGTGATCTTGGAGAAGAGGGTCATTTGCTGATAGCAAGGTCACTGTTCGAGGACACTCGCCACGGTCATGAGCACCAGTCTGAAACGAGATTTTGAAAAGCCTCGCCTGAGTTACACTTCACATATGCACATCTTACGCTAAGCCAAAAAGAGTAACAGATTTTTTCTTCCGTGATTTTCTTACTTCCAAGAAATTTCTTCATGAGACATGTGTGGGAATATAATACCTTCAGTCCAGTCAGAATTCATCTTGCCTCCAGACTCTGAAAGCATTGGAGAGGTATAAATTAGAAACATTTGACATTGGCAATGATCTTTGCTTTGCCACCTCAAATGCTTTCCAGGGTCAGCCCTGAAATTCAACACAACACCATTCTGTTGGAATAAAGCAAAAGTTGCACAGTAGAGCTATTTTATTTTTAAAAATATGACTGTTACACCTTTTTAAAAAAAAGTCACATAGGACCCAACCTATTTTTAAACAATTGAATCTTTTCATTCCAAAGTCTCTGCTTTTTTTCCATCCATCTGCAGTTTTCTTATTACAATGTTCTTGACTAAGCAGAGTTACAGTCAATATTCATACAACATGCTCAAGTTGACATTGTAGGTCTCTGTTTCAAGGAACCATTTGGGTTGTGAAAGGCAAAGAACAGACCAGTTGCACTGTTGTTTTTACTGAAGACAGGCAAAACTAGGACAAATCCTACAGAACTCATTCTTGGAGCAAAACTCCAAGAGAAACTGCCTTGATTCATCTTAGAACAGTCAGAAATGGAATTTAGCAGTTCCATATTTTTCACAGTGTACTCTAAAAAGCTCAGATCATCCTTTTTGCAGCTGCTGCTCATGCATGATTCAAAACTGTCTAATTCAAATGTAATGTAAATGTAAAACTCAGCAAAAAATATTCATCAGAAATTCCTTCAATATAAAGTTCCAGCTATATGTGAGATGAAACCTAGTAAATAGAAAATTCCCCAACAGACGAAATTTAGCTACATTTTGTTAACAATTAATGCTAAGCAAGATAGTCCAAAAAGTGCTCATTGCCTTGTGAACTTATCTGCAGCAGCAATTGAACAACATCAGTCTCCCCAAATCAGCAACATATCTATTTATCAGAAGAATTAAATAATAAAATATGACAAGATCTTGGGATATGCCCATGATTCTGTTTTGAGTCAGTATATGAAACATTGGATTAATAAGAGACCTTTACCAACCTTTAGTCACCACTCAATATGTAAACAGAAACATTTTCCAGTGAATGATTTAGACTGAGTTCAAGTTTTTAAGCTTGACTCCTTTAACATGAAAAATAAATTAATCATCATTACTTACCAGGAAGGAAGTGTACCTGCAACGTAGCAAGATGATCCTGAAGAGAAAGTAATGTAGACTTCTCTGGACATCAAAAACATGCAATAATATTTTACTTCTCCCTTGGTAGGGAATCAAAGAGAGCCTTGGGTACTCCAGTTCAAACCACATCACAGCTGAAGTGTCCAAAGAGAATCTAAAGTTTCAGATTCAGCCACTGCTATGTAAAACAATGCCACAGGAACATTCCCATGTCAAAACCACAATTTTTATAGCCAGCTGAATAGCTCTTTCAGGCAATGAGCAATCCATTCAAATACATACCTTATTCCAACTAAAACAGAGATACACCATATATCTGTTCATGGAGAGTACTTAGCCTAGACTCTAATCTCTAGAAATTGGCATAATTTGAAGGCACTCGAGAGAACAAACACTCAAATTACAGACTGTTAAAATAGGAAATATGCTGGATTTCTACTGGCACGCTTTGTTGGACACTTCTCCAGTTATGTGCAGTCCAAATATAACTGCTTTTTGTATTAGTTTGAAAGGCTTTAAGGGTCAAATTTTATATACATGAACTGAGATAAGGGCTGCAGATCTAAGTTATAAAAAGAAAAAGGATGGGAGGCCTCAAGAGTATGCTTTCTAATCTTGTGTATGGAAAGCTCTTCTATGAGTATACTACAATGGCTGTAGGGTCAGAGCTGGCTTTACACGGAGCAGGGGTAGAGATTGGATCTCTGTCTTCTGTTTATGTCTTGAGCAAGGTTCCTGCCTGGGAGAAGCCTAGTTTCTCACAAGTAAATGTGATCACACTCTTCAGTTCTGTGTTGTGTTCTGAAGATTATTTCTAGCTGTCTCTTACAGTTTCCAAGGGCTGATTTCACGGTGAGTGAGCAAACAACACCAGAACTGTCTTAGGTACCTGACCCCTATGTTTAGACATCCAAATGCCCTAAAATGAACCTGTCCTGAATAGAGACAGCAAAAGATTTAACTTTATGCACTTAAGCAGAAAACTGAAGAATCATCTCCCATGTCAAAATCCTTTGTTTTCTCAAATCATATTTAACAGCGTCCTTGACCCTTTTGCCATGGGACTCCAGTTTCGACTTGTCATGCTAACCCTTGTGAGACTGAAAACAAAGGATATTTGTCCCCAGTTCTCCTTACAGACAATAAATTTTAGAACAACTTTGAGAACAACTGTTCTCAAAATGAATGAACTAAATCAAATAATACAATAAAAATTTGAATAAGTTTTTTGCTGGGAAAGCATAAGTTTTCTTTACATCAGTTTAAATTCACATCTCAAGCTCTGCAGAAAAAACACCTTTCTTGTGTAGATAGGATCTCTGAACGTAGGCATCAAGCAATCATGGACAGTATATTTTGCTTTTAAAACCTCACAGTTTGGGAAAACCTTGCTTGAAATTTTGAAAGGCCTGAAACTTCCCTGAATCACACTTTTTCCAGTTTCTGGTGGAATTCCCATGGAAGGAAATAAATGTGCCCCTATCCTTCGGTTACCAGGGGAGGAATTCATGGGCTGAATTTCCTTCATGTAAATCTGTGCTCTCAATCCTCACACCAAAACATCTACTGTTAGAAAAATGGTGTTTGAATGGTGTTTCAGTAATTTGGAATAATTCGGGCCTCCATATTTTGGACTCCAGAGCAATTTGAGGTAAAGTGGTATAAATGGAATGACACGTGTGCCTTCCAAGATCTGAAGGCCTGCTGCCCTCCAGATCTGTAGCTCATTCAGGAAATTATCTTTTTTATAATGTTGACATTCACATATACAAATGAAAATCTATAGTGTTTCCCTGACCTGACACTGAAACTCACACAAAAGGGAGCAGCAGGCTCAGAATGAAATAAAGTGCTAAAGGAAGCAGGAATAATAATCTTGAATTTCATTAATTGTGCTTCTTTAAATCTTTGTTTGGCACTGTTTCCGTGGAAAGACTGAAGTTTCATTTTTCACATGTTTAACACCTGGTTAAACACCATGTAAACCCATGGCAGTGACCAAATACACCTCATTAAGAAAAACTTGTGACTACTGTCCTAATAAAGTCCCAGATTTTTCTGTGTACTATAATGAATTGGTTCTCTAGGAGCGTTTTCAATATAGCATCTCTCACAATTGTGTATGTCCAGATTAAGTGAAATATATTTTATTGAAATAACCATAATGATTGTTTATATAATTTGAAAATGTGTTTTCTAATATTGCTGTTTGTAGGAGGGCAAATGTTTTTTACAAAGTAAAGCAAACATACTGACACTGTAAAAGAGGATTCTTCCTGACACCTGTCAGTATTTGGTCCCGTGGCTGTTACATATCCCCCCTTTTTTGACTTGCTTTGTGTACTAGCTAAGTTTTGTCAGCATCTTGGTACCATTCTGGCTTCATATCTGCTGCAAAGTGCTACAGGCCAAGAATCTTTTACCTCGCTTCTATCACCCCTGGAGGTCAGAAGTTCATTTACATAGCTTTGGAGCAGCCTGCTTCAGTAACAATTGGTGAAACAAGATGATGTTAAAGAAAGCAGTGTTGGTTATATTAGAAACTAGACAGAAGAGTTAAATGAAACAAAAACTGAGCATAAGAAACTTTCCTGTATCTGGCAGCTGCACAAAGTCTAGCTCACGAGGTTACAATCTCATAGTTATTACTGATATATTCAAGCACACTAGAAAAATGTATCAGTGCTTATCTGACCTTTCTTCTCATATGGTTCACAGACCTGTAGCAATAGGAACTTCAGCCAGCATCAGCTTCAGAGAAGAACAGTTCTGGCACTCATGAACAGCAGGGAAATGCTTCACCTTTTCAAGCTCCCTTCAGCTGAGAAAACTCTTTCTTGTTAGGATAACAGAAATCCAATTTTTTCAGTGGCAGGTTGTGTTATATATATTTCAAGGATGCAAAACCCAAGCAACTGTTTTGCCAACTGCAGAATGTGGTTAACTCCACCCAGCGATGACAGCATTTCCAAGTCTTTGTGTGAAAATTCCAGCTTTCTGCTAGATGTGTCAGAATATGTTGTCCTTGTGAACTGATAAAAGAAAACCTTTAACTTAGCCCGTGCACAAACACTTTTGCATTTCTCTTTACGGAAGCTCCACTGATCTGTCACTGGGGAAATACCTTCCTCAAAGGAGAGAAACAGAATTATTATTTGAATACACTTACTCAAAATTAGGTATATTGTATTTAAGTATGTCTTCTGCAGGCAAAAACTGCTGCCATAACGAAGGAAACTGCACAGGCTGGCTGATCAGTGTGCAGAATTTGATTTCGTACAAAATGCAAGGATATTCTGCCACCAGGTTGTCACTGCTTTTAAAATTGGACTTTGATGCTTCACCAAGAGTTCAACATGCTTGAATTTCTTTAGTTGGTGACTGCAAGGAGAAAAAATTAGTTGTCAGAATTAAGAATCTCATTCTAGAAATCTGTCAACTCCAGGTTCAGAAGTCTATCACATTAAAGAAAAAGCAGTCACTTGGAAGCACAAATCATGGATGGGAAGTGCAGGGCATCTTCAGTTTTCACAAGACTTGAGTTTGTTGAAAATTTTGCAGGATGTCAGTGAGATTGGTGGCCTAGAAAATTCTTTAATACTGACACGTGAATGAAATGGTTCAGGACAGGGAAATCCACCTTTAACACGGGGATTTGTTCATGTTCATCTCATTAAAACAAACTGTCACATCTAGGACCAGTCTCTTACCTACTGAAGGAGCTGTGCTGTCTTTCCAGTGCCTGTCCTCAGAACTGAATTGCAGCAATTTCTTCAAAATATCTCATTTCCCACTTGTGCTGATTGTGAGAGCACACAGTACATAACCAGAACTGACAGGAGATGACAGCCATGCAAAGAAAAGTGTGACATACACTGTGTTTTGAAAGAGGAATGGAGGGCCAGAAGCGACAGCAAGGAAGAGCAGGGAAGAGAGAGTATGACAGCCTTAAGACAGATTGGAAGAAGGGAGGAAAGCCACAGAATGATGTCAGAGGAGGAGTATGAAACTTAAAACAGGGAAGAGAAACTATTCACTCTATTTATGATAGGAAGGAGGGATTAAAAGATCTGGAAAAAGGAAGAATCTGAACAAAACAAAAGACAGAGGAGAGTTGGAGAGTGAGAGTGTTATGAATGTGAGGTTAGAAGTGATATAGAAAAACCACTATAGAGGAAACAGAGACAGCTAAGGGAGATTAGAGACTGAGGCAAACCACTAATTAGAGGAATGGGTAAGGAAGGGAGACTTTATTTGAGACTTGAATTAACTGTCAATGAAAATAAAAATAGAAACAGAGAATGAGTGTTTGGGGATTCATAAAGAAAAAAAGGGATGTGAAGGCACTGGGACATAGGGGAGAAGAGCAGACAACCAAAGATACACTAAAGCAGATGAGGAGCATAAGCAAATATAAAATAAAATTCAAACCCAAAATAAGCCAAGGAAAAAACCCCAAACAACTTTCTTGTCTTTAGGCATCAAGGTAGGAGAAAGAGATTTTCCATTGTTCACACGTTCTTTTCTTTTGCAAAAGACACTGTTTGCAAATTACAGAAACAGCAGAGTAACTATGGTTACCACAATGCATGCTGCTGCAAAGCTAATCCTCTGCTGCCCATGTTAATTCCTGCAGAGATGACCTTGTGATGCACAATTACATCAAAAGATCTATATAAAAGCATCCAAATGTATTAGAGAATTTTCATTTATCCTCCTAATCGGCTTTGCATTAGTACTGTAATTGTAGTGACTAACACTTGCTTTGTCTGAGCCTTTCCACAGTAAATTCCTCCTGCAGGAAACCACTCCCCAAACTTACCTGAACACACACCTGCATTAATTGGCACATTCATATGAAGTCACAGAGGCATAAACACAACATAATCCTTGCTCTGCCATGTAGTCCTCAGTGCTACAGAAGAAGGAGATGATTTAGAAAGGCCTTTGGGGACAAAGATATTTTATTGTAGCCTAGAGGTTTAGGCAGATGTCTGTAGTGCTTCTGACTGTGATCCTGCAATCCATGGGATTCATTGTCCCGGGAAAGTTACTTTGCATTTCACGTTAGTGAGTATATTTTGATTTCTACAGATTTTATAGGAATGCTGTGAATCTTTCCTAAATTTATCCAGGAACAAGATAAGAAAATGAAACTTTTAAGTTGAGTAATGTTAAAGGGAGTATTTCTACAAAGAACTCCATGTTTCTGTGCATTCACTCCCTGTTAAAATCCTTCAAGCACTCTACACTGATTTTAACAGGCATTGAATTAGACTAAAAGCTAAAGCCTGACTGAAGCATTCGGTTAGAAAAATATGATGTTATCTGTGAACACTACATTCTGAACATTGTGATCAGGCCACAAAAAATGTAGCTTGAAACAGGTGCCAGACATTTTTATAGGAAATCAGTGCAATTTCAGATTAGTTTAATGGAGCAGCTATTTCATGAAGCAGCTAACCAGCTGCTCATATTCCTGTTTCACTGATCTTGACAAAGCTGTTCAAATCTTCACAGAGTTTTCTATCATACACAGAACGACACTTTCAAATGGTCATGCTTTGTATTCAGTCCATTCTTCCTTCAACTGTGCAAACGTGATGGGGTCACTGCAGGATACTTACTATGTAGGAGTCCACAAAATGTGCAGCAAAGTTGCCTGGGACCTATTAATAATGCCTATTAAAAGTAAGATGTAAAAGGACAAATGGAAGGAAATTAGTATAAACTGAGCATAAGGATACAAACTATAAATTGGATTAGAGGGGAAACGGGCTCAAATTTTCCTTTCCTCTCCTTACCACGCTGCAGCGAAGCCAGTGGGGTAACTCAAGGTAGAGTTCATAACTAAAGAATCATGTCTTATTGCTATTCATTTTCTCTTGGTATGGAACGCATTTATTTTTTCCCCCTAGACTGTTTAGTAAACCACAGTTATTCAGTTAGTGATCAAACCTTAATTAGCTTACTTACATGCCAAAATAACCCCAGTCACTTGTATGAACCACATTAACTTCTAATAATTCAGAAGGAAATCACAGGCACTGAAACCAGCTCCCTCTCTCATGATGGGAGAGCAGCTGCCTGCAAGATGATGGTCGTGCCAAGGATACTTTATGCTCTGCAGATGGTTCCCTTCCCTCTCAAGTCTGAAGATAGAGATGTGCTGAACAAGCCTTTTGTAACATTCCTACTGAACAGTTAATAGCCAACAACCAAATCTGAACCAAAAAGAGCAGTGGAATATTCCCGCTGAATACAGAATTCTATCGATGGCCTTTTAGCAGCAGTGACTAATTTGGTATTTCCTAAACAAGGACTTGATTTATGATACTTGGAAGGGATAATGTTTTTAAATGTTAGAAGTAGAATGGAATTAAATCATTGTTGATTGTAGTGCATGCCTGCTCACACCAGTTATCATCCTTTGCCTGTCTGAAGATTAATACTCTGTATATATACTGTGAGGGGAGAAAGATGGAGCAAATTCCTTTCCAGCATTTTTTCACTTTAGTAAGACTTTTTTTTTTCCCCCTGGTAAAAAAATTCCATTCCCAGCATTTTACATGAAGCAATTGCAGGAAAGTAAGTTGAAAAAACATAGTTCACAATGAGTAGAACCATTAGTCACAAAGATGTGTGCAGTGACTGATCACGTGTAGCAAAAATTTTCCGTGTCTGATGAGCAGGTCTGCACTCTCTTGCGGAGGTGTCAGGCTGCATCACTCCAGCAAGCCTGGTATATACCCCATGTAAGTGGAACCTGTTAGGGATGGTGTATAACAGTAATGAAAAGGCCTAAGAACAGGTTGACTTTCCCCTGAGGAACTGAAAATAATCACCTCCTGAAGGCAGAAGGTGAATTTTGACAGCTGTTTGAGCATGTTAATTTTTGTCTTCTTTTCTGATGGCCATTTGCAAATAAGTGACATTGTGTAACACCAGTACTACCTATGGCTTCAAAATTAAGCAGGTTTTCTTTTTGGCAGTGTGAAACACAGCACAGTCATGAAATGCTGTTGCAGATCTTGCCAGAAACAGGGAAAAAAATGTTCTTTAGCGTTCAACAAGTGCCACTGTAAATTAATTTGTGCTTTATTTAACCTTAAAATCACCATTGGCTTTAAATTAATAGGTGGCATGAATGACAGATGCCGGACATCTGGTAGGGAGAATGACAGAATGGAGTCTGAGGGGACTCTCTCTTTATAGAAGTTACTCCAAACCACTTTCATTTGTCAACCCACAAAGAAATTAAAGGAGCTAGCAAACTCCAAACCATGAAGTCCTGCTGTTAGTACTGTATTTTACACATTAAAGTAGATCCTGATGGCTGCTTTTAGCAAGTTAAAATGGGATAATAGTTATAACATGAAAATAAAGTAGTCTCTGCTTCTCTGTAACATGTAGAACTAACTACTCTGACATTGAATAGACTCAATCTATATTAAACAAGTGATACAGGGATGGCAGGAATTCAATTCTTTGTTTGCTTTGCTGGTCTTTTCCAGCATTTTGTGGATATCCATTTCTTATCAATTATCCCCCCACTGTTATTTCTGATGAGGGCATTGCCTCTGACAGATCTGCCTGTGTACTGCAAGCTTTTATGGAATAGCCAAAATTACTTCACTCGTCATACGAGCCTTTTCCCACCCAGGTTAGGAAAGATAAAGAGATCTGCATTCTCATCTGCATACATGAATACTGACTTGTTTTCATTATTTCTAACCATAAAGAATATTTTTGGACTAGCTTTCAGAAAAAATCTCTTTTCTATCAGACTGAAACAACTACAATTGTAGATATAAACTGATGGACAGTAACATGCAAGGGTTTTTTCAAATTAAAGCATAACAAAGTGCTCAAATTGTCATATATTTTAGGTAGACTCTTAACATTTCTATATCTGATAATTTTACTAATTTGATATAATTTTTAAGTCTATAAAACTTAATACCTACTGATACTTCAGTTTTCATTTCCATAATGATAAAGAGGCACCTGGAGAAGGCAGCAGTGTGAATTGCTCCAGATTTACACCATTTAGACAAGATAAGACTGCTTCTGGCTTTATTCTAGATGAAGTTTCCCCATATATAGGATAGCAAGTGGTGGGGAGGGAAGGGGAAGTCTCCTAAGAAATTGCACTCTTCACAGGACAGGGTAAAAACTTCTTATTTCTTAGTTGCAATTTATGTTTGTGTCTCATTGGCAAGATCACATCACTGCAATATTATGCAATGACATATTTCTAGTGCTTGTGCTGCTGAATGCTGGGTAGAGCACTCACCAAATCAGTCATCTATAAAGATACTTGGCAATCACTAAAAATCAGAATAGAACCCCCAGAGGGTGAACATGCTTCAATTTAGATTAATATTTCATACTAAGAAACACATTCTTGTTCTATTTTGGTTTTTAGGATGCCAAAGAACATGTTCTGGGCATGATTTGTGCTGAAAACCAGAGAAAATTCCACTTTTTCCTATAAACCTGCCACTCATTTATAGATAGGATGGTTAGAGCAAACAGAAGTCAGAGTGCAGGATGTAAATCTTTTTGTCATTACTCAATCATTTATGAAAATATTTTTAAAGCTCTGTAATAAATAACATAATCAATTCTAGCAGTGTGTCCTTTTTTACTTTATTTTTTCCTTTTAAAAAAAGGCCAGTGAAAAGAAAGGTAAATGAGAAGTCTATCATTTATAAGGCATAGAACTACTTTCCAAACAATGCTTATTACAAAAGGAATGTTGCATGAAGTTGATTTGATGATGATTATGTAAAAGTCAACTTGTTCAGAGCTCTCAGCAATTATTGCTCCCAATCAGTGGAACAGCAAAAATTAGCAATTAGCTGGGGAAGCTTTGTTATAAACAACTTAGTAACCTTTGCATAGGTGATGTATTTATATGCACACATACACATGCACAAACACAGGCAATTGAGAGGGATGTCCAGCACATATGGTTTTAACCTGTGTTAGAGATAGAGAGAAATATCCTATTTAAATTATTGTGAGAACCAGTCTAAAAGTTTGAAAGTGACAAATTAGCTGAATTCAAGGCACTAAAAAATTTGATTTTCAGATGAGCATTTTTTATCAGAGCCATGTCTTCAAAGTGCAAGCATCTAACATAACTCTGAATCAGGTTTTAAAAATTAGTTCTGTGATTGAAAGTTCTGATGCACAAAGAAATTTTGGCATACTGTAGGAGACAAATTATACACTATGTACACTTTGATGTCATAAAGAATTAACAAATAACTGTTAAATTTTATGAATACAAAACTATTTTCATCCAAAATCCAGCTAAAATGAAAATGTAACTATAAAAAGTCTTCTACCAGAAGTCTTTGCTTCATTTAAAGCTTTTCTTAAAAATAATAAAGATTCTCTGAAAGATCTCTAGATTAAGAAAAAAAGTAATTTTAACCAATCAGTACATATACAATTATCTTTTCCATTATATCTTGTTTCATAGACTTTCTTTCCACTAAACAAAATTTATTCTGTTTTCCTATTTCTATTCAGCAGCCAAAATCAGACAAAATCAGAACGTACAAATCAAATAATACGCAGCAAGTTTCCATTCTCAGTGAGAAGAAACCAGACTATTCTCTAGGCTACAATATTCCTGACAGGATGTGGTGTGAAGGCCCAGCCCTATCTGCTGCTGCAAAGTAAAATGCTATTAGGAGAAGTTTTGAACAAAGAGAAACATTCAGCGTCTTTCTTCAAATACAGTAGAATTAGGCTAGCAGTCAAAGTTAATTTTCAGATAGTCCCTGTGTAAAAATGGTGTACATTTTGGAGGATTAAAGCCAAATTCTGATCTCACTGATGTCAGATGAGATACCCCAGTGACGAATGTGGTTCTTGGCTTCCCAAACAGCCGTCAATGTGTTTCTAATAAGATGGAGACTCAGTAGGGGCCAGGTGCTCTATTAGTTTAAATTGTTAGAGTAGCAGGAGTTGTGTAGAAGGGTAGTAGATGGAAAATGTTTTCTGCCTGCCCTAAATGTGTACTCCACATCCAGGAATTCAGTTGCTGCAGTCCAGCATTTGTACTGGCTGAGCTTCTGACTGAGGTTTAAGTTATAAGCCTTCTATGTAGTGGTATACTAAAGCACATACTTGACATTGCAGATTTGCAAGAGAACTCTCTTATTTTGGTTTGGGTCAGAATTCTACGTGTTCCTCTCTAAGGAATTATTTTCCTTGTATTTTTGAAAGTACTCTTGTACCTATTATTTAAATTACTCTTTAGTTCAAATGTAGCTGATAATCATTAAATGTACTACTGCACAACATATTTAATGAAAACCTGAAACCAAACCTGTGGCTGGGTAATAATGTTGTAATGGAACAAAATGTCATATTACAAGGTGAAAAGTAAGTGAAGCTTCGCAAAGCCAGGCCTGAGTAATTTCAGATGATGGAGCTGGTGAGTAGTGGAGTGATTTGCTGTTGTATTGATGGATATCCTGACAGAGACACCCTTGGTGGTCACATCTTGTAATCATTCTACGAGCGCTTCTGGCTGGAGTGCAACACCCCAAAGGCCGCTGTTGGGGTGCCTGCAACATAATCTCTTTTTCTGCAATAGAGAAGGCACTCACCAGTAGCTGGACTTCAGGATACATGGTGTAGGCACAGCAGAGTAGGATTTTTTTCTTGAACAAGCACCTGGAGCAGTGCTCAGCACTCCCACCCCCTCAGGTATCGTCCCTGGAAAGCCAGGCTGTGCATCTCAGTGATGCTGTGACCCTAAGCTGTTCCTCTTGGCTTCATAAATCCTGCACATTTTCAGGGATCTGGAAGAGAGAAGCTGAGGAGAAAGCTGCAAGTATACCCATAGGCAACACAAACTGAGAAAATCCCAGTTGCCAGCAAAATCTTTTTTCTTCGAGTGCTTATACATGTATTCACACAGCATGTGAGTTCAGGCAGCACCTCCAGCATACTGCTGTGTAGTTTGAGAAGTGCCCTGGGGTGCTTTAAATGAATCAAGACAGAAGGACTCTCATTCTCATGACAGAGCAGTCTTGTGCTAAAAGTATCTGTATTTCTGTAGAGTTGTTACAGAGAGGGTGAATGCAGTCCAGATGGCAGCTTTGCAATTTGCAGAGCTGAAAACACCCTACAGAGAGGTCACTAGAACCATCTGAGCTGTAATGGAGGTTCAGATCACACTGTGCTGCCCTGCCTTACTGATGTTTAACAGGTTTTAACATTATCTGTAGCTCACTAGGTCAGTCTCTGCGCAGAGATAACCAACCCTTTACAAGCCTTGAAACACAAATTTCTAAAAACAGGAAAAATTCTGTGTGTTTTTCATCCTGTCCAGATAACTTTTTAAAAATATATGGATTATATAGAATATATAAGAGCATTTTTGGTGGAAAAAAAAAAAGATTAATTTTTCGACTAGGATGGAAACTGGACTTTCTCTCAGAGGGACACCCAGGAAAAGTTCTGAGCATGACTTTTTCAGGAAAGAAAAAAGGCTGTTTTCATTGAAATGAAGGAGGGAGCTCCATGCTGACCTGTCAGGGACAGATTCAGCTCCTCCAAGGGCTAGGACTGTTATCTGGCAAAGACCCTCACAGACACATCAGTGAATTACACTGTAGTGGAGCAAGAAAGGCCAGAGCAGCATCTTACTGTGAGAACTGCTTTTCTTACTAAAAAGATACACCGATTACTCTGCCTGGCCCGATGGCTCTGCTGTTCAGCCCCAGTTAAACACAGGTTGGGTGGTTTTCTTGGGAAAATGTACCAAACAGAACATGAGATCGATTATATATAAATATAATCCTTTCTACTACTGTCAGCGAAAGCATTTGCCATATGAGGTGCTTATGTGCTTTGCATGTCAGAACTATCTAACCTAAGTGCCATCACATGAGGTGTTGCTGTTCAGCAGGGCAGGTGGTGGACCTGAAATGAGAAGGTCTGGTAGCAAGGACAGGGCCTGGATAAGCCACACATGTGGCAGGAGAGGACAAGGAGTAGGTGAATGTTCTGAGTACGAGTTTTGGAAACAGTGCAGCAGCCCTGCTCCTGTGGCAGGGAGGGAGTCTATAGTGTGTTTGGGCCTCACATTGTGGGGATAAAAACAGATAACTGCTTGAAAAGGAGGAGGAAAATAACAATCTCACTTGCACGACAAATTGCCAGAGTACACCACATTAATACATGCATTGCTTTTCTTTTGTAGTCTACTTATATTTTTGCATTGTTGCTCTTGAAAGTAGTTACTTTTACACTTAAAAGTAATTATAGGACAATTATTTCTGTATCACGAAGGAGAAATGATCTCCCTTCCAAAAGAGTTAGCCCTCATGCCAGAAAATAAAAAGATGGGAAAAAGTAGGAGCTATCTGAATCTCTGTATATCTATATCTCTTTTCAGGGAAGCCTAGTAACCTTTTCCAGACCACAGGTGCTAACTCTAAAAGGAAGAAGGCATTTATTTGTGCTTGCTATATTGATGTCTCAAATTCTGGTTTAGCATTCAATTTGTGAGGCTGTTTTCTTCCCTTTGTTCCTGAACATAGCCAAAGTAGGAAAATAAAGAATTTTTTCTCATGATCCACATCTTGAAAAGTCCTAGGAACTGGCAGCCCACATATTGAACTAACTTTATACCCCTTTTAAAACTGAAAAATAAGAAAACAATCGTCTGCTCATGATAATCTCTTTTCTGAATGAACCAATTTTTAGATATGGCTCACAGTGGGCATTCATGAAACAAAACAAAGGAATTAATAATTGTTTTATTTCTGTATATGAAGTGGTATCCTATGTGTTTTGGGAACAAAATTTCTATTATTGCAATATCTTAGAAGCACTTGTGTTTAAGTATATTTTTTATTGTCTGTATGTGAACATTATCATACACTCCTGTACACTTTGCTTCTTCTAATCTCATACCAAATATAAATGCTAATGAATTTTAATAATTTGAAAATAAGTTAAAATATTACTATTTCATGATTGCATACATCCGTGCACTTTTCAAATGTGTTTTTTTCCAATAAGACTTGATATTCTGAATGGGAGGCACAATTATTTGATCCTTTGAACCAAGGATCTGAAAATCACAAAAAAATAAAAGGGTAAAGCCATGTGAACTACACTGTTATTAACTTCCAATGAAAGCCATTATATAGAATAGAATACTTTCCTTCTGGAAAAGGGCAACTCAATTTTAATTTGGGAGGAAATAAAACCTAAGTCAGAAGGAAAACATCTGCACAGTTAAATATTCTTACTTGGTCTGTAATTTTCACACCACCATCACATTACAAAATGGGACAAATTCACTTGCCCTTCCTGAAGCAACTGGTATGAAGCAGGAAAAGCCTATCTACTGTAAATGTCCGAGAAACACATCTTATAGAAAGCAACAGCCCTGTGCTAAATGGTATTACAGAGTTTAGGGTGCCAAGGATTTCAGAAGGGGTTGAGGCTAAAAAACAAGTGCATCTGGAGATGTTTAAGGGAGAAGTTTCTGAATGGCTGAAAAAAAAAGAGAACAGAGAGAATAAGAAGTGGTGTCCTGGTAAAAGGCATCATATAAACTATTCACAATCACAAACTTCTAAAGTTCAAGTTCAGTTTGGAGAAGGTGTTTAGTTCAGGACAGATTTTCACTTTACTGAATTAACTAAGCTGCAAACTTCAGAATTTACTCTTAGGCTTTCTCAAAATCACAGAAACTACTGTACGTCAAGATCACACACATGCTCTTTGTTGGGGAAAAACAGTTGTCCATTTGTCTGGCTGATGTGAATAAGGTCAAGGGAGTTCAACAACTGCTGTAGAAAAACACACACTCAATAGTTAAGACATTTTGCTACAACAGGTGCTGAACTCATCTGACCTTGGTCATGCTAGAAAGACAACTGTTTTCTGCCCTATCTGATGGAGAAGTAAGCTCTGGTATGTTTATTAGCAGTATTTGTACTCTGCTTACATCTTTGCGTTCTTCTGGAAATGAATAGCCAATGGGTTTGGTTAGGCAATAAGTCTCTTCAGAGGGATTTCTTTTGGCCTAAACCCTTTGTGTTACTTCAAGATGGGCAAATGAGGCCGATACGTGTCTGTACACATACTTGTGGAAAATGATTCCTAGAACTACCTAAGAAGCCTGGCTGCCATATGGAATGACAAAAGGTGGATCTCACTTTTGTAGCATGATGCTCTAACCCGTAGTGGCACAGCACTGTAAATTGCCTAGTCCCATTAAAAAAAAAAAAAAAAGTTTTGCAAATAAGACCACTAAATTACAGTTAAGCATTGTTACAACCAATGTACAAGTTCATAAACACTTAACTTGTGCTCTTAAATTTCCAGATGTATTTACTTTACTCCTCTAAAGCACATTGAAGAAAAAGTGTTCTTTGTTATCTGGAACTATTTGGAATCTTTAGCAGTTCACTTAACACATCATAATGCCTGTCATAGACTTTCCTAAAACACCAAGGGAAAATGCATACCTCAGAAAAGGAATAAATCTCTTAAAAGGTATTAGTGTAATTAAGTAGGTCACCATACTGTAGAGGTGAAGTGCCTGTTAGTATTGGTGGATTTTAGTCCTGATTCAGCAGAGTGCTTAAGCAAGTTTCACTAAAATTTGTAGGCAAATATACATGCAAGTTCTTTTCTGAGACATGGTCTTTAATGATTACTAATGCTGATTATGGAGGATTTCACCTTTTATTTCCCAGTGGAGAGCCAGCCTTACAGCATGTGACAGAGACAGTTGTCCAAACATAAATCATACCTGTGTGTTTCAAGTTTATTGTTCTTCTTCTCCTGAGTTGTCTTGGTGTAAATACATCCTATGCCAAACATACTTGCTCAAGAGTGGTGTTTAAACCCTTGTATACCCTGTGACAAATCTGCCAGAAAGCAGAGCAATGAGTTTAATATTTGCAAGCCTGTGGATGTTCACACAGAATCACAGAGAAGGGTAAAGTTTGGAAGGGGCCTTTGACAGCTGTTTATTCCAAGACCCCCTGCTCAGAAAAGGGTCAGCTAAAAAAGGTTGCTCGGGGCCAAGCCCTATTGGGTTTTGAATTATCTGCAAGGATAAAGACTTCACAAGCTTCCTTGGTAACCTGTTCCAGTGTTACACCAGCCTTACAGTGAAAAAAACCTTTTTCTTATGTTTAAATGGAATTTCCTGTATTCCAGTGTGTCCTACTGTCCTTTCAGTGGGCACCACTGAGAAGCCTGGCTCTGTCTTCTTTGCTCTCCACCATCATATAGTTGAACACACTGAGAGGATCCCCCTGAGCCATCTCTTCCCCAGGCTGAACAATCCCAGCTCTCTCAGCCTCTCCCTCTATCTCAGAGTCGGGAAATAAGATTAGGCTATTGCTGTCCTGTAAAAGGCTGACACTGTTTGCGTGAAGGACCTTGTCCTGGAAGCAGGTGGCCACTCTGCTGAGAAAGGTTTAAGTGAAAGCTTCTATGCAGAGCTGGGATCTACAGGAAAAGAGCTAATTTTTATCAGGGAATGCTAATTTAGAGTATGAACTAAATCATCCTGGGAGAGGGATTCTAGGAGTAGCCACTGAGGCAGAATGTATGATTTGTCTTTCATGGTATAATCTTACTGTGATGGTTTTTTTTTAAACAAAAGACAAGCACCATGAAGATGATGAACCAATAATTTCCACGTTGTAGGAGAGCACTGAAAATTGAATTTTCTTTCATATACACTAACGCAGAATGCTTGTGAAGTATGACTCTTTCTGAAGCATTCCATTTTAGTACAAGTTTGGAAACAAAGAATATATAAAAGGAAGCAAGGTTCATGCAGCACATACAGCACAGACCATTAAAACAACTGGCTTCTTTACTATTATTTCAGCTCCTATATTCAAGAGTCCAAAGAGTGTTTGCTGCTCTGAATCTGACAGCCCTTTGCATAATTCTTACAGATTCTGATATATCTACTCTCTCTGACATTCCCTAGCCAGGTCTTCCCTGGCCAGTTGAAAACTTTATTTGCTACTTTTCATGGCTAAATCTGTTTTATATTGGTGAAATTTTGAAAACAGTGAGGTAATCTGGCTTTCAAAATTAATTTACCTGCCTGATGTTACACTACAATGTTATTTAGATCCATGATGGAATGTAAAGTATGCTTCCTTTACCTTTCTGTGTTCTGGATCCTCATGGACATGGCAGGAGAATTGGTGTTTCTGATGTCCCTGTAAATAAGAATAGCCTGGCATAAAAGATCAGTCCTGAAGGACTGAACAGACAAACTGAATAGTCAGAGGAGCTGATAGATCAGCTGTCACTGCACACAGGAGCCAGTGAAGGAGAAGGTATGTGAACTCTTCACTGGTCTGCAAAATTCTCATAGCTGTTCAGGCAAGAAAATTCTTTCCTTTTTTTTGATCCCAAAGATTAAATGGTAACAGCTCAAATTCAAGCATTTAATATTTTAATCATTCCAGAAATGGCTGAAGAACCCTTTTACCATCATGCAAATAGACAATCCTTGCTAAGAGTGCAAGTGTTTCAACTTCCTGCTCTCCCAGCACCTGAGAGCCTGTTCAGGTGGGAAAATAGATGTTCCTGTGTGCTGAGTCACCTCTTTGCAGGGTATCTGCAGAGAGCTTTGTGTGCTGGAGGTGCTCCAGTCACACAAGGGATCTCATGGAGTTGCATGCTGCTGTTGCAGCAGAGGGATGTGCCCTTTGGCAGGCCTGCTTTCCAGAAAGACCTCACAAAGCTGAGTGAGTGGACAAAAAAGTATCAGATTAATGTCAGTGTAAAAAATGTGAAGTAATTAATCTCGAGAAAAAAATAGTCTAAACTGTGTTTATGGTCTTCTGAGCTTGTAACTGGCAGATACACCTCAGCAAAGAGAGATAGCAATTATCACCAGCACTTCTTGGAAGTCATTAACCTAAGATACAGTAGCAGCCAAAAGGAAATAAAAAGGCCAAATTTCATCAGAAAGCGGACTGAGGACATAACAGAAAGCATAATTTAACTGCAGTACAAAATCTCTCTTGGGCACTGTCTGAAAGTTTGATCCTCACATCACAAGGAGTCAGAGTGGAATTAGAAAAAGCGCAGAGAAAGGCAGGAGAAGTGATTAAGGATGTCAGGTATTAAAGGGGCAGATTTAAAGGGCTAAATCCTAAACTTTGAGGGAAGAACTGTCAGTGAGAAATGTGAAGGCAATCAGTGAAGTGGATCCAGAGCTGCTAACTCCCTGACCCCTTCATCATCCTGAATTTGTTGCCACAAATTTTGGAGACAGTTTCAGCAGAGGATACAAGGAATTAGAAACTCTGGAAAACCTGTCTAAAGAAACCCTGGAAAACCAGTCTAATACTATATTAAAGAAAATAAACAGGAATTCCTTAATCAACTACTCTGGACATGGGAGGAGTAGTAGGGAGACAGTGGCCAAGAGCGCCTGCTCTCCCTGAACAGCGTCTCCTAGACACTGGTGGAGGCAGAATGCTGATCCAGCACGGTAGGGTATTTGTTATATTCTTATTTTCAACACTGAGCCCAAGTGATATGTAATTTGCATCTGCTTCAGAGCATCCCAGTATCTTCCCTTTTCAACAGCCTCCTGTGCAAGAGCCAGCTGGTCTGCAGATTGCAGAGGGGGAGATGGGTCAGTCCAATACAGCTGATGTGGGGGGTGACAGAGTCATAAAGAGACTGCAACAACACGCAGTAAGTGCATGAGAATCTCAGGCAACTTCCAGAGAGCGAGAGATGTAGTCAAATGATTAAGTCATCTGCTCCACATCATGCTTGGCTGTTTAAGGACTTCTGTCAGAAGAAAACGTTTAGAACATCAGGCTGATAGGCAGTAACAACAAAAAAATTATAAATTATTCCTTCTGATTCCTTCTGTTCTCTTTTTGGCTCCTACAACAGGAATTGTTGAGAGTAGGATTATGGGAGGCCATGAACAAGCTTAAAATCTGTGCCCTACTTAACTACCTCTGATTTTTGTATGTGGGAAGGAAGTGGCCTAAATCTGACCCATCTAATATATATAATATATTCCATGGCATGTAATGTTTTGACAGCTTAAGTAGATATACGAGCACTGAACTGGTAACTCATTCAAATCAAAATTGGTATGCCTCCTATCTAAGTATTGTAAGTTCTGGTTTTATTCAGATAATTGTGTTTATTTTTTCTTTTCCAACAAGATAATTGTGCATATTACTTCAGTCTTTGGTATGTGTTAGTCTTGTCCAGGTTTTTTTTAATGCACTCCCATGAAATTTTAGATACAGATATCATCTGTGTTGGTAATGGGGAATGTAGGTACTGGACAGGAGCAGAAGATTGAGAATGTACTTTTCCTGCCTCACAAACACATTGTTTATGTCAGATTTTTTTTTTCCCCCTAAGTATAGCACAACGTGGACTGTGTGAACACATCATAAATGGGCTGATCTTGGTAATGTGTTTGCTAGGAACATTTCAATCTATAAATCAGGAGCTAAGCTACAGAGAAATTTGTGTTTTGTCAGGAGAAGTCAGTGGCAGAGAGATAAGAAAGGGCTCTGGAGTGCCTTGACCACAAAGCTGCTATAGATCAGTGGGAACGATGGGCCACAGAGCAAGTCATTTGGTGAATTCGACACAACAGCAGAACACTTCCAGGGACACAATCTGAATGAGAAAGATGAGTTTTATCTGCAATGTCTAATCTCTAATAATGATAAAATTTGGCACACATCAGATAATTTCCTTCTAAGTGTTTAAAGCCCTTCAGCATGCCTGTTACATAGGTAAGTGGTGTAATAAGAATTATACCACTGGGAACCTGCCCAAGGAGAGAGGCTAGGTCTGTTTTTAGGAAAAGCTTTCAGTAGATCCCAGAAGCCTGGACCTTCAGTCATTTGCTTTAGTCACATGAAAATGTATCATTTAATTATTTCTTAAGTGCTCCCCGCCTCTTCCCTGGGGGGGGGGGGGGGGGGGGGGGGGGGG
>JAWWTY010000106.1:34044317-34110733 GCA_035222235.1 Margarornis squamiger | reverse complement strand
TTCCCCGCCCCGCCCCCCCCCCCCCCCGAATTTCTTTCCCTTTGCTCAGTAAATGCTGATTGCTCCTGACAGCTCAGCCTCTAAGTCTTAAACAATTTTGTGTCCCTGTTAAAGCCTTTTCTGACTCCTGAACCTCCTTGTGGTCTGGATGACTGGGAAAATTGTGTTAACACTCAAGAACATCATTCTCATACTGCACAGAGAGAGAACCAAAAGGATCAGGAGTCTATTCTGATCATGATTTATTCATGTGGAAGTCTGACAGGCAATAATTGCTGCCGTTGCTCACAGACAAAAAATTAACAACTTGGAAATTGTGCTTCCTGTATTCCCACATCTTGTCCTCAGGCCTGGGATCAACATGAACTGTGAGCAGATGTGCTTGCAAGCAGTCTATTCTCATAGCAATCTATGTCCTGCAACAGTGCTGTAGTGTCTAATTATTTTTGAAAAAAAATTTCTACATGAAAAATGTTACATATATCTCTCCATAAATAATACCTTTCCCTCTTAAAGGAGCATCAGGAATACAGGTCAACAATTTACTATTGAGATACAAAAGGATGGGGAAATGGACTTTTACCTCTGTCAGTGGCTATATTGATGACTAGGTAAGAAGACAGAAGATATGGACATGATTTTGCAGCATTTAATCCCAAAACTTGAGTTCAGCTGCTGAAAGGAATCTCCGTCTAGACAAATTCTTTGTCTGCCCTTTCCCTCATTGGTCTCATTTTGTTACTGATTTTCTCTTGCCTTTTACCTTTCTTCTCTTCTTTTTTGCCATCTCTATTACCTCTCTTCTTAGAATTTTATAGGCATTGTTATGGAGGTCTTGAATCCTGTGTGAATCCTGGGAAGGGAAGGTGAGGTTAGAGAGACATTCTGCAACATATTTAAAACAGAGCTGGGGAAGCTGCTTGAGGATCCCTGCACTCATTTAGTTTTAGCCTTGAAAACTCAGTTAAGCCAGTTTTTCCTTTGGGCTGCTTGAACTCAGAGGAGCAACAGAAGTGATTAAATGGATAAAAAAATGTAAAATTACTTTTATAAAATGTATGTTGGTATAGGTTTCTGAAAAAAAGACAACATCTTGCTATTTCCCAAACACAAGCTAAGGAGAATGGCTGAAAGAACCTTGCTCAGTCACAGACTCTAATTATGAGTGCAATTTCACATGGATTGAATGGCTGAGATAGGGTTTTGTGTGTCACTTTCTCCCATTAAATGACTCATGTTAGAGTGGCCTATAAATAAGCTTCTCATTGTCTTTACTTTTATCCCCTCTATTCTGAGGGAATAATATGTTGTATAGTAACGTGGGTTGAGTTATTTTGGCAACAGTTTAACTCAAGTACAGAACAAATCTGTCTCTTCAGCCCTTAGGCAGGTACGTATATCTTGCAATCTGGAACTCTGTGGACTCAAAAAAGTTGCTCTGTTTTGCAAGCAGTCAAATCCTTGACTGCATTCTTGAACACAGTATCAATACAAGCAGTTCAAAGATTACAAACTGAGAGATGAAGTTGCTCAATTTCTTTTTTCTGTTAGCACAAAAATTAAAGAGTAAGTCCAGTGGGAGAACATTATGCACACACATAGTTGTAGCAAAGAGCTTAAGCACACTAATATATTTCTGATGTATTTGAAATTGTATGCCCTTAATGCAGACTACAGAAGTCTTTGATTAGGAAAGTCTGGAACCCAAGACAAGAAAAGACAAAAAAGAGCTGGAAAATTATGCTGCAAAACTCAGGAGAAAAAATTATAACTCAAGGCAGAGAACATTCTATTGCCTCAGAGGATCTCTGAGCAAATGGGCACAGAACAATAATCAAGTACCAAAGACTGCTTCACTATATGCTCTCTGGGTTATCCCTGTATTCAGAGGAGCATCTCTGTAGTCATACAACTGTAGTAAAAGGTGAATTCTGATGTGCTCATTAGAAAATGTATGACAGAAAAAAAATTATTACATATGGAGAAAAGAAAAAACCACCATCTTAAATGTTAAAGCTTTACATCTTATTTCTACACAAGTTCTCTTTGGTCACACAGTCATGTCTAAAAGATCCCTTTACAACTTTCATACTTAGACTTTTGGAAGTGTAAGTAATGAAGTTCTATTAGTCATTCACATTTTTATGATGGACAAGGAATCATATAAATAGTATGTTCCTCACAACTTATTTTTCTTTTGTTGCCATTTATGAAACTGTTTTATGTTATGAGGATTTTGCTTATTTTCTTTTGCCAGTATCAGATTTTGCGTTATTACCCTCCTGAATCCAGCCTGTCATAACTCATTCTACTGCAACTTCCTCTACAAGGATGAAGATGTAGGTATTTAATATATGCATCCTGTTCTAAACCCTGAGAGTAACTGGATTGGAGGACAGTGCTAATAATGCAAATGTTGACAGTTTGAGCCCCATAGGAGTCATGGGTCATTCCCTTAAGAGCTGGAGCTGGTGATCCTTGTGAGTCCCTTTCAACTCAGAATACTCTGTGTTTCTGTGATAAAAAGCAACAACTGGTCTCCATCTCTCCTTTAAAAAATTTCAGAGGTCCAGGCACATTCTTACCTCAAAGGAAGGTTTATTATTTGGAAAGCATTCAAGCAGAAAACTATTTAGGTAGAAGATAAAATAACGTGATCATTAATGGGCTTTTTGAAGTCGCAACATCTATGTGTTCTATATTTTAATTAATGTGTATGGGTTTTTGTTTCTGTGGTTACTCAGACCTTCATAACAGTAATTTGATGTGAACTGGGCCTGAACCCTTGCACATGTAGGCTTCCAAGTGAGGCACAGCACCACATTCAAATGCCACAAGGAAACCATTAGACATACCCACTCTGTCTGCTGGGCAGAGCACTGAGGCTGTCTTTGGGACCAAATTCACTGCCTCTGCAGACAGTGACCCTAAAACATGTCTCACACATGATGGGACAGTGCCTAATGGAGCACACAAGCTCCTGTGTGCCCGAGCACCCAAAGTGAGTTAACACAATACCGGCACATCCAGGCAGGCCGGCTGCTGCCTGGCTGAAAGTGTCCACAAATCACCCACGTCAGGAGGAGACAGGCAGGTTGTTTCATGCTCACAGCCACTTCCAAAACTGCTTTTAGAAGAGGTGTGAACATAGCTGCTAGGGGTGGTTCATAGCTGCCTCTTTTTGGTTTATCACACAGTCTCATGTGGCTGGAAAGAGGGGGAGCTGGTGCGTAACATGAAGAATGAAACTGATGTTATCAGGATGATGAGAAAAAGTGAATAGATGAAGTAATAAGCACATAGCACCTGTGTTATGCAGTGGTGAAAGGAGGAACCATGCACCATGAGGCCAGCTGGGGAGTTGGCATGGAGAGACACTGAGCATCTGTACAGGGAACAACGAGTTGCACTTGTCAAGGTTCATGGTGTTTTGCACCAGGACATGCCAGTTCATTAGGGTCCCATTAAGAAAGGTGCTCAGACTCTGTAAAATATACTTAAAATGCCAGTTATTTGGGTTAATATTATAAACAAGAAGAAGGTCAGACTTGATGATCTTGGAGGCCTTTTACAACTTTAATAATTCTATGATTCTATTATTCTGTGATAGTGAGCGATAGGGGAGTTCAGGTGAGTCATGAGTGTGCAGCTTTGACTGGGCAGACAAGGAGCAAAGTATATTTTCTATGATGTATTTTCTATGTGTCTCATATATGTAGCAGTGTCATCTGAAAAGTCTTCAGTGCAACAACCCTTGCCAATATTTTCAGTATCTGTGCCCTTCTGTCACCACCTCTGGTATTGATCCTACTATGGCTTGTACCAAGGGGAGCTGAGGGGATTCTTCAAAGGCGACCTTTTGTCATTTTCCCCAGTTTCATGGAAAAAGAAAACTAATATTCCTCTTTAAAAAGAGATAGGTTGACCAGACTTCAATTCTCAGAAAAATATCGAGCCAGGTGTTTAAAAAATGTATTTGTAATTATTAGAAGGCTGCAGGGCAATAAGCAAATAGCAGGGAGAGCTTAAAAAGAACAAGTGACGTAATGCTAATCTTGTTTCCTCCTATAACATGGTAATTGGCCATGTGGATATTGGAGAAATAGTAAATGGCTATCTTAATTTAGTCTTCGATGATATAAGCAACTTAGGGATATATGGCAAAGTAAATCTAATAACATAGTGACTGGAAAACTGGTTAGAAAATTGTACTCAAAACATAGTCACTAATATTTCTCTGTCAAAATAGATGACTGTATTAAGCACATTTAGAAAAGTCTTTTCCTAAATCAATGTTTCCACCATTTTCACTACTGACTTAGATGTTTGAGGAAAAAAAAGTATTTTATTTTATTAAAATCCTAAATAAATAAATTACATTTCCATAAGGACAAGCACAAAGCAGTACACTTTGAAAAAAAATTATTTGCGTGATTAAAAGATGGAGAACAAATAGTTAAACAGCCTTTGGGCAAAATAGTTAGGAGATTTAGATCACAAACTGAATAATAATGAAGGATGCACAAAAATGAGTTAGACACCTTAAAAGTATGCATTGTAACTCCTCCAGTTAGCTCTGGCAAGGCCTCATCTGGAGCCTTATGCTCAAGCTTGAGCAGCCCTTTTTAAGAAATCTTTGAATGAGAGGGAAGCAGCAAAGATGATCAAAAGTCTAGAAAATCTGAGCTCTGAGACTGAAAGGATGAGGTTTGTTTAGTCTAGGGGAGGGAAAACTGAGGAGATATGTGAGAAGAGTCTTTAAGTACACACAGACTGCTGTGGAAAGGTTAGAAACAAATTGTTCTTCATGTTTATTGGAGGTCAAGAAAAAATAAAATATGTTCAAACTGCAGTGTGAGGAATTCAGATCAGGCACAAGGGAAGACTTCGCAGCTGTAAAATTATGAAGCACTGGAATAGATCCCTCACCAGATACAATACTTCAGGGCACTTTGGTGCACTTCCAACCTTCTTACATGTTATGAAGAATCTCTCCAACAGTTCAGTTTAGGAAATACTTTGTGTAAGTGGTAATGAGAAATGCTAGAAGGCAAGGTGTGGAGACAAGTTCATATTTTGGCTTAGATGGAGAGAGGTCAGAGGAAAATTCATGGAGGAAGAATAAGGCGGTGATGGGATCACTCAAAAGTTGAGGAGAAGAAAATGGACCTAAAATCAGATGATGTTTTCAGTAGGGTGGGAGCCTCACCATGATGCCAAATAAGGAGAATAAGTGGCGCACTACACTTGATACCTAAGAATCTGAAACTGTAAATACAATCAAAATATCATGACTTTTCTAATTTTGTGTCATTGCCCAAATAATGTATAAAACATTTAACAAAACCATCTTCAAATACCCACCATTTGATTAGGTTGCTGTCAGTGGTGCATTATATGGTAAAGGTTAATTGCATTACAGTCCATGAACTGCTTGATAGAAGAGGTGCAAAAACATTTCATGCCATAAATGGTGTTTAAAGAACAAAACATAGGCTTTTGAAGGAATTATTTACTTTCACAATGCTTAGCGCACACATGCTAGTCTGCATACATGTCAACTCATTGTTCTGAAAGATTTATCTCCCATTGTCTCATACATCGTTGAGACTCTTCGGGAATTCATGCTTTGTGCATTTGGCTGACAAAGCAATCTTTTGCTTCAGGATTCAGTATTTTATGCTGCTTAGTGCTAACCACAGCTGTCCAAGGCCACATGGTAATTCTGGTTAAAAAAAATTAATTGAATTGCATCAGCAGAATATTTTAGGGACATTCATAATGAAATCTTAAATTTTATAAACTTCCTGGGAAAATTTGCTTTCTGCCTAAGTATCCATAGTTCACTGGTACCAACATACTATTTCACTTGTAACAGTGAACTGATAATAGAATACTCGACAAAATTACAGTGGAAAGCTACAGCTGTGGCTAAATACAGAAGTTACGATGTTTTATTCAAATCCAGCTAATCCAATCATCTCCCTCTCAAATGAACATAACCTTTCTCAAAATATATTTATATGACTAAAACAAAAAAAGCCCAAAGTAACAGGAATGGAGTTTAGACCTAACTGATGATGTGAAGGTAAGTAACCTGTATGGTGAATATGTGTTTAAAAGGTTAAACTGAATGCTTATTGATGTGTGGTCACTGTACCTAGAAATTCCCTTCAAAAACATGTCCTTGGCTAAGTGTGTTTGCACAGTGAGAATAAGTTTTTGCCTCAAAGGATTTCCAAACTAAATACATAAGAAAAGCAGTGGAAGTATGCAGAGAAATGAGCATGTTCAAGATTTTATAGCCAGGGAGTTGGAAATATTATCAGTAGTATTTCTGAGTCCAAGTCCAGTGACTCATTGAAGCACATTGCCTGAAGAAATCGAAGTTTTACACACAAATACTTCTTAAAGGTCTAATTGCATCTGGCTTGCTCACAGTATTTGTCTTGTTGATTTCAAAAGGCTACTCATATGAGTAAGGTAAAACAGTTTAGCCCCAGAGTTTTCTAGTCTTTCACCTCTTTAGGCTGCTTATATCCCTTCTTTCTTTGACAGACAGAGCATCAGATTTTCCCCATAAGGACACCATGTGAAGGTTGTGAAGGTAGTAAGTTTTCATCAGACTCTCTCCACTTTTCTGTCACTCTATTCTCCCTTTACAATGTCTATTCTTATATGTAATCATATCAGGTTTCTGGTGATACAGAGAACCTCTCTTCTCTTTATTGCAGAACTCCTTTCAGCATTACTGTTTCCAAAAAAATAGTCCTTTTCCACTTCTAATATTATTTCCATATGTTTCAGATTCTTTTCCCCCAATGTGTCAGCTTGTAAGATGCGTTCTTTTTATGGTTGTTTTTCACCCATGATTTAGTTGCATTACTGTTGATCTGTCTACACTGTTATTTGTATCTTCTAACAAATTAGAATCATATTGCAGCCTTTTACTGTAGTCAACAGTGGGGATTTTTAAATCCTTAATCAGGAAACATGATGGCTTTGTATCTGATCTCACTGGCATAGCAGGATATTCCTTTATCTTCATATTTGCTTTCCTCCTCCTTCTTCTTCCTAATTTTCTTTACCTTGCTTCTCTGCTTCTTGTTCAAAAAGTCACATAGATGCAGATGTCACTGTGCATGTTAAAAAATCATGTCTTGATCTGAACTGTTTTTCTATTAGTCATGGTTTCTTTAAGGTAAGATCATCTGAAACTAATCTGTTCTGCCAAGGATTAATATATTTCCATTTACTCTAATTCATGCATTGGTCTGTCAGTCACAAGGTTTGCATTACCCCTTTATATTGTCACAGCCTTGAGAGGACTTCTATTTTCCCTGGGTTCTTTGGTGGAACTGAGCACCTAACTCAGTATGCAGTGCAGTCAGAGATAATGAAAATCTTAGCAGAATCACCAATATTTGTCTTTCACTGAAAATAAGGACACTAAGCAATATCTATTGGTGACTCAAATTAAGTATCCATTACTAAGAATTTCACCCATGAAATCTGTACTAAGTCTCTTCTGCTTCTGTAAAAATGCTATAATGCCATGGAAAACAAAGTGTAGGGCTCAAAACAAGGTTTGGAG
Source organism: Margarornis squamiger (assembly GCA_035222235.1). Classification (NCBI taxonomy): domain Eukaryota; kingdom Metazoa; phylum Chordata; class Aves; order Passeriformes; family Furnariidae; genus Margarornis; species Margarornis squamiger. The sequence goes on along the minus strand of JAWWTY010000106.1, from coordinate 34,103,139 downwards.
TGACCTAGAGAAGACAGCCTGATCCCAAAGGTTATCCTTTTTTTCTGTATGGTCTAATGTAAAATAATCAGCTGATCTAATGTAAAATATTGCCTACCTCTACAAGCTCTGCTTTTCTATAATGTTTAACATAATAACCTTTCAAACATCTTGAAGCAAATAAAAACAAAGGAAAGTAATACCAAAGTATTCTGGCATCTCAAGCTTTATTAAATACAAGAATAATTTGTTAAGCAGCTACTAATTTATGTTGTGATTGTTGTCCATAACTTCATCTCTTGTGAATTTTGTGGTAACTGGAAAGTAAAAGTTGAATTACAGGACTGCATTAAGTATATTAGGCATGACTATGATCACTCACAATTCACTCTGCTTGCATTAAAGAGAAAGATGATTTTGTGTTTAAAGATAAGAGTTGGAGTCAGATCTGGGTTCAGCTGATGACTGGAACACACACTCCCACACAAGAGAAACATCAGTGATATCTCCCTTAGAACCTGATTCTTCCACTTACACATTGAATAAAACTGTTATTCTGGCAGTAATAGCCATTCAGTGGTTGCTTAAGGGCATGTCAGCGCAGACCCCATGGCAGCACACAGATTGCCAGGAGAAGAATGGAAAAACTAGTTAGAGAATGAGCACTAATGAGAATGGTGAGTTAATGAGCTCAGGGACAGCACCATGTTGTTGGGACCCCAAGTACCCCCACTGTAACTTTAGGTAATATTAGCTGACACAGATCTGTCTCAGACCAATCTTTCATAAAATGCTGCAAAGGTCTAATTGGTTAATTCTAGTCTCTTGCTTCTCTAAACATGAGGGTTCATCTAGTTTGGCACTTCAGTGCCAATCAGGATTGCACCCGTGAAATGAATCTCCTCATAGCCCCTGCTTGTGCACTTGGGTTTGCATCATGGAGAAGCTACAGAGTATGCAAAATGGCATCCTTCTGGATTAAGCTGTGGTAGGAGATTCCCCAAGAGCACATCTAATGCCTTTGAGCTGCTAATAAACCTTCAGTCGATGGGATGACACTGGTGCTGCATGTGAAACACACTGTATTGAGGTTGGGCACTCTGCAGTGTTTCACTCTGCAGATCCAGTTCTATTGCACTGATTGCTAATATAGACACAGTCAAAAAATATACTTGCTCTCTCATTTGGGAGTTTTCACTACAGCAAAAGCATTAAAACAAAGGATTATTGGGGTGCTTTATCAATGATGGAACTCTACAGATTTCACTGGCATTACACCTGGAATGAGAGTTAACCAATGATAACAAAAAAGGTGAGTATGTGGATCAATTCATTAATATATGCAAAGCTGATATAAAATTATAGCTCTTTAACTGTACATCTCCTCAAGAGAGGGAAATAAGTATCTTCCAGTAATAATTTATTAAATAGTGGGCACTTCAAAGTACTTGTGAATACAGACATATATGTCCATCTGTTAGATAGAGAGCCGACAAATCCTACAAACTCTGTTCTGGGAGTCACAAAACTACTGATACAAGACGGACATGTTTACTAAAAGAGAAACCATGTTTAGATTTCAGTTTCATAAATACTAGAGAATGACCTTATTCATTCTCTCCTAGGAAGAACGATCCTGAATGCAGCGTGCAGAGATTTGATGAATCAAGTGACTACGTTTGGAGTAGTTTCATGAGGAAATTTGCATCCCATCAGTGAAATGGCTTGGAGGAAGGTAGGAGCTTGTTCAGTGGATCTGTGTCAATGCAGAGTCCAGTTCCTTTGTCTCTCAGATACGTGGCCAAGAAATATACTCAGAGCATAAGAAACTAGCTGTACAACATTTGGCGTTTTGACAAGCAAGGTAGCTTTAAACAATCTTCACACCATTTAGCGACACCCCAGAGACTGGAGAAATGTTGGGTTTAATTTAGACCGCACTGTCTGTAATTTCCTAAGCATTGCATGGCATTTAACCCCCTTTAAACTTATTCCTTCTGACCTCAGAGTGCTTCTTGAGATTTGAAAGAGGTCCTCAAGGAAAAGTTTTATGGTCGCCTCATTATATTGCTCAGACAGTTCTTCCCTAGACAAACACAGAAATTTTATTCTGTTTATACCATCTGGCATTTTTATTTGTTCTGAATCTTACATTAGAAAACCTTGCCTCCTAAACACGAGGTATTGGCTGCATTAAAACACCTCTGCTGTTTTTATTAGATTGCATATGCCAGTGGTCCTTATTGTGTAGTCTCAGAGGATATGGTGGAAAATGATCATCTTTTTATGCAGTATTCCCCGGCTTGTTTAATGAAACCTATGGAGAAGGTGTCCTTTGGTCATAAAGTTTTTTGAATTTCTGCCTTTTTAAAAACCTACTTTTTTTTTTGTCTTCTCACATTTTATGGCTTTTCCACAAGTACTTTCTCAAGTGGGCAAAAAATATTTCTTGGGTGTAAGTTTTCAGTCTTGTTAGTAATGTGTGGAACTAGACAAGGGTGTTCCACTTGGCCTCATAGGAAAGTCCTAAAAGTGTAAATTTAATTGTGGCCTAAAACTAGAAATCATCTGAGAAAAAAAAAAAAAAGCAACCAACCTTATCCAAAAAGATGACTTACTGTTAGTACCACATCCTGTCTTCCCAAATGCTTCTACATCCCAGTGCTTTGGTCTCCCTCTCAGCTGGCCTATAATTCTGTGTCCTGTAAAAGAGAGCTTTGCTGTCATTTTCCTGTGGTTTTGCTCCTTCTCAGGCACCTCCTTCAGCTTTCAGCACTGCATTGCAAGCTGGAGATCAGATCCTGCTTTCACATACAACACAGCGGGGGGATTTTGCCGCCCTCACTCTTTCCCATTCCCCCCAGGTTTATGAGCAGTGCTTTGTTTTGGTAGAGAAGCGTGCTGGGCCCTGTGCACTGCTGCTCTGCACCACATTTGGTCATTGCTATCAGAGCAGGTGGCACTGTGACCTGATACATACTTTGTTTCAGTGTTACTAACAATGTAAAGGGCAAAAAGCAAGGATAATTTGGACCCAAGCATACTGAATTCTCTTACTTGTATAGCATTTGAGCACGACCGAATTTCAGATGCAATAAATATAGCAAGCATTTTCACAGGAGGTGAAGATCCACCTTAGGCATGAATTGTCCTTTCTCTTCTTGTGATCTGTAAAATAAGCCCTTTGCAAATGCAAATGGGATTGCAGTAAATAAGATAATTCAGTAAAACCTAATTCATAAAAATCTAAATGTGCACTCCCTTCTCTCTGGCAATATATTCCAAAGTTTAAATCAAGCTTTATGTTTCTTTTAAACAGCCTTTAAACCTGCTTCAATGGAAAAGTTATTCCAAAGTTTGAAAATATCCTCTATCATATTATTTATGAACTCAGAATTTTTCCAGGACCATATATTATTCCTAAACTTGTTTCCCCAGGAGTCCCATTATGAAATGAACTTTAAAGCCACAGTTGGAAGGTGAATTGTATACCAATCATTTAAAATATAGAGTTCCAGCCCAGCAAACACATCTGTGTCTAACTTTAAGCCTATGAATATTTCTACTAACTCAGTGGAAGTACTCCCACTAAAGTTAAGTACATCTATTAAGTGTTTGGAGGCCTGGATCTGAAAGTACCACAATAATAATCATAAGTAAATATTTGCACAGCCTCTAAATGTTTAATTCTTTGAGCATCTTTAGGATTCCTAGCTAAGAAGTTTGTTTTGCAATTTTATTAGTTTTGGAGCAAACCCAAAAGCTAGACCTCTGCAGACCTTGCCAATTTTGATTTACACGGGCATCAGCAATTTCTGGGTCCTCCAGTTCTGGTTTGTATCCATGCAACTTAAGATTAGTATGCTGTGTTCAACTTAATGAAGACAAAGAAAATTTAATATCTTCAGTTACAACATTCCACAAAATAACTATGTTGGTTTGGGTTTTGACTAAAACCAGAAATAGGACAAATAGCTGCTATTTTAAAATTCTTTAAGGTGGATAAAATTTAGGGAAAAAAATACATTTGTTTTGGAGAGGGCAACATTTCCAGCTTGTCTAGGCTAAAAATCCAGACCTGGACTGAGAACATTTAAATTCTTCTATAGACAGAAATTTGCAGCTAAATAAGTGTAATCACAGTTTGACACCTTTTTGAGTGTGTTTGTCAGCACAAACTCACATTTCAGTTGTAACTGCCACACTTTGTTTAAATATGGACTATTTTCTTTATCAGAGCCAAAAGAAGGCAAGAGTAAAGAAATGAGTCTCCCTTAACTATTTAGACACACAAACTTACCACCAATTCTGCTTCATAAGTTTCATTTTAAGTCATAGCTATTGCATGTTACATATCCAATAGGTTATGTATTCTTTCATTATGTATTCCATATTTCCTTGTAGTCTGTCTGTGCACACATGATGGATACAACCCAGCAGTTTTAGAGTTTCAGAGACTGACAGAACTTCACTCTAGATGTGTTTAAAGCATCTACATCTTTTGAGAAAAAAGAACAGCCACTTTGCAACCAAGTACAATATATGAGAATTGAAAGCAAGTACAAGATTGCTGCTGTGGCTCCAGCAGTGTTCGTGCGTAAATCGATATCAGCTTTTGTAGAAAGTGCTTTTGCAAATGCTGAGGTGGGGCATATTTCGAAAGGGGCGTATAGAGAACCGACAGGTCTGTAGAAATGACCTTTAAAATGCAAAAGCAGTGAGGCAAATGTCTCAATTTCACATTTTTTGGGAGTAGGAAGAATGGCTGGGGCAAATAAAACTTCTTTAAGAACAAAAGTAATTCTGACAACGTACACACGAGGAGACAAGTGTGACCGTCAGTAGGTGGAAGTTAGCTGTACATATCTGGACAGGATGCACTGACCATCACCAGGGATCAGAATGGTCATTATAACAGGAATTCCATCTCAGTTTGATTTGCTGAGTGGAACTGATGCACAGACACTAGAAAGTGATGGAATTTTAATGCAAAAAATTTCCATGAAAAATTATAGTGCAAGTTTGTGAACATTTACAGTGTGTCACTTTTTGTCTTTACTTTTAAGTAAACCTGCACTTCAGGGCAGCATATAAACTCTCCAAAAGATCTCAGAAACTACTAATAATACTATATTTTAAATGGCAGTAGGAAAGTTAAACAAAACATAAGCAGAGGAGATACAGCATGACTCCTATTGTATGAATTCTAACATCAGTTAGATTGAATTCAGCTGCCACATTCAGGGTCTACAGTAAAGGGGAACGAAAGTATCCATTTGGACAAACCTAGATATTACCAGACTCTTTTTTAAAAAGTAAAGAAACCAGAACCACATGCCACAGTTGCCATGATCTTGTGACAGCAAAACTGCGTTTTGAAAGCTATTCAAAAAATAGAAAGAATTGTCATAAAATACATTTACTCAGTGAAGAATTTCCAGCTTCTTGAAGCCAGTTAACTTCAGATACCCCCAACTATCCTAGAGCATAGTATGGAAATCTCCCTTCCCTTGGCATGCCAGTGCTCCTCCCTGCCAGGGTTCTGCACATATGTTGAGATTGGGTCTGATGGAGACATTGTTTTAGATTATCTCTTTCCTTTCATCAGACTTCTACAAAGATTCTTGCTTCTATTCCCATACCCAGCATTGCAGGAATAGTAAAAAAGAGGAAAAAAGCCCACCATACAAGTCAGGAGAAGCTAGAATCAACAAAAATCTTTCTTCTTCACTACTCACCTTTTCCATGCTGAGTTTTATTAGACCCTGAGACTGGCTTCCTTTCCAAAAAGAAGAAATATTGGACAAACACTAGGACGTCTTGCATGACCAAGTCTTTAAAGAACCCTGTCAAACAGTCTGGGAAATAGCCAAACAAATGTCAGTTCTCCCAGTTTTGCTTCTTATAATTGAACCCAATCTATAAAAAGTTTGTACTAGTAACAAAATTCAATCTGCTACAGTAAAACCCTTCCTTGGAGCAAAAAACCTATCTTTTCTCCATCTCTCAAATTAATCTTTGCCAAGAAAGTGTACATAGCTCAAAAGTTAAACAAGATATTTTTGTTCCTAGCTACCCACAAATGTACATCCTTCAATTTTGTTTTGGAAATACTGCAGCACAATTAAGATAGAGCGTAAATCATAGAAAGAATATTTCCTGTAGCCTTTGAAATATTCTAAAACAGCCTGAGTGAAAGAAATGCCTTTTACTGTTGCTTAATGCCAAGAGAATATTCCTGTCCAAGAAACCAATTTATGATTAAGATCTCACAAAAAAAGGAAAAAATAATTCCCTTGTGTTTCAAGGACAGAAAATATTACAATGCTTGCATATATTCTGTTTAAAGTAAAACACCCAATAACTGCAAACAGGACTTCATGACCTGCTGAGAAAGTAAAAGCTTTGGGCAATGTTCGCATCCCAAGTGGAAAAGTGATTTTAAAGTGGAAAGGAAATTTTGGGGCAAAGAAAGGAGAACCATGAAAGAACATGGAGAAGGGTACAAAGAATTTTAATAACTAAGGGCCTCAAAAAGAAGATCCTTTATTTCAACTCTACTATGACAAAAATGTGGGAAATGAAGAGAGGCCTGCATTTTGTCCCCTCTTCACCCAGTCAGGTTGTCTGAAGGAGCTCTTGAAGACAGAGGAAATGGTTCAAAGGGCCTTTTGTGGAGGACCTTGATCTCCCTGACATCTATCAGATTGCACACTGGCTCAGCTTATTAACACAGAAGCAAACCCATGTTTGCGCTTAAGTCAATAGTCAAATTCCCATTTAATTCTGTGACGTTATCAAAGGTACTTCAGGAGTTTATCTCAAGATATTTGGTAGACACACAAGGTTTCCATTCAGACTGTGGAAATTCCTGCTTCTTGTCTCAGCATTTGTTCTCAGAACTGGCTTAGCAGATATGCATATCTCCCCTTTGATAATGAAGACTTATGGAATGCCACTGGAGCATTCTCATTTCTGGCCTTTGCATATGTGGAAGTCTGAATCATCCTGTCTGAGGTAAGGAAATACTATGTGAGCAAATAGCTGCACTGGATCCACAGAAAAGATGAGGTCAAAGGGCTGACATACTTTTTCATAATTTAGAAGGTGCCTTCACATCATTACTCTGTTGTATTTTAGCTAAAGCATTATGGAGACAAAAGCAAAAAAAACCAAACCAAAAAACAAAAAACCTCAACAAAAAGAAACCTCTGGATAAGAGAAGTTATTTCTGAAATTAAATTATTTTTTTCGTATGCAAGCTGATTAGCAGTGGATACACTTTTATTTGTTAGAAGTGGAGAAATGAGAAAATGAAGATAAACAGTGTCTCCTTTATGTAATAGCCATTTAATGTTTTTAATAGTATCATATAAACAAGCAATAAAGTGATCAAAGTTCCAGTCTTTAAAAGCAATCAGTATAGAAACAATGTTCATGACACAAAGATTTTTCAAATAAATGTCTAGAAATTATTAGTTTAGTAAATACACATGCTCTAATTTAAGCACTCCAGCATTGGGGCACTTGGAAGGTGGACAGCTGAAACATTATTTAGAGAAGTATTCATAGCTAGATTCCAGACATTTTTAAATGCAGTCTGTTCTGTACTCACATTTGTGTCCAAACAGCGATTTTTAAAAGATGTATAAACTGTATAAGATTAAGTTGATTCAAATGGAAATGGCTCACAACCCCATACAGAAATTACCATGTTGGAGCACTCTCTTTCAATGTCTTGTAATGAGCTACATTTCTTTTCCTAATTCTTGAGGAAGATAAGTGGGATATCAGGAAAGGTACACCTTATGCAGGCAATTCAAATATCAATAATCTTGTATTTTAAAGGAAACAAAAAAATTTCCTCATAGAAGAAGGAGAGAAAACAGGAAACAATGCCATAAAGTGGGAAGTATATAATATGGGTTAGATGAACTAATCTGATAGAGAATAAAGTTCCCAGAAGTTCTTACTAACATGATTTTCAAAGTATTGTACTGACTTCTTTGAGTTAAGAATGCTTAGTCAGTTTGGGTCTGATATAATCAGTTAACTTTGATGGACTGACTCCTGATTAACACAGCTGTGACACTAAACCCCATTTCTCTATACTTCTAGTTATGCCTGCAAGTACTGATGACTGTAAAATGGGAAGAAGAAAAATAGGAAACTACTTTTCAGTTAGTTTGACAAATGATAGCATAATAAAGTTCTAAACTCTTAAAAAAAAAACCCACACCAAAAAAAACCAAACCTCACAGATATGCCTATAAAGAGTAGATAATACTTTTCTTCAGATGACGTAACTGTTGTGGCATCCGGTGTCAAACATAACCAAAGCTGAACACGCCTGAAATAAGTATCACACCAATTATGTCTTCTGAGCAATACACCGGTGAGAGAGCTCTGAAATTGATTCTGCAAAATATCAAACATTGCCAGCCTAATCCAGCAACACCTTTAGGGATAGAATGAAATAAATTATTAGTGTCACTGAAATCAACAAGGCTGGTCTAATAACGGGCAGCAATCTCAGCACCCTGAAGTTTGATATCCCAAATGAGAACAATAAATGCAAAAGTCAATGTTCACTTTCTGATCCTACCACTCTTTCCTTCATCTTCTTCAATATCAGAGCTGAAGGAGGCTATAGGTGTCAGTGACATTTCTGAGCAACACAGCTTTTCTTTAGCACCGTTTCCGATTCCAAGAAAACTGAGGAACTACATTTGCTGCCCTGGAAATCCCTTTCAGTCACAGCCACTTTCCAATACAAGCCCATTTTTCTGAATGTAATATATTAACGTGTCCATTGCCAGTAGCTGCCTTTATACCTTCACGTGCATAAGAAATATGGGGAAGCTGTGCCATCTGAGAATGGAAAACAGTTTGCTCAAGTAACTCATGCCACTTCACTTGCCGTATATGCTATAACCGAACTTATATACGTTCTTTCTCTCTAACCTTCTCTTAATCAACATCTTCACCAATTTCACCTTGAAATTGAGCCCCAATTAAAGAAAAAATAAAAAAGACAGAATAAACAAATCAGTGACTAGGTAAAAGATGTATTTATTATGAATAAGGGACTCTATGTTTTCAGATAGGCCTCAGTCCCTTCTGAAAAAAACTTTGATAAGCCTAAATGTGTCTTCTCTAGCTAAACACTGAAAGGGAATTGCTTCCTCACTGAAGAGCTGCTCTGCATGCTAAGTCAAACAGGAAAAGAAACCTGCATGGAAGTGTTATTTTTAGCATCTATAGAAAAGCAGTAAAACACACTCATACTCTTCAACCTCAAAACCCCAAAGCCTCTTTCCTCTTGCTGTTCTTCAGGCTCTGCACAGCTTGGTTTCTTGCCCCTTCTTGCTCCCTGGACAGACATATAGGGAACTGATGAGGATTTCCTGATGCTTTTCAGCCAGCCCTTTGAACTTGTCCCATAGCTGAGTCATTAGACTTGCAATAGCAAGAGCTTTTTTTCAGTCGTGAAGAAAAGGGTTGAATTTATCCTAAAAGCCTCCTCATAAACACCGTATTGTAGATTATTTTTCTATTTATCAGGAAAGCAACATTACAAGAGGTGACCCCACCAGCTATGAAACTGTAATTTCTTACTACTCTTTATCATAGTATGGCATTTTCATAACCAGTTACTTCAACACTAGCCATTTAAATATAGTTGTTTTTCTGTCTTCCAGGGGCACAGCTGCCTCACATCAGAAATGCTATTTTGTGAGAGGTTTTAGTTGCTCTGGCAACAGCCTTTGACAAATTCTGTCTGTGAGGCTGCAGAGAAGAGAAATTGCTCAGAGGAGAGGTCCACGCCCTTCCCACTGATGCTCTGACTTTGCCATACAAACAGTACCGTGTTTCTGAGAGATGTCAATAAATGCCCATCAAAAAGAACATTCCCTGACTGTCAGCGAGTATTATAGAGAGAGGAACTTATAAATACACTGCATAAGAATTAACTGGTTCTGATTGCATCATATGCAATACATGAAGAAAGAGAACTAGGTTGCTATGCATGTTCTTGCCTGCAAATGCCACTTTAAAAAAGATGGTAATGCAAATGCCAGCCCCACTATTGTCTTTGCCTGAACACCATCAGAGCTGAGAGCACACAGAATGTTACTAAGATTTTGTAGAGGTGGTGTCATGCACGTTTACTTTACATCCTTTTTGCTATCAGAAAAGTTGATGTTTCTAGCAATTTTCTTTCCTTTTTTTCAGACAACATGATAATTATGCATCTGGGTTACAGTATGTTAATCCAATCTGATTTATTTGCTATTTGAGTCAGACAAATGTTCCTTTCTACTAATTAATCTTAGCTTTGGAGAGTATCTCTGTAAAATTGCTTCTTCTGTCACGATCATGACAGATTAGATCCCTCCAGATCACCTCTTTTTCTTTGGATTTTGGTTGTCAAAACGGTTTCTTTATGGAGCCTCTTGCTACTGAATTCCAGGGATCTTCTGGCAAGAGGGCCCTGACTTAACCCTGCCAAGTTGCAGAGGGATGTATTGATGCAGTCCCTATGCTTCTAAAGGTGCTGCCCAAAGACTAGCTGTGACAATCTCTAAAGATTTTTCTTTCAGAAGGTGAGATTGTCTCAGCTTATACAATAGCCAGCTTTGGCTAGGTGACTGTACAAACTAGAGATTTCTTCTCTCAATCTTTCATTGTATTTCATCTGCTGGCACAGTCAGAAAGCAGGTATCTTAAGAATATTTGAGCTCTCAGGGCTTATAAAAGTATCCACAAGATTCTGCTATCACCTAGTAAGGTCAGTGATGAGAATAAAGAATATGAGGTCATCACCGTGTTCTTGTCTGGCAGCACTAAATTACAAAATGAGTTCTTAGTTGGATGGCAAATTAGGGATCAGGAAACAATCGGATAATTTAGTAAGGAATATATGGGTGTCTAATATCTGTCAAGGTGACTCTACTTACACTGTTATCAGCTTTACAACAGAAAGTTAAATGTAGGATAAAAGTAGCTGTCATTTATAATTTTGTTTGGTGATATTGAATAGAATGAAAATATGGCAAATACAAGAGCAATGAGCAAAAATCTGCTTGCCTTTTTCAAAATCTGCTGCCTACCAGACTGTAGCTCCTGTCCCATATAGATTCACAGAGAGTTCTTTTGGGACTGAAACCAGACCAGGTATTAAAGCAATCCAGATCTTGCTTCCCAAGTAATGTGATAGACGGTTGGTTTTTTCCCTGTTCTTCTAGGATGAATTCTTTTCCTAACGTGCAGTGACATTTTCAAGTTCTTTTTTCTGCTGTCTTTCAGTTAATTTTTCTTTTCTGCTTTATAGTGCTTTATGTTTCACAATAAAAGGTCTTGTATCAAACATTCTTATAAAATGTGAGGCAGGTCCCCAAAAACTGAAACTGGCTTTTACATAAAATTACAATCCAAAACTATTAATGGATTTCTGGTTCTCTTTGAATGTTGCTTGCTGTCAGCATTTTAAATCTGCATTTTTGAAATTTTTCCCTCAAAGCTGAACTGATTGAAATTTTCATCACTTTTTTTCTTTCTATAATGAAAACATCTGCAGTCTTTAAGTATCCTTATTGTAGCATTTGAGAATCTCATGGAACAACAGCTATTGCAGGACTCCTAAAAAATATAAGAATTGAAAGCACTTTTAACTGTGCTAATTTTATTAGTGCTGAATTCTTACAGTTAGATTTCCAACCAGGAGCAAGAATGGAAGAAGTCTCTTTGTCTCTAAATTTGAATATGAATGAGTGGCACATTTACTTTATGATACTCATGAGTATAAAATCCTAACATAAATAATTCTAGCATTGCTGCTAAATTATCAAAGAAGTAAAGAAGTAGCAGAAAGGAGGCCCCAACAATGGGAAAGGGTTAATGCTGACCATGTCTTAGAGCATAGCAGTTATAATCAGTGCTGAAAACTGCTATATCCATCCCACCAGTAGATACTGGGAGGTATGTTTTATTGAAGATGATATTCCTAACTCAGCACTGGTTTCAACAGTGAATTTCTGGCAACTGAAAGTCTCAAAAAGCATGGCATTTATGGCAGGCAAAAAGCAAGGTTTGCTTATTCATAGACCTAATTAGATGTAAATTGAAGGCTCCAACAAAGATTTTGACCCAACCCTGAGCTACAGAAGCCCAGAGCACAACGGGTTTTGCAGGCTGCTGCTGTGAAAAATCAGGTAAAATGAGCTTCTTTTCAATAGTTTCAGGTCTTTCAAGGCCAGCAAGGATCTAATGAGATTTTTAGAGAAGTCACTGACAAATGTAATGATACACCATGCTGAATGAATTAGAAGTCCTGTGGGAAAAAACCTATACATCAGCTTCTAATTATTGGTACTGTATGGATATGAAGGGATGGAATTAAGGATTTATGGACAACTATGTTATTCCTTTTGTCTGGTGCCATCACAATGAAACCTCAATGTTATTGTATATAATTTTCAAATATTTCTTACAGTTCTGTTTAGTAAAGTATCTTTAGTCTAATAACTGTTTCATCAATGTAGAAGTGAAATTATAAATTATAAAAGAGCAGAAATTTGTCTGTCTTTCATTGTTAGATTTCATTTGATTATTCCTCTCTATATCAATATATGTGTACAGACAGAACAAAACCATAGGAATGATTATAACATGGACAGAAATATAAAAACAGACCCCTGTTTGTTTTTGGAATAGATTTTAGCAGTTATTTAAATATCATAACACTGGAGTGAAGTTTTAAGCTCATTGGAACTAACTCTCTGTATAGATAGTTTTACAGAAATTTATAGGGACTGTATGTATACAGAACATTTTAATCTGTCAGTATCCTTAGTGAAAAAAATAACTAATTCAACTCAAGTGTGTCATTCAGCTACATTGTTGGTCTCTTTCTCACAGACTATGTATCATCTTCTTCCCAAGTTATTCTTTCCGGACTTTTGCAGCCCTGTTAACCCTGTATAAGGGCTAGCTATATGTCTGCTCTGTCATGTCCCCAGAAAACAGAAACTTCCTCTGACATTATGAACAAACAAATAGAGAGGTAAGTGGTGCAGGGAAGGTGAGCAGACCACCTAGGCTCCTTTAAAGCCCTCTGGGTCTCACATGTTTTTGCGTTACTTCACTTTTTAAGAATGTCTTTTCATCATGAATGATGGGCCTGATGACTGATAAAGACAAGAAAGTACTAAGAATACATGTGAATTTACTTGCTGTCAGCACTTCTAAGTTTGAATACAGCTGTATCAGGGTTGTTACTTCTCCTGTCCACATATATCCTTTGTTATTTTTCCTACTAAAGCAATGGACAGTGAGAAATGCATTGGTGGCTTATCAAATGAAACATCTGACTACATGCTTGGTACCTCTAGCATAGTAAAGCACATTCAAGTTAGGAAAGCTTTGCAGCTCTCTTACAACAGCAGAACACAGTAGGGTCTCCTCTTCCACTAACAAATTAGAACTTCCTAATACATGCCCTTCCATGACACTGCCTCTTGTCAGTTATTTTTCTGTTTCCCTGCGCCTAACATAGTAAGAAGTTTTGATAAAAGCAGCCAAAATGTTCTAAATGCAGTCACTCCTCTCATTAAATACTGCAGTTTTCCACCATTTTGAGAGAACAGACTACACAAACTTTTGCCACAAACACAGATTTGTGGCCTAAATTAGCTATTTCATTTTCAGTCTTAAACAAGGAAGCTCATTAAGGAATTTTCTCTTCTTTTCCAAAAATGCTTTAAGCTTATGTTTCAGCTATTTTCTAGTGTGGTTTCAGTCTCCTGTTGCTAATTAGAGCAATCTTGAATGAAAGAGAGAAAAGAAGAAAGAAAAGGAGGAAAGGAGGGAAGGAGGGAAGGAGGGAAGGAGGAAAGGAAGGAAGAAAAAGCTATTTTATGGTTTTCTTTCTGGATATAGACTCAATAGTGTTAAGAGGGAGTGCATTTTTCCATGTGGCTGATAGCACTTCAAAATAAATTACTGTGAGTAGTAATCAAGTTTGATCCCTTTACTTCTCCCTTTAACATTAGTCCTTTCTTTGCTTGTCACATCTAGTAATGTTTCTAGAAATGTGAAACACACCAGTATCTTCTATCCTAACAAATGTAAATACCAGTTTAGTTAGTCAGATCCTAGAGATCCCATGTAGTGCATGTAGAAGCTCTGGATGACATGTTTACAGTCTTTCAGAGCCATGGATAAATCATTCTGTTAGTCTAATAAAGCTATAAATGTTCAATATAAACAGGGCATTGATAAGACATGAACCATCTTCTCACCAAGGCAATGCTCTCACATGGAGGTGAATGCATTTTGGAAAATACCACGTTATCTGTAAATGGGCTAACTTTCCAGTTCCCTGAAGAAAAACTATGTATATTCCATTAACAGAGTTTAAGTGTGTTTCTTACTGTTTTCTCAAATATTGCAATTTTATCTCTTACTCTTCATTTCCTCCTGTATGTGGGATTCCTTGCTTGTTTGTAAATATACCCTATCTGCACCAGCTGGCAAAAAGTTTCCAAACAAAGTTTGTGATTTAGATTTAAGCTACATGAGCCTGAAAATAAACATGGACCCATTTAACAGCAAAATGGCTTTCTTCCTTGCATTGTCTACTGAGTCCATTGAACTTCATCCTGTTCCCCTTAAAGGGTAGACTGATACCTCTGCTTTCTCTAAGAAGGCCCTCAATATGTAGAAAACAGCCAAATCTCAGCAGTGCACTCAGGCAGCTGTACATCCTATTCCTTCTCTCAGGAGTTTGGGAAGAAGCTGGTTAGAAGGGCTTAAAAAATGATGTTGCTTGCTCTAAAAATATTGCTCATTTTAATTTCCTGAGGTTTCTAGCATCTCATCAAAGTGTCACAGAATCCAAATAAATAGAGACCTGATGGAGTGCTGAGTTCAGCCAAGTAAAACATAACCCTGTAACACTGTTCTCAGGAAGTTTCTTTCTGATGGATGATAGACAGATGAGCACCACCAAAACTTCCACTCTGTTTTTCCCCTCTCTCCTCTGTCTCCACTTCCAAATACTAGTTAGCATCTTGTTCAAACCCAACAATAGCGTCAGAGCCTCTTTTTGTCACGTTGTTCTGAAATGAGAGCAGATTCCTGAGACCAGAAAAATGTCACACACAGCATAGAGCATTTGGCCCTGGGTTCTCACTTGGCACCACGAGGCTCAATCCTACATCCCAGTTTTGCTTTAGAAGGTATTAAGGAGTTGCTGAGAACAAACTAACATTTAGCACTGTAGCTAGCCAGCAAATCAAACCAAATGGAGTAATTTATTCAATACCACAGATATATTGACCAAAAATAGGCTTAGTGGTCACTCGCATTGTCTTCCCCAAATGCCTTTTGTTACCACTGTGTGGTAATTACTCACTAAAGTGAGTAATAAGCCACATTCATTGTTCTTCTTTGTATTTGGGAATAAAAACTCATGTGTTGTAAGGCAATATGTGTAGATGTTTAAAACTGTCCACACCAGCTTGCAGGGAGAATTTCAGTCAGGATGAGCAACTAATTAACTCTCCAGTACTCTGAATCTTTAGGAAGTTGCAGGGTGTTTTCCAACATTAAAATACACACTTCACATGTGAAAACCTCAGATTTTTCACTTGTTGATATGAAATATTCTTTCTCAAGTATAGTTTTATCCTCATTTGAAGGCCATTTTACACCTCTAAATTGGCATCTCAGGAAGACAGTGATGAATGGGGAGGAGGACAGGGCTTGCCTCTCCATCACCAGCATGCAGTCTACTCTGGAGCAGTCTGGACTCTGGATTATCCTTGGTGCTGCATGACTGTGTTAGCCAGCTACAGTGACAGAGCTTAATTCCTCTCCTCTTTTCTTCCACTGTTTCCTATCAGCCATTGCTGCTATATTCTGGCACAACATTTTCCCCCACCTTCTCTCAGACTCCTCCGAGATGCCACCAAATTACTGTTCTGGGAACAGGAAGGGTGGTGGAGCCATGGCAGTAGAAGAAATAATGAAAACTAACAGGAAGGGAAAAAACTCTCTAATTCCTCTCCTGCCCAAGAAATCTATGCCTGCTAAGTATAAGGCAGTCATGGCTTAAATGGAATAGGGGCTATTAGAAACTGCAAAAGTTAGCCAGGTTGTCTAATTTTTCTGTCTCCTCATTTAACTCTAATTTAAACAAAGTTGTGTGTAGCATTGCCTCTGGAAACAGCGTTGGTTCTAGTGAGTTCCACAAGTGGAAAATAAGAAACAGGGGTATATGGAAACTTTGATGGTAGAAATGAGAAAGGAGAAGACAGAAACTTGTGTTTTTAAAAAAATTCCTTTTCCCAAGAATTTGTCAGTAAAGGAGATGTTTGAGAAAAAGTTTTATGCCTGGTTTATTTTAACAGAGATGTATTGTACCAATAGAAGCTTGTGCAGTATTTACAGTGCAGAGAAACTGTGAAAGCAGTCTTACTCTCCAAACCTAAGCACCCCTTGGCATCTTTGCTTATTAAGATTATCCAAGGCTAAGAGCCTATTAGAGTTATGTTCCAATTGCTCACAGCTTCTGGGCTCAGTGCTAATTCCTTTGCAATTGAAAATAGAAAGATTAGTATCACTGAAGTAAATAGCTCTATTTTGACTGAAAGGCAATATCAGAACCAAAGGCATTGTACAAAACTGTCTAAACTTTAGCTATGCTGTATATAGGCAGGAATTTCAAGAAAGAGATGCAGAAAACCTACTGCCTCAAGATGTTTAATCTCAAAAGTACCTAGAGATCAGAAATCAGTTAAATACCTAAAGGTAGATACTGTACATATTTAGAAGCAACCTAATCTGGGAATGTAGCTCTGTTTTTACCTAGCTCTTCATGCCTCTTTACCTATGACCCTTCACAGACCTTTTCTGAAAAATATGCTCAAGGGATGTCTACAATGTCACATGTTCAGTTTCTAAGGAGAGGGCTGAGTTGCTGGGCCATGCTGGAATCTTGTGGAGAAATGGTGACCTGCTGCTTAGAGCGAGTTAGGAGAGGTGTGGGTTCGGCCCCTTTATTTGAAGCACTCAAACAAGAAAGAGACAAATCTCTTTCTGCACACCAGAAAGGGTGCAGTAAACAGTGCACTTTTAATTTAATTTGTATTAGATCCCAGAATCACAGGATATTCTGAGTTGGAAGGGACCCATGAGGACTGTCAAGTCCAACTCTTAAGTGACTGGTCCATACAAGGGATTGAACCTGTGACCTTGGTGTTATTGGACCAAGTTTTAATTAACTGAGCTAATTTCAGGTGGGTTTTTTGGTTGGTTTTTTTTTTTGTTTCATTGGGGGTTTTTTGATGAGAGAAAAATAATTCAAGAGAACTGGCACTAGAACCCATATCTGCCCACTTTTAGGGCTGAGGATCCCTATTACTATAGTCTCTGAATCAAGGTTGGAATTTTCTCTCTCTTTCTGGCCCTGGGAATCTTGCATTCTTAGATACTCAACATGAAATAAAGGCAAGACAAAGCTGCTCAGGAATCCAAATACCCTGAGCAGAGATACTTTGACTGTATGAGGTTCTAGGAAAAGTATGTGTGAGTGCATGTGAGTGTGTGTATGTCTGTGTGCTTGTATGTGTGATATGGCTGGGGATATGAGCAGTGAGACCACATGCTGGAAAAGAGAGAAAAAGCAGCTTCAACAGTCTGAACAGAACTGCTGTGTAGGCTTGTGGGAAGCCTGGAGAGGTGGCTCTTGGATTAGGGTTCTGGCAGAAAGAGTCTTGGAGGGGTAAGTGAAGAAGCTGTCATAGGTTGTTTAACTTTTTCCTGCGGTCACAGTGTGATTTGTACATTCTTATAAATCAAGTTGCGTAGAAGATATATGAGTAAATCCATTACTAATTTTTCTTCCTGACTGGCAGATCTAAAATGATCTTGATCTAACAGCTGCTTAGATGAAAACATGCTGCTAGTAGCAGTAGCAAGTTTTCTTCTCTGCTCCTGGGTAATGTGAAGATATTTTTAAGGATTTTTGTAATTTTATATTTCAGTGCTGTGCCCACTGCCTCACTACTGCTGCCCCTTTTTCATGGTGTTCAAAGATACTACTGTTTTATAAAACCAGACTTCAGTTTTAGTCCACCATTTCGATCCTTTTGTTTTGAAATAACTCGAATAACTCTGAGTTATCCCAAGAGGAACATAGGCTGGCTTCCCAGATTAGCTGTACTCCTGTAAAGCTTTATCAATTGACTCTAAGTTTGAAGTGAATACCACAAATCAGATCTTTTAGATTACTCCAGGTTTATATAAGAAAGAAGAATCTGAGACTCAGCTGACAAGTACAGACCATAGCAGTAAATGTCACCTGTCTTTTCTCACCATCAGTGCATGGCATGTCACCCACTGACAACAGAGAGGAAGAGTGGATGACAAGGAGATGTACAAGGAAGAGTCCAAAATAGTCTGAGAGGGGCTAAGACTTCCTTTTGTTAAAGGGAGAAAAGATGGTGAAGAAATCAATCACCTTTCTTTTGAAAGAACCCAGGAGACTCCTTTCCTCCCTCTGAGGAAACCCTCTGACTTTTGAAAGGAAAAATGTGACTACAGAAACAAAGATGGCTCAAGCTTAAGAGAAGTGAACGAACTACAGTCTGGCTGCTATGTTGAAAGCAAGTAAATAAATACCTTCCATCTGACCTCAACAACCCAGTAGTACTGACATTCTTTAAGATGTAAATTTAATTTATATACAAATGATGCACACACAGATCCTGCTAGAAGCGAGACAGTGCTCATGATTCACATTTCCTGCTGCACGAGCACCCAGGTGAAAGTTCTCCCCACGTCAGCAGTGGTGTGGGTCTGGCTTAGGCTCAGACTCAGGCTCAGGCTCAGCTTCCACAGCAGTTCTTGGGGCTCATCCCATCAGCTCCCAGCAATATGGACTGTGCTCTGCAAAGCTGTAAAAAGCCAAAATAGAATTTAACTGAATAAATAGTTTAGCAATGAATATTACAAAGTAACCTTTTACTTGGTCTTTAAAAAAAAAAACCAAAACCAAAACACAAAAAACAACTGGAGGATAGATGTTTTGCTGCCAGTTTGTGTGTTTATTTTCCAGTTGCCATAGAAAATAATTGACCTATTTTCTTCCAGGAATAAATATCTTTATTCAAGCTCCCTAAAAAAACAGGCAGCCAAGACTTGCACTGTGGCCCCACCCGTGCTGTCTGCTGCTACAGCCCACAGAGGACAGATTAAGCTTTACCATTTTTAATGAGGCTTTTGAACTGTTGGATGAAAATGTGTTTCTTACAGTACATTTATCCTGCTGACTCCTACTGTTTCAGACCAAAGATTTGATTCTAATGAGAAGCCTATGTAAAGAAGACAAGACATTCAACAGGGTCATTGCCCTGGTCTCATTCCTTGCCATCTCTTTAAATCCTCCAAACAGACAACTAAGTCACCTTTCAAAATGTTTCTCCTGGTCAGACCCTTTTCTTTTCCCTGCTCTGGATACATAAGGGCTTCATAAAAAGGCCAATGAATTTACAGGAAGAGTTGATGGCATCAGAATTTCAGTGCTAAGTAGATTATCCTTTGTTTCTGGATAATTTTCTTCCTTTTGCTCATGGATATAAAATTGAGTCCCTTTGAATCTCCTCATGCAGCTCCCCTCTGAAAACCAGCCCATTTGCTTCATTACCCTCTCTGTAGCCCCAGAAAATATACTCAGACAGTACTCCAGTCACTGTTTCTCCTCAAACTAGTCCCTGAATATTCATCTCTGTGCATATTGTTCGTTTGCATACTTCTGTCCACTTGAAATCATGCTAAAATTATTTCTGCCAGATTATAGGCAGTGTTTCTATTTATACATCATGGATTTGTTTTTTCATTGCTGCTAAGCACTGCACTGAATCTCTAAGAGTTTTATCTGTTCATTGTTCAGTGGTGTACACTGCAAGTGGCATACATGGCAGACTGAGAGTGTCTGGAGCACTCCTACCTCATTTGCTGAAAATGTGGAAGCAGCACAAGGATACACAAAATGAAAGAACAGCCTTGTTATTCTGATTTGATTTGATGTACCTGAATAGATAGTTGTCAGGAATAGCCATGGCTGCTTTTGTTCTTCTAGTGCAAAAAAAAGTGAGCATCTTCATACTGACCTACTAGGCAGTCAGAAATACCACCCAGAAGGAGGACTAGGTAGAAAATTCCCCAGAACCTTCGGTGTAACTGTGTTGTTCATTGGGCCATATTTGAACCCAGACTTGCTGCTCTTCCTTGTGTGACTGAAAGGTCCGACTTGGCAATGGGATCAGGCACGTAGTAGAGGAGACAGTCAGGGCATACCCTGCTCAAGCACCCACCCCCATGGGCGCTTTGCTCTGCCTGGTGGGTGCTGCTCTTCCACCAGGCCCACAGGGACAGCCCTTGGCTGCCCTGGGAGCTGCAGGGATGTGGCTGGTGTGCTGTACGTGGCAGGCACTGCAGGTGTGAGCACGTGCCACACACGCCCTCCAACTCTGCCCTCCAGACCCCTCCTGGAATGTACCGTGGGGACAGTTGTATGTGGTTCCCAAGCCTATTTATCACTTCTCCAAAGGGAAATGGCTGTAATCCGCACATCCTGCCCCCCAGCTACCCTTATAGAACATCGTATATGCTTCAAAACATAGCTGTTTAAACCAATCAATCTCATTTGTAAATTCCTCCTAAAAATATGCAAATAATCAAAAATGCTTTCTTAGTGCACATTACAAGATTATTTCATATATTAAATTAATGTTGAGGAGAGCTGGAATTTCTGAGGTAAATATGACTGATGACCACTGGAAAAAGGAAAGGAAAATTATTATTTACTCAGTGTTGACTGTAACGCCAGATTAAAGAAAGAATGGTTTTGATCTTATGTCTTCCCTCTAAGTTTTCATGTATGTGAGTTAAGTAATCCCAAAGATGCTCATGAGTATCACCATTCCAGCATGACACATTGCTTCTTCATGTTCTCCATGGATTGATAGCCAGATAAATAGAGGCAATGTTTATTTTGCCACTCAGCAGATCTTTCAAATATTATCACTGTGGCATATTTCCTTTGTTTTATTTTATTTCAAGTGGAATTCTGTTTAAGACTTTAGGTCACCGCTTTGCACCCTTGGGCTGGGTACAGATCTTTAACCAAGCCACTGTAAACAAATGGTGGTGATTTCCATGTGATTGCAGATCATGACAATGCTGTGGGAACATTTTCTTTAAATGCTATGTCACTTTCACCTACTGCCTTCAGGCCAGTGCATGACATGCAGTAAGTGTCAGGCGAAATGTCACATCTGTGAGGAAGAGCTTGTGTGAACGTCAAACTGGAATGTGGAAAAATGGTGTCACATACCCTGTAATCTAATACCCTCCTCCCTTAAAAGGGATGTTTTCTCTATGGAGATATGTGTTTACCAAAATGACTTCTGCTTGAAGTTCAACAGAAACTAAACTTATCTATTTATCCCCAGTTTTCTTGGGAAGCTCTTGCTGCAGTGGTTCAATTCCAGGACCTTGTATATTTTGCTGACGTGATAAGAGCCTTTAAACAAATAAACTCAGCAAATGGAAAGAAGAGGAATTAAATTAATTTGTGTTATGGCTTGAGAATAGCAACCTTCTCCTAGAACATGAGAATAGCATCCTACCCCTAAGATTCCAAGTCTTAGGAGAGTCCCTGTTCTTATATTTGGAAGAATCCAACCATAAGAATAGGGAAGCTATCTAGTGATGTTTCGATGGTGCACAGTCAGTTCTGGAATTTAAGGACTTATGATGCATTATGTGAAGGGTCTCTTTTCTCTTTGTTTTGAATATGTCACCTGCTATTTGATATCCATAGTTCTTATATTAGAAAAGTCAAGGGACAACTAACTCCTATTCATCTTTTCTTTGCTACTCTGTTTGCAGAAGTCTACCACAGCATCTCAGTTGTTTTCTGGGCCATGCGCTGTTCCTCTCAGGGAAACCATTGTCTGGCTTCAGTGGCCCTTCTTGTCCTTGTCTTTGTAATTTCTATTTTTACTACACGTTTTGAGATGATGGCACTGGAAGTGCACAGAGTTTTCAAGTTCTGGGTCCACTATGGAGTCGTGCCATACTCTTTTTCAAATATTTTCCAGCATTTTAGCAGCTTATTTGTTCATTAGTAAAGGATACCTTTCAAAATCTCACTCCTGAATTACAAAAATGGTTTCTGAATCTAATATGTATATAGGATTGTTTCTTCTGCAGGCATTACTTTATATTTGTTCACTCAGTTTCATTTGTTGTTCTATTACTGCCTTAACATCACAGGGATCTCCTGCAAACCTTTGCAGTCAGCTCTCATTTTGATTACCTTGAGCAATACAGTAGCATCAGCAAATTTTGCCACTTCACTGTTTAACCCCTTTTCTAGCTCACTGATTATATTCTCTGCCACTAAAGAGAATATACCTCTTTAGCTGCTGTTTTTAATGGTTTTGAATTGTTATTTCTGACAAATTTAAGGAATTCCTTTCCGCTGGTATCAAGGTGGTTCTAAACAAAATGTTACGTGTAACAGCTAATAGTTCTGCTATTTCAGCTCACAATGCTTTACAACTCTGCTCTGTACCACATCTGGGTACAGTGATCTGTTACTGTTCACTTTGTTGATAGTTCCACTTCCACTGACAACTCAGTTCATGACACATCCTCAGACTCGTCTGCTAGGAAGAAAGAGTCTGATGGGGAAATGTTCCCAAAGTCTCCAAAGAAAGCACAGCTACAAAATTTTTTGTACTGTTTCTTCTCTGACCTCATGTTTCCTGAGCACTCCCTTTTATGCTTGGCCATCAATGGCCCTGCAAATTTTCTGGCTGGCTTTTTATTGCTCATCTATTTGTAAAAGAATCTCTATGACATTTTATGTCTTTTTTGAGCTGTTCCTCAAACTCTTTTCCAACATGCTTTCACATGCATTTATATTTAACCTGCCAGTTTTTATGTGATTTTCCATTTTCTTCCTTTCATTGTAGCCTCAGATATTTGAAAGCCTGTCTTCTTACTTCAAACACCTTCCATTAACCTGATATTAAATCTTGTGAATTGATTTCCTGGGCTCATGGTGGAGTGTGCTGATATATCTGAAGTCTGTGTGGTGGAAGTCCTGAAGTCCTCCCATCCTTCTGAGTCTTTGATATACTGTCTGTAAATACTCTTAATGTTAACTGCCAACATTTAGTCTTTAGTTGCCCCTTTTTGTTGGTTTGGGTTTTTTTTTCCAGTCAGAGTTGTCATTTTTATATATTTGGGGGTTTGTTTGTTTTTGGTTTTGTTTTTTTCTATCAATCACTACTTAAATAAATAGATTTTGGAGACTTGCTGGTCCGCAAAATTGTCATTGCCTTTGGGACCTTGCCACTGCCCTCTCACTTGTCTGAATACCTGGTCCCAACGATTTGTCTTTATGTGCCCCTTTCAAACATGATGAGAGATTTTGCCCATGTCCTGTTTTCAGCCAAGACATCATACACCCAGTAACACATTGCCTCATTCAAATGGGATCCTCTGCATTGCAAGTGCTCTTTCTTCCAGTGAAATATTCCCTTCCTGGAACTATTTAAGTGGATCAACATTCAACTTGCCCTTTTATTTCCAGGCATACGGGTAATTGTGTAGTGCCATCTCAGACTCTGCAATGAAACTGTCAGTCATGCAATTGTGTCATCACACTACATTTGATAAATCGGTCACAGCCCTGTTTATACATGCCATCATGTCACCATCACTGCCTCTGCCCTCAAACTGAGCATCTTTGTTATGCACCCTCTTCATCTGAGCTCAGAAGCAAGCCGCTCAAAGTCACATTTTCAGTGGGTTGGTGTAGAACAGGGCACTGAGCTTACTGACCTCACTGAATACTTTATTACTGAATAAGTAAATTATTAAAATTCATACAGGCAGAAAGAGACAAAAAGGAAACTATGCTATAAATAGAACAAACTTGCTGCTTGAGAGTTAAGCAACCATCCATACTCATCTACTAAATTATTTAACTCACTCCTGTAATTCATTAGTTTCTTCCAGTATGAAAAATAGGCACTTGTTTCTATGGCAATCCTCTGAATTTACATTGAGCTGAAGATCTAGATAGCCCCTGATATTTTGCAGGGGTTTTTATGTGCTTAACCAAAACATATAAACTCAAGCTTACCTTTATTTTTCAAAGATATCCTTGAGGTTACCTCTGGGTCTATACACTGATGACAGCTATAACACAGTAGAAAAATGAATAAGGGAGGCTTAAATTGGTTTCATCAGGATGTTACAGCCACAGTAACCTTGACATAAACCAGCTGCAAGCTTCTCAGGCTAAAACAGTCCTGAGATGAATCAGTTTTAATAATACTTCTGGCTTGTGCACCATTTTAACTGTATCTGAAAGTCCTCCCTGTTTATTGAGTTCAAGAGATATTGTTATTATTCAGTTTTATTTGCATGAGTCACGTAAAACTTAAGCAATAAGCTGCCCACATGCTATGTACTTTGGAGAGTCCTAAGTGACCTGTAAAGAAGTTTGTGGTAAATGCCTCTATCATAGAGCTTGGCAGACAGACCCAAGTGTAACCATGAAGCTCAGAACGAACCTTCTGTCTGTGTACAAAAGGCCAGAGTAAGGGAATGCTCATTCTTAGCTGCTTTCTTCAGGTCAGATTGAAGGGTAGGCCTGGAAGTGCCTGATCCACCAGCAGTTGTGTCACTACCATATCTTACAAATGGTGCAAGGCAACCCTGTCTGTCCACCGTTCAGTAAAGTTCACTATAAGGTCAGTATATGTAAGTATTAGCAACTTTACTCACCTCAAGTCCCATATCTGGATGCTTGTTATTCTCTTCATTTATTGTCTCAAGTGATCAAAAGTATGCATGTTTTAACAAGTTGCCTTGGCACATAGTGGATTTCTACAGCTGTCACAGTGTTTGATGTTGCTTAAAAATGGACTGAAAAGTTTTGGGACTTCATCTGCATTATGACTAGCTTGCATTCAGTCTCACTTTGAAGACAAATCCTAGTGATAACCAGGTTAAGTCTGATGGTACCAAATTCCTGTTTGATATTTCCAGAATGCTTTATCTCTGCCCCTCTGGTCAACTTTTTATTTCCTTAGCAAGGGGGAAAAACAGAAATAGCCTTTGAAAACAAGTCCAATTGCATTTTGCTCTGCCTTGAACCAAGCATTTCTGAGGCTACTTTGGATCATGATCTTTGAATCTGAATTTATCAGTCACTTGAAATATAAAGGATTAAAATGTTGTTACAGATGGATCTTGCTGGTTCAACAATATCACTCACAAGCCTTTTTGAAACAGGGAACATTTTGTGTAATTCTGACACTCAGCTTGGTGCAAACCAACATAATCTGAGAACCTCTGCATGCATGCTCGTGATGGTGATCTTAGCACTAAGGACTGCAGTGTCAAAATCCTAGTATCTGTCTGGTACCACAATTCAAAAGGGTTACATAAAACCCCCCAGAAATAAAATCAAAGAACACTGACATTAGCCTATGAAAAGATGGATTTAGGGGTAGGAAACTGGATATAGTCTGTGCTACAACAATAAGAGTTGCAGTAGTGGGATAGAAAATAAACATAGATGATGAAAGAATGTGTAAGATGGTAAACCAAGTAAGACCTCAGAGGTAATCTTGCACACAGGGATTCTAAATATTTGACAATAGATGCTCCTGGTGAAAATCCCTCTTAGCTGTATTGCACGTCTCTAACTGCGGAGTGTTTGGGCACATGTCAGTTTAATCATACCATGTGAGTTAAATGCCAGCAAATTCCTATTACTTCTGTCATTTCCTACCTTACAGTCCCAATTTATCTACAAACAAAAGACATACATCCACAGATGTTGCTTCTATATTTGCAGAATAGACAAGGGAGTGTGTAAACAGTCCAATTTCTTGTTGTTTGGCTTAAGGTCATCACTGTAACCATCCTTTCTAAAAATATCATCAACACTTGCAGTTGGTTGTGTCTGAATGAGTGATCTCAAAAATGTATGCTTCTGGTGTTCCTCTTTGTCAGCATCTTATGATTTTCTCTTCAACAAAGGGAATGCAAATTGCACTTTACGGTAGTGGCGAGACCCTTCACAAAGTAGAAACTCACAGCTTGAGAAAGGAACATTTACAGAACTGGATTTGCTGACTAAATGATCTCATTGCCATCACTGAACCAGAACAGAGACCTGATTGGAGATGACTGTTCAGGAATTTGAGGACAAAATGTAATGTCACTGGAAAGTGCTGACCTGTCAAAAGCAACATACTCTTTGGGAATAGTTTGGTTTCAATAAACTTTTTCTGAATCACAGTTGTATTTCCTTTCTGACAATTCATGTGAAGGGCGGTTCAGGAGTTGTTCTTTCAAAGGTCTAAAGCTCTGGCCAGCCCTGGCAAAGCTTAAAATGAGTTGAGTTGGAAGGAGTTGAAGACTCAAAGTTTACAGTTTGTGAAGAGAAAGGTGGTTTGCAGAAGAGAGCACTTGACAGGAAGAAATCCCCCTACATGCCTGCAGAGAGCAAGGCCCATTGCTCAGCACTCCTGACAGAGGACCAGGCAGAAATGATCCAGCATCACAGGCTCCATCCCGGTAGCAACGGGACTGCTCCTCTCATTTCCATCCCTGCAAAACCTCGCTGGGAAAGGGGAAGGGCCAAACAGCACCAGTCTCTGCCTGGTGTCAAGAAGGAGGATGAGGATGTTGCCATTACAAACTTGGGAAGAAGCACCTCAGAGAGCAGTTCTTCATAAATCTTGGTTCCGTGGGTATAGACCTGGTTTGGGGCTTGAGAAATCAAATTAAAATTTTGAGAGGATGAGTTAATGGCACAATGGTGGTGGTCCCCATGTAGATTTATTCTGTACTTACAGAGCATGCAAGGCACAGGTCTGTCTGCTCTTCAGGCTAGTTGATGCTTAAAGATCCCCAAATTTCAAGTCCCTTGCCTGTGCAGCTGGAGGATTCCCTTCTTGCTGACCTCCCAGGATAATATGGAGCTCAGGAGCTCTGGGAGCCTCAGTTCATGCAGGACGTCACAAGATTTCCTCTCTCCTCAGTGGAGGACTGGGTGTCAAATGTAGACACTGCAGTTTTTAGGCTGCCTGGTCTGGAGTTAGGAGCTGGAAAGCCAGGATATAGGCGGGGGCTTTTGAGTGTCCTGGGCTCTCTGCCACAGAACAGAGCACTGTTCCTGGCTGCAAGGCTGCGGCAGCAAACCTGCTGGGAAGTCCCCAGGAGATAAGTCAGCTTCCTAGCCTTTTGAAAAAACAAAAACAAACCCCAAAACATAAACATAAACAAAGCAAGAAGACCAAAGAAATCTGGCAAGGGGATGACAATGCCTGTAGTTTCTGTTTCAGATCAGAAGGGAAATATTCTGTGTTGCAGAGTACAAAAACTGAAGTCTTAGGCAATTCTGCTTGCAGCTTCAAGGCCCCAATCTTTGCAACTGCTTAGGCATCAACAGGCTCACAGAGGCAGAGCAAACTGCATAGTTGCTTCAGCTCTTCTCTGGGGAATGTATTTAATGCATATTCAGACTTTAGAGACAAAATATATGTGGCTCACATTAAGTCAGTACTTCTCTACCCTATTTTCATCAGGACACTGACCTCTGTGTCTCTCTTGTTGAGATTGGTCAATCAGAATATTGTCATTGATAACTACAGCTGCCTGTCTTTTTCATAAATGCTTCAGATAGCTGAATGTATCACATGAATTCGACCCCAAGGAAAAAAAAGCACCATCACTTTCTGTCCTTGCTCTATGATAACCATAGGAGCAAGACTAAAGAAATGTTGTATCCCATACCCTCTGGAGAATCTGCCAGTCTCAATACTCTTTTATTTATGCTGGCGTTAAGTCCACAGATGCCCAGGGAGTATCAACACATATTTCTTCTGAGCCTTGCCTGTGTGCAGCTCTTGACAGTTAACACATGGCAGAATCTTATGGAAAAAGACTGAGAGGCCACTCACATGCTTGGACACTCCAGCGAGGACTTTAAAGTATGCTGGTGAGTAGGATCCAGGTTCCCACTTCCCCTGAGAGCAGCACCTCTTTCTGCCTCTGCTCTTCCTGCTGTCAGTCCTGCAACAACCCCTCAGCCCTTGCTGGGCTGCTGCTGCTGAGGTTGGTTTGCAGGCAAGGCGTGGCAGCCCTCACTGTCTTGTGAAACCTAAATAGCTGGAGAAGTATTCTGGGAGGAGTAATATGTACAATGGTCAGTCCAGAGCCTGAAAGCCATCCTGGGCTTTGCTTTCTTGGTCACAGTGAAAGCTGTTGGTGAAACTGAGGGTTGGAAACCAGAGTTTCGAGCTGTTGTGTGCCACAATCAATCTTTTTAAAATATTCACTGAGGAAAGAACTCTCTTCTGGAGCACATATTGTTTACAGGCTGAATTCCATGCTGAGGTAGATATTTATAGCTTCTATGAATGTTTTAAGGAGAACAGCCTCTGACTTCCATAAGGTATGAGGCTCTAATAATACAATACTTGCAGGGCTTGGACAAAATGTGTGGTGGCCTTTTTTTTTTTTTTTGTAGCCAGTGCATGGCAAAGAAAGAAACATAAAATGAACTACACCCATGCTGATGCCAGTAATCACAGTTACAGATTGCATAAAAAGCAGATGGAGTCTCTTTTTTCTAGGGCAATCTCCTAGTTGGCTGCTAGTTTTGTTATCATTCGCTGTTCATTACTTTGGGGGTTTTAAGAGTTTCATATACACAGGAGAATAAGCAACCTGGCAATTCCATAAAAAGCCACAATAATGATATGCATTATATGCTACTGATGTATTTCCTTAATATAGTATCAAGCCCATTTTAGCTGCATTTGTAGAGACACAGTGACACCCAGTGGTTATTAAAAAATATTATAGACTGACCCATAAATTATTTGGAGCACTGAGTCTGATCCTTAACTAAACTAGCTCATATGCATTCCAGGATCAGAAAAGTTCCAGTGTGTGCTGTTCACTGGGGAAAAAAAAGTGATTCAGTACCTCTTTCTGTTTCATATATTTTATTGATGCTCCAAAACTAAAAGAAAATAGAAATACACAGAACTAATCATACAAAGCAAAGAATAATAGAAATGTCATAAGTCTGCATCTTTTTAGTTTACATTCTGTACGTTCCTCTGAAAAATTCCTTGAAGAAAAGAAAACTCTAAACCTGTGGATTCTTCCAGCTTCCCACAATAACATGAAGTTAAACAAATGTTTTCACAGAGCCCTTGTTAAATAAAGTCATATTGGCTCAAGGACAACTCAAATAATTAGCTGTTTTCATTTGCCACAAAATCTTTGCTAATCAAGTCTGTAGAGGAAATGTTCTCTGTTGTCTTTAAGTATCTTTAGGATGGTCTACATTCAGTTTATTATTCCATCTTTATTTTAGCATTTTGGATAGCAAATCTCCTCTTACAGTTGACAGTGTGTGAAGACCACACCATATTTTAAAGAACAAATCTGATTTTGCTCTGTCTCTGAAGTGTAGATTGATATTTTACTGTGTTGGGGTTTTTTCCAGGGGCCAAATGAGTCTTGCAAATGGAAATTCAGTGCAAAGTTTAATGAAGAAAACAAATTACTCTTGCATTATTTTAATGCAAATAAGAAGATTCCTCCTTGAAATCAGTGAATTCTGAGGAGTGATTGCTGATTTCTAATATGTGTGTAACTGCTCAGGGGTGTTGGCCCAGGTGATTCATTCTGTTGCCCATCTGCCTCAAGATACACACTTATAGATTGACTTATCCTTGACTGTTGTGGGATATTAGATTCTCAGTCATCTCCCAGGCTGTGGCTTTAATGAAATACTTGGGTTTGTCCAAGAGCCTGAGTTAAAAACCTCCTAGACACCCTTGCTTCTCTTCATGTCATCCTGGAAAAGGTTTGTTTCCACCAATTACACACATTCATCTTCTAATATATATGTCAGAATGGGGGTTGTTTAGGGTTTTTTAAGGCTTATCTGTGACCTGACGTATCCTCTTGCCCTGAGTGAATGAGCTTCTCCCAGAATCTTCAAGTGAGACACCATTGCTACCACTGCACGGAGCTAGGTGTGCTCCACACTTGTATCTTAGAACCTGGAAATGGTCTGAGGTAATTTTGAGTAGAGAATATAATGGAATGTGAATAGAGCTTTGGAGGCCTGTGTGTGCCATGAAGATGGACTTTCTACAAGTGTCTCCAGATCAATCAATTTCTCTTTGGATACTGGGATGCTTGCAGGCTTGAAGAGAAATGACCCTTTGCTGTTTTCACTATTATATTTTTATAATTTGGAGGGGAAAACAAATCTAAGTTTCAACACTAACAAACCCTTTATTGTTGTTCCTTTTTTGCCTTTTGGCAGGTGGTACCATTTCATCCAAATCTTAGGCTAATTTTTCAGGTCCTAGTCTCTATAGAATTTGAGCAGTTGCAGCTCCCACAAAAGTAATCTGATCATTCCTGTATCCCAGTCAAAATCTAGTTAAATACATTTTACTAAAAATCACTTTCTATCAAAAAAAAGTATGCCAGGGAAGATTCACAGGGAAAAAAGGAAATGGAGGAGAAAAGAGTAAAGCTAAGGACGAAAAAGGAAAGCAAATGCAGAGGAACAAATTTAAAGTGTTGCTTGCCAGATGGGAAGGCATCTCTCTGATCACAAACAGTCCCAACTTAATTTCCCTCCTACTGAAGCCCAGTGTGTTTTCATACAGGAGGACTAACACAATAAGGACATTAATACTCTTCTTGCGTGCGAGCTGGTTATTAGAGACACACAACAAGGAAGGTGATCAGAGAATACTTGTCACATGCCCAAATTACCCTCATTCAAGGAAATTGCCACCTCAATGCATCATATGAGGCAGGTCAAGCCTAGGGTGAAGTAAGCTTTCCATGTAAGAATTTTAATTAGCAATGAGCACAATAAAATACATAAGCTGCTGAAAGTTAACAAGTGCTACTGTTTGAGATTTATGTTCAAATCCATGCTGTGTCCTTCCCTTTCCTCACCACTAATGGATTAGCAATATACTGGATAGTAATCAACAAATATTACAATCATCCTTCTAATCTTATTAACAAACTTGTAAGAAGCATTAAGGACACATTTATACCGCTTGTGGGAAACAGTCCAAATACAACGAACCAAAAGCTGCTTATCTACAAGCAAAACCAGCATTATATGAGTGAAGGGGGCCAAGTTAATCAGAGCTATCAAGAGACTAATTCAGGTCCAGAGGGCTGGGAAGGCAGATTAAATGATCGTTCATAAATCATTGAAAGCATACACTATACCATATTGTAGCAACAAACAATGATCTCCTGTAGGGTGCAGTTTCCTGCTTTCTATATATCTGTGTTTTGACAATTTAGATATCTCATCAGCATCTTTTTATCCTGAAGTTGTGAATGTGTAGCAATAGCATTATAACTCAGCTTATTAATCATCAGATCTTTGGGAAGGAAGGGCATAGACTGTAAAAACAAACCTAAAATTGTTCATGTTTGTAGGCAGCACTACTGTGCTTACTACAAGCATGTACAAAATATAAAAAAATATGATTCAATATATTGTGGAGGAAAATGGGGGAAAACAACTGAAAGAATGTGAAAAGTCAGCTTTATATGTCTCAGGATCCTTTGCTTTATAGGATAGAGGGGAGGACACTGCTGGCTAATTTTTCACTTTAAAAATATTTTAGAGAAGTACTGAAATGTGCTGGTTTAGTGAGGAAAACAGCACACCAAAATGTAAGCTTATTCAGTGACTTCGCAATGGAACAACTGGGGTCTGGTCTTATTATGCTTTTCTTTAGGTAGGATTGAGACTATCCACAGGCTACAACTGACTCCTCTTTAGAACAGTCTTCCAATGGCCCACCCATTTTTGAAAGTGATTAAAACATTGCTCTTCAGATGTTTGCTTTTTTTTTTGCCCTGTCAACAGCCCTAAGAAAGACTTTCCCACTACTTATCATAAGTAAAAGATTCCTCCAAGGAGTACAGTTAATGGCACTTGCTTCTGATCTCACAAGACATGGAACACACTCCAGCTCTCTACACAACATAATATTCCCCATTTGCAGTGCCTGTTTTTCTGTTGCTATGCATTAGAGTATTTACTTACATCAGCACAAAGGGAAGGCGTAAAAGTCTGCCATTGCAGTGCAGCCCCTCTGGAAACATGATGCTCTGGGATAAAAGACAGCACAATACGTTGGGAAGAAGAAAATAGTCCTTTAATTACAATAATTAAATTATGCGTGATTTTGTTAATTTTTTCATAGAAAACAGAAGGTCTTCAGACCGGAACAATAAGGCTGAATACCACAAGAAGATAAAAAAACAAGTGAAGTCAGCAGTTCAATTTGATAACACTGTCAAATCAATTGTACAGATTTGTCCCCAGCTGTCTGACCAACATCATTTGTTCATTTTTGTGACTTCATGGGCATGTTTTTCAGTTGTCTTCTTTCCTTTTCTCTACTGCAAAACTTTACATATCCATTTACAGCTCAATCAGGAGATTGCCTCAGTTCTCACATAGCCCTTTGCCTTTTGGCATAGCATCAGACACAAGCCCTCATCTGTCTCTTATTTTCTTTCTCAGCCTCACCAAAATTTGACTGGTCTATAGCTCACATTTCCAGCTTGGTCCTATTATGTCTGAGATGCCAACTGGCAACAAAACTGCACAGGCACCTGGAGTACAAAGTAAATATTTCTTGTTCATTCTAATTTCTCTGCATTGTGTCAGAGCAACTGGTTTGCTCCCTAAGTTTCTCCCTAAGGTCCCTTAATTGCAATCATCCTCAAAACAAAACAAAACAAAACAACAAAAAAAACCAAAACCAAACAAAAAGCAAAAGCAAAACCAAACCAAACAAACAAAAAAGATTATCCATCTCCATTCAAGTTCCAGGACTGAACTTTTACCACCATCTGTCCAAGATCTTGTTCTTACAAAGGTTCCCCGCCTGCTCTACACACACTTCTTCAGTGTGTAGAGCTGAACTGTAGTTCAACAATAGCCATTAAATCTATTCTGTCAGCAGCTTTCTAGATCTGAGCTTTTGCAAATTTAAACGGAAAATAAAGACCTTTGAAGATATGTTGGTTGTTCCAAACATCTGCCCACATCCTTGTACATTAATTATGAGGCCTAATAGAGCTCTTTGGTTTGTATCATAAGTCTTAACTGTCAGAGTGGATTTATACTTCTCAAGACAAGAACACTCAGCATGCTGCAACTCAATATCCAGCAGAAAATAGAGAGCATGCTTTCCTACTTGTTTTTTCTTACAGAACAAAGGTGGGGAGGGCAAGAGATTTGACTGGGTCTGCAGGATCTGGTGGCACTAATAAAGAGTAAACAAAGGAACATGCAGAATAAAAATAGTCTTTCTAATTTTTCATCATTTCTACTATAAACAACATTAACTATAGTCTTTGATGAGAGGACAGTCTGCTGAGGAAGTAGGAAGGAAAGAACCCAAATACAGCTGTAAGAAGAGAGATGCAGGGCTTAATAAGAGCTTTAACATTTTGATCAATTTGAAAGTGAGCTTCGAAGTTCTGCTAAGCAACTAAGAAATTGAAAGGATTGAAATCTTTAACTGTTGATGAGAGTATCTTCTTTATTGTATGATGCTGAGATCCCTGTTCTGGAAAAATGAAAAATAAGTATTTACTACAAAAATCCATGTGTCTGTTTTCACAGACACACCCTAGTAATTTTAAACCAATTTTTCTATTTTGTTCAGCTTTATTTGGGTTTGTGTCTATATATTTGATACAGCATTTTTCTGCTTGGGGAAAAAAAATTATCCTATGCCACATTTTGTCAACACAGATAACATACACATTTTCACTGAGCTCAATTCTTTGCTGAATTGAGGTCATGCCTTTGAAGGATCCTAACTACAGGAGAAAATGCTATATTTCTTCTCAATGGCAGGGCAAAAGTACCTGAACAAAACAGCTTTGAAGCACGTTTCAGCACAAAACAGAATGCACAAGCACAAGTGCTTATAAGGAGATAACACAAAGTTAATGGGATCATGAGGTACAAGCATTCACAGTTCAATGCTCCCTAGAGAAGTGAAAGAGCAGTTCTAACTTGTGTTCCTGTCCCCTCATTCCAGTGGCAGACTGGAAACTAAGACTGCTGGTTTTGGTTGGCCATCACTTTTTACAGAAGTGGCCAAGTGACTCCTCTGTTCTCCTTCCCTGTGTTTGGAGCTTCCTTATGTACACAGTGCTCTCCTGGGATATGTGTGTACTATGAGGGCCTGGAGACTGCATTCTGGCTTCTCTACACCAGGAACTAAAGGTATCAGAAGATGACCATCTTCCTGTAAAGTGGACAACAATGTGAACTTGAGAGCACACCTACAACTTTGTTATAATGTCCACGTGTAAACTCTTACCACATGTTAAATGAGAGATGGCTTCCTGTGGAAGAAAGCAATGGTGACTTCTTTTATAAGTCAAAATGGTGGTAGATTAAAGATGGTAAAAGTCACTTGAAATAAACTATCTGGTGTTTTGCTGTAAGAATTTGTTTGTGGCAAATACAGAATAGCTGTTTACATATCTGTTTAATGCCCTCTATTATAGAACTAATATACTCTAAGCATCCTGTTGTCATTATTTTGGAGGTATAACTTTTCATAGGCATATTCTGTCTCAGAAATAAATTTTCCCATAGTGAATTGTAGAGATGTAATTATACTAGAATTGCCTTTCCAGCAGGAAAACCTTCTCTGTGCTAGGTCAGTAAACTATAATATCTAACTGGAAAAAAAACACCTGGTAAAACATCCACCTATTATCCATCAGATTGCAGACTTTGTTACCTTTTTCTTAAGAGCTTTCCCTAATCTCTATAGTTAAATTTCAAGGCTAATAAAAATGAGCTCCCTAAAAACACACAGATAAAGTGAACACTCCTTGAAATCATTTAAAGACCAAGAGGTGTTACAGGTTGCAGGATCTGGTGCTAATGCAAGATCATCTCTGCCTTAATTTTTTCGTCCTGTTTCTTTCAGAAGAGGATGAGATACTACACTCACTCCAGTCTGACTTGCAAACATGGAAATCCAAATAATTCTTGACCTGCTGATTCAATATGTAGTTCTAAAGAAAAGCATTTCTCAAATATGAAAGACTGCAAGTTCACTAGGAAAGCTCTTTTTTAGCCTTCTCTCTCAACCAAAACAAAACTAAACCATTTCTCGTAAGTCATGTTTTCTTTAGCTATTCTTGGTGCTCTCTCTCAACTTCTTGATACGTTTCTTCATAATCATACTGAGGCTGGGCAAAGATTTGTTTTTCAGGACTCACCAGCACATGTATTTTGGAATAGCATAATTTTTCCAGGCCTTCTTCAGAGAAGAGCTCTGATTCTTTTCTGTTATGCAAATAAGTCTCCATTTATATTAATGAATCTGATGACTCATTCCCAGCTACAGCCCTTTACTTCTCTCTGTAATGAATTTCCTATCGTTGTTTTTGAACGTCCTCTTAAATGCATCCAATTTTATTTATGGTTTTGTATTCCAATAAGGCTTGTAAACCTTCCAACCTCAGTATCATCTGAAATTTTGTAAGTGTATCCTCCATTCTGTCATTTAAGCCATCAGTCAAAATATTGTTTAGAACAAGGAAGGACTTCATATCATAGAATCATATGCTTTTTTCTTCTCTTAAAGAATTATGTATTGATTGGCAAAACACACATATTCAATTAGTAATATTACTCTTATTATTCTTACCTAGAATTTCCACAGCATCACTGATGATACAGCAGTTGACCAGTTGCATTTCTACAAGGTCACTTCGTTCATCAGGGACTCATCTTACAATGTAGGTTATACCATCCTCAATAGCTGTCAAATGATTCATGTATAATCAGCGTAGCTTCCTCAAATTTCTCGTACCTTC
The DNA here is from genome assembly GCA_035222235.1 of Margarornis squamiger. Classification (NCBI taxonomy): domain Eukaryota; kingdom Metazoa; phylum Chordata; class Aves; order Passeriformes; family Furnariidae; genus Margarornis; species Margarornis squamiger. Next base: position 34,067,118 of record JAWWTY010000106.1, on the reverse strand, counting down.
AGCTATGAATGGAATAGGGGAAAAAAAACCAAAAAAAAACAAAAAAAAACCAAAGCAGGTCATGTTGTTAGGTGAACTGTTTTATAATGTCTTGATCACAGCAAACAGCTAGACAGAATTAGATGTTTACTGCCTCACATACTATATCTATATTTTGATGCCATGAAATATATGGTAAGTTTTGTTTGAAAAAATGATAAACACAGACTACTGATCAGCTACTTTATCATGTAATCAATATAAACTACCCCTCGGCCCAGGGAAAGTAACTCATAAAAGATCAGTGGGACTTTCCTGTGTAACAAATCCAGGACAAGCTTTCTTTTTCCTGCCATCAAAGGCAGACATATGAATTGCCATCTCCATTTCAGTAACTGGATTGTGTAGCCCTGGCAAACATCATTCAGACTTTTCAACCTTGGTATCCAGTGACTGACCTCACAGAAAGTCAGCAATATGTCAGGTGAAAGAACCTTTGCAATCTGACTTGCAGTTCATGCAGATTAGCTAATTCTGGAGTCAGTCTGTTGGACTTGTTTGACTACAGTATGCATTACTAACTTGAAAGGAGAACTCCGATACTTTGTGGCATTTAGGATACAGAACGAAGCAAGACTTCAGTGCAAATGCATAAGAAATTACTTTTCTAAATTAGATAATAGGATTTTCAAGTTGTAATAGTGTACAAACTTCAGTGGTTGTTAAACCATTCCCATTCTCAGCACTATATACTTCATTGTGGTGTGAATTAAGAGAGAGTAAGCAGCCAAGCATTGCAGTGCTTGTCAAAAGCTGTCTCCATATTATCTGAAGTTTCCTTCTTTACAAGTTTCCTCCTTGTACAATTACTTAATATCTTGCTTGCTTAAAGCATAAATTTTGCAATGCCTTTCTGTTGCCAGAAACATACAGAACTGTTTCTTGATGTAAAGCAAGTTCCATTTCATAACTTCAATATTGAAGTTATGAAAATTCAAAACTCAATAACTTCATAATTTCAATATTTGAAATTTTCTCATATAGCAGTTATCAAAAACCTGGCTTTCTGTCCAGACTTAATGGTCAAGTTAGTAAATATTTCTGCTACCAGTAGAAATTAGTGTATCTATGATGCTTTTATTTCATTCACTCTTTAATGGTTTCATTGAAAGATGGCGACTTTAATTCATGAGTGAGATATTTACTGTGAGACTCTGATATCTAGACTAAACCATAGTCTTTCCCTTTACCCTTTCCCTTGTACTATACAGTAAGCCAGAGGGAAAGCAAATCATCCATCCCGCTCGTGGTAGAAGTGAAGCCAGCGTTTGCTCACAGTTCAGATATGTGGAAGGGTGGTTATGTGCAAAGAGCTGCAAGACAACCTAAACTTCAGCGGACCAACCAGAGCAATTTATGATTGCTCACATTCTTACATGTAGTCTGGACCTCAGTCAACAAAGGTCATTTCTAAAGTGTGCAGAAAGCAAAAATGCAGAAAATGCTGGGAAATCTAGTAGCAGTATATGGGTGAAATAGCATTACTCAACTGGTTTTAAGCATATTTTCTTTTCCTTTTTTTCCTCTTTTTTTTTTTTTTTTTTCCTTCGCTTCCCCCCACCCCCCGAATCCCTCCCTGAACTGGAACTCCGGACTAGGTCTGATGTGGGAAAAGCAGTACTAGAGTGCCCTCCGCTGGCACAGCCCGGGCAGGGCACAACAGGCTACTCGCCTGTAGAGTCAGAAGGGGAAGGAAAGGGGCTGAAAGGAGAGGGAAGACAGACAGAAACTTAATATTTGAGCAAACGCTTAGAAAAACCCAGAGTATTTCGATCAGGTGTATTTCTCGATCCTTCACTGTTCATGTATGACAAGGCATCAGGAGGAGCAACTGTTGAAAATTCACTTGCTGTTCTTATTTCAGGTAAGCGATGGCAGAACATCTTTCCTTTGTCTCCTTCACTATCTCTTCTATGTGAAACTCCACCAGGATCTCAGCTGGTCAAAAAGTCCCTAGAAAAGGAAATAATTGAAGCAAGTTTCCTTATGTTGTCAAAATCATGTCTAAAAAGTAGTTAATGAATGATAATGTCTTTATAGTCTGCTGAAAGCAGAGAAATCAAATTACTTAACTGTTCATACTCATACAGAGATCATAGTCCAAATCACAGACAATGAGAAAACATGGAATATATTTCCAAATAGTAAACAAGATCTTGTCTTTGCTAGGCATGAGCAGCGTCACAAAACTGTCATCTGCTTCACATCGACCTACATGTAATTTACTTGTACTTGGAAAATGATACAGCACCTGCATAGCATTGGATCCAGTGCATGAAACCATGAAACAAGAAGGGACAGAACCAGTCACCCAGTCTATCATGCAGTCTCATTTGTCACTGCATTTCTTTGGCACATTAATAAAATATGCACTCGTGACTCATCTTATTGCATAATATTGTGTCACTAACTATCGTCCCAAATTTTGTCCTCAAAGCTGATCCAGCATGATCTTTCATCTCTTTCTCTTTTGTCTCCTCCCACTCTTTTACAGTGGCCTCTGGGGGCTACTCCTCATGTTTATCAAGAGCTACACTACCTTTGTCCCTCATGCCTCCAAGTCTTGTTCTAGCAGTGTATATTGCTGGTCTTGTTAGGACACAGGTTCCAAACTCCTTAAAAACCCTACTTCAATAAATAAGAATTGCAGTGAAGCAAACGAAAGGCTTGCCTGAAGTGCAGGCAATTTCTTGACATGGCATTCTTTATTGTCATCGCTATATGTAGTTCAATAAAAAATAAAATCAGGCAAACAAGTGAAAAAACAGAGAGGAGTCTGGACTCTACAAAGGGATCCGGACAGGCTGGATTGATGGGTCAAGGTCAGTTGTATAAAGTTCAACAAGGTGAAGTGCTGAGTCCTCCACTTGGGCCACAAGTCCTGCACTTGTGGCCACTTGCACAAATCCTCCACTTGTGCAGTTGGGCCACAACAACCCCACGTCTCACCCCCATGCTCTTGGGGCAGAGTGGCTGAAAAGCTGCCTGGCAGAAAAGATATGGTGGGGCTCATGGACAGCAGCTGAACATGAACCAGCAGTGTGCCCAGGAGGCCAAGGGAATCCTGACCTGTATCAGAAATAGTGTGGCTAGCAGGACCAGGGCAGTGATTTTCCCCCTGTACTCTGCACTGATGAGGCCACACCTCAAGTGCTGTGTCCAGTTTTGGGCCCCTCACTACAAGAAAGACACTGAGGTGCTGGAGCTGGTGCACCAGTCCTATGAAGACTGGTTGATGGGGGCAGGTTTGTTTAGCCTGTAGAAAAGAAGGTTCAGGGGGGACTCTATTGCTCTCTCCAACAATATGAAAGGAGGTTGTAGTGAGGCAGAGGTTGGCCTCTTCTCACAAGTAACAAGTGACAGAACGAGAGGAAATGGCCTCACGTTCTCCAGCAGAGATTTAGATTGGTTATTAGGAAGAATTTCCTCACTGAAATGTCCAAAAACTGTGTATATGTGGCACTTAGGGACACGGTTTAGTGGTGGACTTAGTAGTGTTAATAGTCAGACTTGATCCTAAGGGTCTTTTCCAACCTAAATGATTCCATGATCCTATGATTTCATGAGTCTAAATTTGTCCAATAACAGGTATGTCAGATTGTTGTATGGCAGTTTCCAGAAGCATCCACGACATCCCAGCAATAACAGGGAACAGCACACTCAAAACAGTGTAGGGAAATATAATGGAATCATAGACTTTCTCAAGGACCCATAAGGGTGATTGAGTCTAACACCCTCCTCCTCACATGATTACCTACAAATAAACCATGTGACTAAAAGTATCATCCAAAAGCTCCTCAGGCTCACTCTAAGTAAAGAGGAAGACACATTAGAAACTGAAGGAAGCCTATTGTTACACAAGAACAACAACAAGAGTTGCTTTTGCATTTGCTCAACATTTTAAAGGGGAAATATGATTATACAAGTATCTGTAGGGGCATTTTGTACTATCAAGACAGTTTTCAATTTAAAAATAAGTTACATACAATTACAGATGATTTTATTTTTCTGCTGCTGCAGGGAAAACTGTTGCAGATGGTGGTGAGGTGGGAAAGGCAGGGTCCTGTACCTGGTAAGAAATAACCCCCTGCACCAGTGCAGCCTGGGGGACAATCTACTGGAAAGCAGCTCTGTGGAGAAGGACCTGGGAGTCCCAGTCCATGAGCTAGCAGTGTGCCCTTGCAGCCAAGAATGCCAATGGTGTCCCAGGGTGCATTAGGAAAAGCACTGCCAGCCGATCAAGGGAGGTGATCCTGCCCCTCTACTCAGCCCTGGTGAGGCACATCTGGAGTGCTGTGTCCTGTTCTGGGCTCCTCAGTTCTAAGGAGATAAAGCTCCTGGAATGGGTCTAGCAGAGGGCTATGAAGATGACTGGGGAACTGTAGCATCTTTCTTATGAGGAAAGGCTGAGGCAGCTGTGCCTGTTCAGCCTTGAGAAGAGACAGCTGAGGGGCTCTCATCAATGTCTGTAAGTATTTAAAGGGAGGGTGACAAGAAGATGGAGCCAGGCTCTTGCCAGTGTGGACAAGGGGAAACAGGCAGAAACGAATGTACAGGAGGTTTCTCCTGAACATGAGGAAGAACTTCTTTACTGTGCGGGTGACTGAGCACTGGAACACACAGGTATTGCCCAATTCTGTGCAATGTGCTCGAGGATGACCCTGCTTGAGCAGGGAGGTTGGACCAGATGGCCCACTGTGGTCCCTTCCAACCTCACCCATCCTGGGATTCCGTGAGTGCATGAAGCTGTCATCCCCGAGTGTCAGAGGTGCTGAGTTTCTGCTGTCAGCCTTCAGATCAGTTCCTGGAGGTCTGACTGGATGCAAACATCTGGCCTCGGGTTTTTGACACTGCCCATGATGATGACAGCAGTTCCTGCACCAAAGCAGCAGCAGGGCCAGGGCTGTGCTGGCGGTCCTGCAGAGCCTCTGGCGCAAGGCAGCTGTTTCACACTGGAGACGCTGGCCTCTCATTGGAGAAGCATTTGCTGCAAGATTTTCGGTTTTTGTTTTTTGGGGGTTTTTTTGGCAGGGTGGGGATGTTGAAGGTAGGGAATATGCCAGGGATACCTTTTTTGGCTTGATGGCCTTAAAAGTGCTGAACCGCCCTGGCACACTTGTCACCCGTGGGTGTCGAACGGCAAACAGCACAGGGCACTCACTGCCCAGGGGGCACGTTCAGAAGGCAAAGGGCAGGTGGAGATGTATGTCCTGCTGGAGAGACCCCATTCCCCATCCCACAATCGCACCTGTGAGCACCCCCAGGGCCTGCGCACGCCTCCAGCCAGGGGTGGATGCCAACATCACCAGGGGCAAACCCTCTGCCAACCCCTGGGGACTGGGGAGGGGTTGGCAGAGGGTTTGACTTGGAGGGGAAGGGAAGGGAAGGAATCAAGCAAGGAAACAAGCATGGAGGGAAGCAAGGAAGCAATCAAGCAAGGAAGGAGACAAGCAAGGAAGCAAGCAGGGAAGGAAGGAATCAAGCAAGGAAGGAAGGAATCAAGCAAGGAAGAAGCGAAGGAGGCAAGGAAGGAAAGAGGCAAGGAGGGAAGGAAGTAATGAGGGAAGGAAGGAAGGACGCAAGGAAGGAAGTGCGCCAGGAGGGGCGCCGGGAGCCGCGTGTGGGCCGGAGGAGGTTTCGCCGGGCGCGGCAGTGACCTCAGCACCGGGCCGGCGGGCCCAGCGGTCCTTGCGAGCAGCCAATGGCACTGGCGGCGCCGCTCGCTGCCGCCCCGTGAGGCGGCTGCGCCCTGAGCTCGCCGCCGCTGCTGCTGCCGCCGGAGGGACGCGGGAGGCGCCAGGCCCGGTGCCCGCTCGCCGCTCGCAGCCCCGCGGAGGGCGGGGAGATGCAGCCCCCGGGCGCTCAGCAGCCGCCGCTCTACGCGCCCAGCAGCGGGGACTTCACCTTCGTCTCCTCGGCGGACGCCGAAGGTGAGCTCGGGGGCCGCGGGTCGGGCCCGGCTGGCTGTGCCGAGGGAAGGGCTCGGCGGAGCGGGAGGCTGCCGGCCCGCCGGGGCAGGAGGGGCCTGCCCTGCCCTCCCCGCCGTCCCCCCCGGCGCTGGTGTCGTGGCCGGAGGCGGAGCGGGGTGGCCGCGGTGGCCGCAGCCCTGGGGCCGCCGCCGTGGCCGCGTCACCGCAGCACCAGCGTGGCACCGGCGGCCCCAGTGCCCCCCACCGTGTGCCCCCTCCCGAGTGCCCCCCACCGTGTGCCCCCCACCGTGTGCCCCCTCCCGAGTGCCCCCCCAGTGCCCCGGGGCCAGGGCCGGGGCCTGACGCAGGCACGGCCGGCGCTGGCAGCGGAGGCTCCCCCCGCGCTGCTGGCAGCGCTCTCGGGTGCCTGTCGAGCGCTGTGCCCGCCCTGGGCTCAGGTTTTCTGCTCTATCCCGGTGCCAGGGCGTCTGCGCCGCGTCTCGTTCCGGCACAGCCATGACGGACGAAAGCGAGCCCTGTGTGTGTGATGCAGCGGGTGTGATGTGGAGGGCGGCCCGCCGCACAAACAGCGGCGTACCAGGGTGCCGTGTGCCAGCTGCCCTAAAACTTCAAACCCGAACGTACAGCAGTCAACACCGTGCATGCTTATTTTGGTGGGCAGCGACCTTTCGGGCTTCTACCCATTTAAACAACAAGCATGCTGCTTTCATGTATGTATTTAGTTACTCATATAATTGCGACTAGGGAATCATGGTAGTCCTTACTCATGTGTCCCACCCTGGAAAAGAATTACTGAAGTGGAAAAATTACTGTAGAATACCTGTTCTTTGCTGCATTTCCCAGTCCTTCTGAAAAGAAATACAAATCAACAGGTACAATCATGGTTGTGGGGGTTTTTTTGGTTTGTTTTTTTTTTTTTTTTTGGCTGTTTTGTTTTTCTTCTTCACCTTGGCCTGGAAAAGGATCCAAGTACTTCTGAAAAGAAACTGCTTTCCCTCTGGAAGAATTTGTTGTGCAATGCTGAACCCAATCCAATACAGCCACATTTCTTGTAGGTTGTGTTGAATCTGACTTGGCACCGTGTTTCTTATGAACACAAGCAAGGTGTGATCTCCTGCCTATTCAAGTGTGTAGTCCTGTCCTCAAAGTGCTGCACAGACCTGCCCTAGCAAAGAAAAACATAAGCAAAGTTAAGCAGCTTGATACTTCAAAATTAAAATACTACACGATCATCTCCAAGTTTTATATGTTTCCCAAATCTTGATTCATATGAAAAAATAAAATTATAATCTGTGCTGTCTCCCCGTTTTATTTCCATGACAGGTAGGAGCTGTCAGAAAAGATGCTGGAGAGGTGTTTGCAGTGAAGTGGAGAGATAGGGTATAAAGAACAGATTGCTTGAGGTTTTGCTTCTTGTGCTGCTTTTTCAAAATTAAGAGCCAAGACTGTTTTGAAAGCTGGTTTTCCACAATGCCTCATTGAAATGAGGCATCTGAGAGACCTTGATTTTGCTTCTGTGGTGTTCAGCCTGAGACAGCAGGAGTGACAGCACCCAGAGTCTCACTAGGAAGTGTCAGTCATCAGTTCTTGGAAGTTTCTTCGTTGTCCATGGTTGTTAACCATCTCATGCAAAGCAGCCTATACAAGAGGAGGTGACCAATTTTTTTCCCCCCTTGCCTTCTGCATATTTATGTCTTGCAAAATAGACTTTAGATCGTGTTAATAGGTTTTGCAATTCAAAAGTGCGGTTGTAGGTATTCACTGATCATTGACTGCTAGAAGGAGTCTTGGTAAATAGGATTTGTATTGGAGTTTTCCTGCGTCAGGATAGATTGTTAGCTGTCCCTGAGAAAGGGGAAATAAATGGCTGCTTGGACTGTTGTATTTGCTCTGTTTGACAGCTGCATTTATGCACAGAGAGCAAGAATGCCTCCTTGCAAAGAAGTGTTATATTGCAGCAGAAACGAATATTTTTAAATGACAAATGCATCCCAGTGGAGAAGACTTCTGAGGCTTTCTCTACCTTGATACCCAGCCATTAAGACTTCTTTTTCCCTCCCTCTGTAAACAGCAGAGGAAGGCTTTGCTTGAGTCTGGTGAGAACAGTGTATGTGTGCCAGTACTGAGAGGAGTAAAGAGAAATTCCCATTTTAACTTATGGTGCTATTTACAAGGGTTCTGTGCAGATGGTGTTCCAAGAGTCAAAGCAATGGATCATTAACTCTCATGATTATGAGAAATTTGTGTAGAAGCTTAAATTTAAACTTGAGTGGCCTGGCAAGCTGATTTGGGAAGGAGAATTCTGTTGACTTACTTGAGATAGTGAGTGATCTGGGAACACTTAAGACATGTTGGGTGAAGACTGTGTGAGATTTTGTCACTGTGCAAATTTTGTTTCTCTAAAACTGTGTTGCATTTTTAAAGAAGATATTGCAAATGTAATTTACAATTATGGCCTGACTTGCCTCTGCGAGTACATGTTTCAGAAGTAGTTGCTGTAGCTGCAAGTTTCAGGGAATTTGTGCTGAGAAACTGTTATATGAGAAAAATACACAACAATGGAAAAGGAAAAAAACATTTTCTGTGGTGAGGTGAAAAGTTATTCGATGAGAAGAGAGTTTCTGTCTTTCAAGATATTTGTAGTAAGCTTTGTGTTTGGATTTTTCCTTCTTAGCGGATAATGGAAATCCATGATTTCCTAAAAGAATAATTATTCCCCTTATATATTTTCCTTTCTTCAAGTTGTTTCATTTATTTTCTGATACTATTTTCTGGTTTTCATCTGTGTATAACTGAACAGAATGAGCAAAAATTAGTATTTAATGGCAATTTTGTCACAACCAGAACATAGATAAATTGCTCTGTTTTGTTTAGTACTGTGGCAAAGCAAGATCACAGTACATTGAAGAGAACTCCTTGTATCTCTTACTGGCTGGAGCCTAAGGATCTCTGGTAGTATTCTTTCTCTAACACTTTCAGCTGTATTAAAAGTAGGCTACAAATGACATCTTCATATGTTTTCCTTTTATGAAAAATTTCACATAAAAACAGAGAGTGGTTTTGGCTGAAACAATGCCACCATGCAGAAGTGTGCTCTAAAGGAGGTAGGATGTGGTCAGAGAAAAATGGTAAATAATCCACAACATATAGTATGTTGAGAGTATTAGTTACTTCCTTTTGTGCCTTTAAACACTTAATGATACAGCACAAGTGGAAGTCTTTCTGTCATACCATAACACTGTGTCATAAAACAAAGAGTCCCATCTAAAAGCTAAAACCTGGTAATTTGAGACTTAACACAACGTTGGTACTATTACATTAAAACCACAAGTATGCTTTCAAATTATGTATCTGTTAAAGTATAATTTTATTCTATAACTTCGAATATTTCATGGTGATGACCAACACATGTAGCTTTATAAGTCTGTTGTTTATCTTCCAGTACTTTTGAAATCAAATGGCTTTTGGCAAGACATAAAAAAGTCTATATTTCTCTCCCTTTTTCTCTAAGAACTTAGTGGCTCCATAACAACTCCAGATGTTAAGCTAAATCTTGGAGGAGAATTCATCAAAGAATCTACTGCGACTACATTCCTAAGACAGAGAGGGTATGGCTGGCTTCTGGAAGTGGAAGATGATGACCCAGAAGATAACAAGCCACTCCTGTATGTTGTAATTATTTTTACATATCTATCTTTATTAGCTGTGTAGGAAAAACAAAACAATGGGTAGCCTCTCATTGTCCCACAGCCTTTTGCTGTAACTAGAATTCTGTGTGACACTTTACTTGACCAATGAGTGTTTTCTGGTGCAGGAATGAAAACATTACATTTCTCATTACGGGTTTTATTTTTAGTGTAAGAGAGAGGCTTGTTATTGACGGTCAGTGAGGAAGGAAGGAGGAAGTAAAATGCAATTTTATTAATCTCTATAAGTATAAAGCTTTTATAGGTCTTCTGCTTTTATCTGTTGATCTTGTAATGGTTTGAAAAAATGAGATTGTATTCTTTCTACTTTTTGCAGAATCCAGTGGAAAGATTCCTGTTAAGGAAATCTAAGTCAATTCTGTCACTTAGTCTGAAGCAAAAGCATTGTGAGTCAAGGTTATTATAGTAGGGATGCTAGGACCAAGGTAGCACAAACTTTATAATCTTTGATGCTGTCTGTTACTGTAAAGCCATGTTAAAAGGAGGCTAGTGTTGAAAGACAATAACGTCCTTACAACTGAAAATCTCTGCATCCCTTGTTCTGTTCACAGAAGCATGATTGGCTGAAGAAAGTTTGTATCTTAAGGTTACTGCACTGTGAGTCAGGCAGCCTGGGTCTGAGTCCTTGTTCTGCACCTAAGCAACTTCATTCTTAGTGTCTCAATGTTTTTCTGTGTGAGTTAAACATAATGCTCCTTTAAAAAAATTGAAGTGAGACAGAGAGTACTCTGGAGAACTCAGATGAGAGTGTTGTGAGAGAAAGGATGTCTGGAGAGTTTAATGATGACACTGCTACTTGAGAAGTGCTTTAAATTAAAGTGTGTGAATAAGTCTGTTTTGTAAACCACTAGCTTTCAATTAGAAAACAGACTGGTATACAGAGGTGGCAACATAGGAATTCTGTCTTTTGTGTAACTTCTTGCACCACAAACCCCAAGTTTGTGATTCAAAGACAGGTGTTCTAAGCTGCCAATTGCTGCAAGTGAGGAGAACACAAAAGGGAAATGATCGGTTTGTGGCGAACAGGATGAATATAATAATCCAAGCAGAGAAGACCTTAATCTGACTTTCATGAAGCAGTTTTTATGCAGTTTTAATTACTCCTAGAACATGTGCCATAATGAAGTCTTGCAATCTGAATCCTACTAAGGATTGAAAGAACAGCAGCCAGCTAAGGAAAGTTCACCAGTGTGGTGCTATAGTGCAAACATTTTGTTCAGTAAAGTGAGACGATTTTTTTTGCTTTCTCATTGGGCAGCCTTACTCCAGACACTTGTTTCCTTTTACAGCCACCATCGCTTCTTAGGTGAGGTACGTGTCAGCTTCATGGGAAAGGTAGTTCATTCACATAAGAAACTGTGAGAAGCCCTAGACAATGACAAAGAATTATTTCTGTTTAGCAAATATGTGCATTACACAGTCTTTGGTGTAAAGTATAGGAATGCTACATCCTTTTTAGATAAATGGAAGAAAATGGATGCTTTTAGTCTAGTCCTTAGATTCAGGAGAAAAATGTTTGTTACATGGCAATATCAGTTCTGAAGTAGCTTCAGTAATAGGAATCCAAAAATTGCCTTGAGAGACTCAATAAGCACTATTTAGCGTTTCTTTTTTTAAAGACAAATTGTGGTGAATCATGTCTTCGCATTTATTTCTCACTTGAGCTTTTCTGAGGAAAAAGCTAAAAATCAAAGTCTTGTACAAAACCTTCATAAAATGGACTTCACAGAATCAACTAGGTTGGAAAAGACCTCTGAGATCATCAAGTCCAACCTAACTTAGGATATGATTCCACATTTTTCTTGATTGTGCTCTTAAATGTAGAGCAGGATATCTGCTGGAGGGCAGGATATCTGCTGGTAGTGTCTTGCAAGCTCTTCAGAGTTCCTCAGTCTGAGGTTTTGCATGGATTGCCCCTTACTTGGAAAGCCTGATTTCTTCCCATGATGCTAGGACAATCAGGGCAAGATGTCCCAGTTAAGAGTCACCTATGTGGAATAGTCTTCTGGTCAAATAGTAGTTGCTTACAGAGAGCATGTAGCAGGAAGGAGAGAAGGCAGTGAGAGAAGAGCAAGATCTGTTGATAGATTTTTACTGCTAGTTTAAAAGGCTTTTTATTTATTTTTACCTATATTGGAATCAAGTCAGAGGTTAAACAATTGGCATAAACTAGGCTGCTGTAAACTGCTGTTGTTGAAGGAAGTCAAACTGAGTTTTATTTTAAAAAATTGGTTTTACCTGATGTATTTGGAGTGGTTTAAGATTAGTGAATGTAATGGCATTCTTTCTTGTAGAATTTTAAATAAAATGTTTCCATAGTAAGTGCCCTCATGGCAAATTGCTTGGCATAGGAATACGCAGGCATTCTACTTTTGTGTGTGCACGTCTTTGACTTTTAAGGAGTTACAATGATATGAATGTGTCATATGTTCTTGTGTGTCAGAAAAACAGACCTGCTGTCTTAATGCAGACTGTTAGGATATTAGAATCATGAATGATTCAGATTGGAAGGGACCTCAAAAATCATCTAGTTCCAAACCCCTGCCATGGGCAGGGACAACTTCCCCTAGACCAGGTTGCTCAAAGCCACATCCAGCCTGGCCTGGGTATGTTGTGTATGTTTTCTATTCTCATGTAATTTATTTTCTAGTTATTTAACACATCTAACTGTGTGACACCAGTTACTGAATGTGGGATGAAGGTATGGTGCTGCTTTACTGTGGACAAACTGTTCCCTTGCTAGTCATGGCTTCAGGAAGCCTTGTGGGTGACAGGAGACTTGCTCTGTAAACTTACTGTTTGCCCTGCACTTATTTTTTATGGTCTTATTTAATTACTGTGGTGTATAGTAATGCTCTCTTGCTTTACAATTTCAGGGAAGAACTCGACATTGATCTGAAGGATATTTACTACAAAATTCGATGTGTGTTGATGCCTATGCCATCTCTTGGGTTCAATAGGCAGGTAGTGAGAGACAATCCAGACTTTTGGGGTCCTCTGGCAGTTGTCCTCTTCTTCTCAATGATTTCATTATATGGACAATTTAAGGTAGGTGTAAGTCTTCTGCCTGAAAAGAAATCTAAACTAAATTTGGGGACGTGATTACTAAGTAATTTGCATTCTTACGTAGGTAGAAAGTCTTTTTTTCACATACTAATGTGGGGTATTTCACATGCTATTTCTCAAGGTAATATGTAGAAAGACAGCAGTAAGAAATTTGTTAAATAGCCCACAGATAAGTTAATCATGATGAAATGTCAGGTTTGTTTTTATATAGTAAAACAAAGGAAAGATGTGGTTTCTAGAGGAACCAGATTGATACTAATGGGCTTATAGTCATATTAGTGAATCTTTCCATTTTAATTGTGACCTTTTGTTAACTTGCTCTTTATTGCAAAGTTACTGAAAAGCATTTGTTTGGATGCCATGAATTTTAATTTCCTGACAAATAAAGCTGCTTGTTTAATTTATACTATATTAATGCTGTTACCTGCTATATTTAGTCCTCATTACTGCCATTTGCTATTTTGTCCTCCCTGCTCAGTTACAATCAAATAACTTTCCTCTGGTCAATAGACTTTTTCCATAATTCCTTTTGAACTCAAGGGTGAATAGATACTCAGAGGCATTGTGCATATTTAATTTGCCTCCATAAACACTGTTACCTTTTTTCTTTACGTTCAGATTAAAATAAAGAAGTGTTATCATTTATAATAATTTGAACGTAATCCTAGGGGATGCTGCTTTGGATATCTCTTTATGTGTGGTTGCAGTTGTTTTAATTACAATGAAGTATAGCAATAAGCAGTATGTAAACAAGCAGAAAGTGCTTATTAAAGGATTTGTGTGAATGGTGGGATAAAATTCCACTTGGGACCTCTGGCTTCCATATGGTGTACCAAATGCTGACTAAGAATTCACTCTTAGTATCTTGTCTCTGGGAGGCTTGAAGTGAGTAAACTAAACCACTGTATTACTCAAGTCTTCTGGGTACTTACCTGTCTCCTTGGCAAAACAAGAACCATTCCTTAACCCTGTGCCGGATGAACTACCCCCTGCAGTTTGTGTACCTCCTGTACAGCAACACTAGGTCCACTGTTTCCTAGGAGCAGTGCATTTACCAGAAGGATGCAAAAGTGCCATACATGTGTGAGGAGGGAAAGCTAGCAGCTAACAACAGGGTGACTGACAGCAGGCAGCAAGACTAGGTGAACTGAATGGTGGGCTGTAAGCTGCAGAGAGATGAGCACCCCTGCTCTAAGACTTTAATCTGCTCCTTGTCTTTTATACAGTGGAGGAAGGCAGGAAGGAAAAGGAGGCCATGCGCTATTTTCACAAATAGCATAAAACCAACCATTATTTCTTTTTTTTTAAGCGGTGCTGTGATTTTTCTCTGTTTTCCTTATTTCGTTCTTCTGAAAATCTGGAATTTTTAATTAAGCAAAGTATTGAATTGAGTACTGACTTAATTTTTTAAGTTCAGTCATTGTACATTTGGAAATACAGAAACTGTATTGATACTGTTGTTTCCTTCTAAAAAGGCATTTCAAAAAGGAGAGCTTCATTTCTAGTCCTCCCAGTGGCTCAACTCCAAAAACTGCTAAGTTACTTTGTAGGTTCTGTTAAGTCAGAGAATGATTTTAAGAATTTTTTTTTCTTTATTTTAAGACCAGAACTATCAAAGAAGTAAGAAAAAATAATGACAGGCTTGATCCCAGGAGTCTGGGGCTCTTTGTGAAGTTGTAATCGTTAGCAAGTTCCACTGAGAATTAAAGTCCTATGTCTTCTGAGTGTTCTCAGTTTGAGTAAAGTGGCATCTTTATGGGTGAAAGAAGGACACTTCCAGCTCCTGTATTGTTTGGGCTGACTCTAAAAACTGTCTGAGCTCACAATTTGTAACAGGTGGGATATGAAGACATTTAAAGTAGTTTTAACTAAACTTCCTATTCCTGTTGCAATACTTACAAAACACATTGCATGTGCATTCCATGTACACCAAATTTACCATGAATGTGATTCTGTAACTGTAACCTCTGAATTTTATTTGCAATTTGCATTGTACTACTAAGTGAAATTATTCTTGCTGCAATTCAGAATTCAGTTTTGCATAATAAAATCCTTGACTGCAGTAAAAGTGAATAATGGAAATGAATTTTCCTTTCTCACAATGAAAATTATTCATATAAATGAATTGTTCTCTATCTCTTAAGGTTGTTTCTTGGATTATAACTATTTGGATATTTGGATCCTTGACAATTTTTTTACTGGCCAGAGTTCTTGGAGGAGAAGTAAGTACCTCTATGCAAAAAGGATGTAGAGGGAGGTAATGTAAAGTCTCTTGGCAACATTTTTCAGTAGTGGTTGGGTGTTCTTGTTGCTTGGCTTTGGTCCTTGTAGCCAGCTAAGAATGAGTACAGTTGGTAAGTGTAAAGTCAACATTTCAGGTTCTTGGCATCCAAAATAAAATCTAAAATACAGAGGTGGTCAACTAAATCTTTCTCTGCAGTAGATGGTGCGCTTGGAAGTGATAAACAATCTGGAAATTTTTACTGTGGATCCCAGAAATTCTAACAGCTTCCTGTGATCCAGAACTGAACTCCATTCTTGACTGACAAATGCTTTCAAATTTTTGGTCACTGGGCTAAACGGGGCCCTTTCTCCTCCTTTGCACCATCCTTTATTTATTTTATTTTTTTAATGGGGGCTAACAGCAGTTGTAGCATAAAGCACCTACCAGTGTTTGTTTTCATCCTTGGCCTGATGCAGTTCAAACCCATTAAAGGATGAAAACCAGTGCGTGTTCCTCAACTGCAAAGCCAGTTGTAGTTCGGGCCTGCATCCCTTCCTCCAGCTGCTTGCACCAGCAGGGTTGGAATAGTGGCGTAGCTGCTTGAGCCATTTACAAATAGAGTCACTAAGCAATTCAGGTGTAAACAACAAAATATTACTTGGAGCAAGGCCCACAGACAGCTACCGTGGAACAGTGAGGAGGGTTGAACTTCTTAAAATGTATCTGCAGTATTAAATGCATTGAACTGTGTCATGAAGAACTAAATATTCAGTGATGCTTGATTTTTATGTTTTTACTATGCATCTTGCATTAATGATGCACTAGTGTTGCAGACTTCCTGTGTTACTTAGTTTAAATTTTGTAGATTTTCCTTTTAATCATAATGCAATCACATTTATAGAAGCTTTTGAAAGAAAAGGCTTCTATAAATGTGATTGTATGGTATTTCTGCATATCAACACAATGCAGATGCCCTTAAATCAATCTGTTTTGTGGCTCAAAATGTGAAATTATGAGAATGTGTAAGCTGGGGAGAAAGTAAAGGTCTGCAGAGCTTGCTGTGAAGGATCATTGTCAACAAGAGAATGCTTGCAAGATGCTGCTATTTTTCCTGTGAAATCCAAGAAGCCTAGCTGGGCCCAGGAACGTTTCAAACTCTAGTAGGGGAAAAGCAGACACTTCCTTCTGAAGCTAAAAGAAATACTTTAAACAACACTGTTTAAGATAGTCATGATAAATTAAAGCTGGAAATCAGAAGAATTCTGTGCCTTAGAGGGATCAAGTTCTAGGTCTTGCACCAAGAGCATTCATGTACTTTTTTATTTATGTATAATGAATATGAGTAAGTTAATGCAGAAAATTATGTCTCTGCTGCTTGTGACAACCTGAGAGGTCTGTTGCAGTCCTGTGCTCCTGGGTATCATACATATACTCCTTGGAGGGTTGCAGTTGAGAGCCATTTGAGGAGGAACATGAAAATGTGAGGGGTGGATAAATCTACATATTTAACCTGTGTAAATACTTCCTTTAAAAGTGATAATTTGCAGTGTTTAAAAACTAACAAAGACAAGGTATTTCTGATTCTAGGAGGTAGCATACAAAAACAATTTTCATACTTGCAAGCTTCCATTAGCTGAAATTCCATGAATACCTAACACATTGTTATTCACAGTGTTATAACAAGATCAAATTGCATTTGGTGACAGAGATTGAGTACTGCAAAGCTTCTTTTTATGTGCTTGAAAATTTCAGGTCGCTTATGGCCAAGTTCTTGGTGTAATAGGATATTCCCTACTTCCCCTCATTGTCATAGCACCTGTACTTTTGGTGGTTGGATCATTTGAAGTTGTTTCTACTCTAATAAAAGTAAGTTCATATCATCTATTGAGAATCCTTTAGTTAATTTTAAGTCACTTTCCTAACACTTAAAGTATTAATCTGTCCAGGAAAACCTAACGATGTGTCAAAATTTTCAGAACTACAGCATGAGCTCTGTGATCCTTTTGTTTGGCATGGTGGAAAATGAATTCTGTTTGAAATGCTGCTTTTGAGTGCTGGGGGATATACAGCGCTGTTGCTATAACAACACCTGTTGTTACCAGGCTAGCTTATGTATAATATTTTGCTGTGCTCTAATAGTTGCATTAAAAAAAACCAGGATTCTCATTTTGAGAAGAGGATGCATAATTAAGCCTCAGAAAGTAGAAACTGAAAATAAGCTGTTCTATCCCTTCCCCCAACATCCAGTTTATTTTTAGTCGCTCTAGTATGAATATGACGTTAGTCATTGTTCTGAGACCTTCCCATGGTGGTAGCGGTACAAAGCTCTCCAAACCCTTCGCAGAGAGGGTAGGTATTGTTCTGATTTATAGTTTGTGCAGTGTAAGGCACAAAGAATAACCTACCTGATACCACCTGCTGCTGAACACCTTTTATGAAACCAGCAACATTCCCTGATAGAACTGCATAGCATTCTTGAACACTTCCAGTGCTTCTAAAAACCCTTTTAGGGAGCCTTTGAAATTATTGATGAACTTCTGGAAAGATTACCTGGAAAAATTCTGTTACAGGCTTATCTGTGTGCTTCTTGGGGGGTTGTTCTGTTAATTTGATTATTTCTGTAGTTTTAGCTTGCTGGTAAACAGTATAATTGAAGCATAATTCAAGTGTATGAGAAGTAAAAAAATTGGTTTATTTGGGATTTGATAACTTGCAATTACTGTTAAGTAAGAGTCAGAAAGTAAATCATTAACTAGTCAGTAAACTAATATATAACTTGAAAATAAATACATGTTAGTGAAGCCTCTGTTACCTGATTACTACTAACAGTCTTAATCAGGGCAAATCTGTGCGAGGTTCTTACCTTTGCACCGTAAATATGAAAATGCATTAGAAGCCCCATATGGCCAAAACTACTTCTTATGGCTCTGTACTTGGGGAAAAATTTCACAGCCCTGAAGTTGGGGAACTTACAGGGAGATAGGGAAATTCCAGCCAGTTCTTTTCCCGTTGCAATCAGCAAAGTGAACTACTCAACTAGTGCACCTTGACTATTGTAATTGCTGCAGTTTTCCTAATGTATTTTAGGGAATTCAGTCATGATCTTGATTGTCGTTCTTGTCTGTCCCTGCAGCCTTGGGTTAGGCAGCAAACCCAGAAGTCTGCAATCATATGCAATTTGGTGGTGGTGGGTTAGGTTTTTTGTGTTGGGTTTGTTTTTGGGGTCTTTTTACAGTGGCTGTTGAATGGGCCACCACAGGATTCATCATGAGCCCCAGCTCCTCTGACAGCTGTGGAAAAAGTTCTTTGTTGGGGTCCTGTTCTGTCTGCTGTTGGTGGTCTTGAGTTTTGCAGATTATAGTGGGTTTGCATGCCACTCAGTTTTAAGTATTTTTCCTTCTTTATTAATATTCAAGGTGCCACTAGAGGATAATAATACCTGATTACTTTTTGCACTAATCTTGTTAGTTTGAGATTGGATTCGAGTTCACAGACCTCAAGACATTTTTTCTTTAAAAGTGTGCATACTGACTTCATATAACTTAGTGGATGTTCATAGATAATATTACTTTCTACCAGTCTTTTAAGCTGCTTCTCCCTCACTTTAGCAAGCAATATAGTCTTGGATACAGGTGGTATTTTGGCAGGCTTCTTACTGCACCTGAAAGAAATAGGAATGTGAGGTTCAGCTACCTTGAGGTGGGGGCACCATAAGTAAAGTTTATGAATCCTGAAATAAAAAATTGTAATTTGACCCTTCTGGTATATATTGTAGGAGGAAATGTCAAGTATAGTAACTCTCTTGCTTGAAGGTGCAGGGTGGGTAGTAGTTGAGGACAGTCAAGGTAAAAAGAAATTTAATCCTGTGAGGTTTCAAATTATCCGTGTATGTAAGATTATGGCTTACAGCTTACTTTATGATATCTATATGTCTTACATGGAGAAAACTTCCTGTAAATTGTTAGCCGCTCACTTCAGTAAAACTGTCTCAAAAGAAAGTAACATGCTCTCTTTCCTTAAACTTGAATGAAAACGCGTAGTCTTTGTGTGTCTGTATGGACTTCTTCTCCCCCAAAATTCTTTTTTGGAGGGTTTCTTTTTAATTATATTGAGAGAAAACCTGATTTTTTTATTGGTATTTGGAGAAACTTTCTTGTGGTGTCAGCTAAGACTGTTCATCTTCTTTTTCAGCTGTTTGGAGTCTTTTGGGCTGCATACAGTGCTGCATCATTACTAGTTGGAGAAGAATTCAAGACCAAGAAACCCCTTCTAATTTATCCGATCTTTTTATTATACATTTATTTTCTGTCCTTGTACACTGGGGTGTGATCTCGTGTAAGATGTGGCCAGGAACCATATTTTAGTCACTTGCAGACTGATAATGTGTAAGATTGAGGAGGCTGGAGATAATACAAGTGACTGTTTTGTATCCAGTTGTCAAGATGTTTTAAGATTGAAAGCATATTTGTGTATATTATTTAATTAAGCAATTGTAGCTATATAGATTTGTATCAAAGTTCTAGGTTTGTTTAAGACTCTTCAGATTTTAATGAACAAAATAAAAGAACCTTGTGTTTTATAACAAAGCGTAGCAAAACCACAACTCAATACCTGTGCCAAAAGCACTGGGACCATATTACTTTACTCAAGAAGAAAAAAATGAGAAGTTAACTGTAAAAATCTCAAAGTGCAATTTTTCTTTTGAGCTTAAACACAGCTGGCTTTTTTTGGCACAGCAAATTCTGTAGATAATATATATTTATGAAACAGTCCTGATTGTTCACAGAGTAGTCTGTATAATCAAGACAAGAAGATACTTCTTTTAATTTAGTGCCTCAATTAGTTTCATTCGGCTGTTGAGTTTTTATAAATTCCAATTTGTTTTCAAAACATGTATATACTGTGTATTTTGTATCTATGGCTTGTGTGTACCGTAAAGACTCCTTGGTTAAGGATGTATATTGGATTTTTAAAAATTGAAGATACAAGTATTTGTAGTCTTCATTTACTATCTCTGACCAAAGGAGCAAGATATTTACTGTGTGACATAATTAATTAAAATGCATAGAGAATCAAATTATTTTACTTAAAAGTATAAATTTACAGAGAAATGGGTGGACACCTTTCTCAACTCTAGTGTTGGCTTAATGTTGGAGAAAAAAGATGATCTATCAAATTTGTGTGATCTTTAAACAATGTTATTTTATGATGACAAAATAAAAATAATGCTTCCCTAACTGTTTTACAACATCTTGCTCTGTTTTGCTTTTAATAGCACGGTATTTAACATGCATCTATTTTTTTTCCCCACCGAAAATATTAATCCCTTGTAAAGAGAAATAAAGATTTGGAAGGCCAGATTCTCTCTCCACTGAACAAGGCAGAGTTACAGCCTTAGTAACAGTTTCAGTCTTGCTAATTTTGACTCTCCAAGGATTATGTAATAATGCGATGACATGTTAAATATTTCCTGTGTACTGTGTTGATTGCTTATGTAATGGTCCTTATGGTAATATTTCTTCGCAAGGGAAGTCCACTGAAGTTCACTTTGCGTGGTACTAACTTAGGCATTTGCAATCTTCAGTATTTAGTATCAACAAATAGCTCTTAAGTTGCTTAATTTTTTTTTTTTGGTAACAGAAAAAAGCATCCCCCCTCCCCCTTTTTTTCTTTTTATAATGCTGCAAATAAAAATCAGCCATTACAAGGTAGTATCAAGGGCTGTCTTTGGTCCCTGATGGACATATTTCCATGTCAGAACTGTGGTTTTTCAGCTTTTTAGACTGTGTAACTTGCCATCTTGGTAACTTATTTTTACCAGTCATTACTGATGCAAAATATATAATTAAATTCCAACTCTCCCACAAACCTTTTGCTTATTCAGTCTGCTTTCCTGGCTGATGCGTGTGTTGGCTTTAAATGGAACTACTTGAAATTAATGCTGGACATAAATCGTAGTGTAATACTCGAGCTTGTAATATATAAAAGAAGAAAAACTGGTAGAGTGATCGACTTTTCACCTGGTTTTTGACTTGTGCAGAAGTTCTGGTAGAATTACTGCAGAGTCATACCGAATCAATTTATACCAGCAGCATAATTCTTCCCTACAAGTATTTTAAGAACATCCATACCACATTCTTAAAAAAAGCTAGCAAGCAAGCTAGTGTATTTAAGAAAAGTATATTAGCTTTGGAATATTGCATAATAATCTGGTCTAACCTCTTTTTTTTTGTTTTTCTTTCCATGACTTATATTGTTTTTTTAACAGGAATATCTAACTAGTATTACGAGACTCCACCCATACTGTGTGAGTGCACGTTTAACTACCCTCCCCACAAAGGTGAAGGGCAAGGACACGTTTAGGTGGTCTCTGTCAGAGAGCTTTCAGCTTAGTTTGTCTTTGCGTAGTTGTTCATGAGATGTCCGAAATGGATCCTGTGCATCTGAAATGACTAGGAATATTGAAAGGATACAAGAGTATTCTATTGAATCTCCAGGTATCTCAATTTCTTCTACAGTAATGTTCTGTGAAATTTATAGTTGCAATTTTAAGTGTTCCTTTACACAGACCTGGCACATGTGTAATATGCAATGTAGATATGCACTTAACATACTACATATTTTGTACACAATTGCAGATTTGCACCTTTTAATCTTAGTATCTCTAGGGTCACCTTTTGCATATGCTGTGCAAGAAATATGTACAAACAGCTCTCAAATGGTTCTGATAGTTTGTAATAACTTTGCATTCAACAAACTCATATTTTTAGATGAGGTATGTGTGTAAATACAAGATGTATTTTATAAAAATTTTGAATTAAACTTGTTTACAGAATGTATGAAGCTCATTTATATTTACTGAATTAATACTGAATAATTTATATTGATGAATTAAGACACTACCTGTATTCCTGTACATGTCACCAATATATATTGATGCTATACATAAGCATCAATAGCTTTGAAGCTATAAATAAGTTTTTGTGATAATATATATACTATTTCAGTCTGTTAAAACTGGAAACTCGGAGCACACTCATCTAGCAAAAAAATTGCCTGAGATGCAAGACTTCCTTTCAAGGTGGAGACATGGGTATCACACTTTAGTTAGATGTGCTTTTTGGGTGATCTTTGCGGAGCAGCTCCGCATGTACGTGTCCTGCTGCCTCTTCTACTCATCAGACATACTCTGCTGTTATCAGAAAAGTTATACTTACTTGAAAAATGTATGAAATAATTGCTGTGATGTGGAGACAACATACAGGTTGAGACCTGCTGTAAATTTTATCACTATCCCCAGTGCTTTGCTTGAAGTAGTAAAGCAAACTTTAAAGTTTCTTGTTCTACTCCCAGGACAATTTTGATTAGCCAGGGTGGCACACAATACTCATGTGGGTTTGGTTTGGTTTTGTTCTTTCAGGTTTTCTTTACACATTGTATTTCTTAAATCATTTTCCTGCTACAGCAGCCTCTGCTGATTTGGGTGCTTCTAATAAAAATACTCTGGCAGAAACCTAATTATATTTGAAAAATATACTTAAGACCATCAGTAGCCTGAAAGCTTTATGAAAGTATTTTGGCCTACCATGGCACTTAGATAAAACAATGCCTAGGGGAGATAACGTGATGTGTGCAGGTAGGCCGAGTTACATGAACGGCATTAGTGTTCTGATGAGTGAAAGGGGGAAAATCTTAACAAAATACGAAAGGCTTTTATTAAACTTATGTGGCAAAGGGACATCCCTTGGGTACCAAAACACCACGCGTGTCCCGCCGTGTCCTGTGCTGGGGGTGGGTATCGGGAATGGGGGGGATGTGAGGGGAACGGGAGGGGT